>BSUD01000004.1:36712514-36756456 GCA_033239045.1 Fagopyrum esculentum | reverse complement strand
TTTTTTTTTTGGTTGGGATACGAGATTTATTTATTTATACTTCACAAAGGTTATTTTGTGAGTTTATTATATTCTCGGTCAACATATTCTTTTTCTGTATTATTAATATCGGAAAAGGGGTCGAATAGGTTCCGAGTATTTAATTAATTTTTTTGGATACATGTACGTATGTCCGTATTATATTTTGTCGGAAAAGTCGAAAATAATTTTCCGGTCCGAAAACTCCGTTCCGAACGCTTTTGAATCGGATTCATTCATACCCTTTTCCTTTTATTTATTTATTTATTTTGTTTCTTTCTTCTTTACTTTTCTCCTTTTCCTTTCCCGCTTCTCCAGCCTGTGAGAGACCCGACCCCTCATTTTGCCTGCCGCCCACCTACTACCCTACCCCTGCATTCTCTTTTCTCACTCAGCCCCTCTCTTTCCCTCACCTCACTCTCGTCTGCACTGAACCTCTCAACTCTCTCACACCTCCCCGCCACCTTAACCCTCGCCGGGAGCGGCGTCTCGACTCTCTCCCCTCAGTCGCTCCATATATGGCCAGACATCACCAGACCGTGTCTCTCCCTTCTTCACTAGGCCGCCATCCCTCCTCCCGGAAAGGCTATAGCTGCATTGCCAATGGAATCTTCAATCGACCGACCACCTACAAAACGGAGACGCCTCACCAAGGTTGCCTCTGCTATAAAACCGACACCAATCGAACTGCAGGAAAACCAGGTTTGCTCAGCCGCCGTGTCCAACTTCAAAGAACAAGGGTACCGGTGTGATTATCGGACCTTCCGTCGCCGGCAGGGAAACTGCGGCCTTGCCCGCCACCTTTGCCCTACCGCCAGAGATCCGTTTTAATTGGGAACCGACGGTCCGTTATTGCGGAAGACTAAGTAAAGCGTCATCATCAGTAAGTCTACTATTCTTATTCTGTTCTGATGCGATTAGTTGCCGTCATTTTAAAATGGGTTAGTGATAACAGGAACCCATTGATTTCCTTTCCGGTTCGTTTCGCCGAGAGATCGATCTCATATTTGATCTTTTCCTCCCTCGTTACATACTCGCCCATCATTGTTGAAGCCGTCGGTTTTATGTACTTCCTTAATCCAATCTGGTTTTTGTTTAGAAAGCTCGGTAAGAGTAGAATACGAATGTAGGCTAGTCTAGATGATTATTGAGGTGTGCTTACCTGTATTCAAATTTTTAATGTATGGACTATTCTGGGAATTGCTTAGCTTTCGCAGAGAAGAAG
Source organism: Fagopyrum esculentum (assembly GCA_033239045.1). Classification (NCBI taxonomy): domain Eukaryota; kingdom Viridiplantae; phylum Streptophyta; class Magnoliopsida; order Caryophyllales; family Polygonaceae; genus Fagopyrum; species Fagopyrum esculentum. The sequence continues at coordinate 36,755,213 of BSUD01000004.1, read as the reverse complement.
ATAGAATTGGAGATTTACTTTTAATTTTTTTTATTGCTTTTTGAGTTAGTGGATTTGTATTCTTTTAGTTAGCTAAAAGATTGGGTTTAATTAATTCTTAATCTTAGGGTTTGTGATAATATAGAAATAGGTTAAGTTAGAGTAGCATCACTAGATTTAAAAATTTGTAGATCGCGACTGTAATTGGGTTATATTGTAAGCTAGTTAATGTGTTTGCTTAAGTATGAGAGATTATGTCCTTGAGAGTCAACTCGGGAATTTATTGTAAGAGTTGTAGTTGGTTGTTTTGGGAAATTATTTGTTCTAGTAGAGTGCATAGCATAGCATAACATAGAAGGTTAGATATTTTATTTGAAAATTTTGGATTTTTATACAAGTGTTTATGTTGAGTCAAAGTGGGATCCTTAGCGAGTTTTCATGGAAGTTAAGAAGTTGAAAAATCTTCCAACTTAGTTAAATCTTTCTTTTGAGTTTTAAATTATGGTTTTGGGTTCCATAGTATAGTTTGGAAATATTTTAGGAATATTTTTAGGGTTTTGACACCCAAGGGTAAAATCGTCTTTTTACCCTTGTAAGGGCGAATTGGTAATTTCCGTTAAGATAACCTTTAGTATCTTAGAAGTTTACAACTTATAAGGGGTTGAGACAGTTTTTTTTATCAACTTTCCTTTCAGGAGGTTGAGTTCTTTCCTTGCGGAACGAGTATTTGAGATATCGAGAATTGTAACTCGATTCAGGTAAGTCTCCGGACTTACTTAGCTCGTATTTGTTGTATTAGCATTGATGTGTGTTTGGTGGTGTGTGTTTATTCCTTATCGTTTATAACAACTAAACCGGTAATAGGACCACCGACCTTATATTATTTTGGCCCAAGTGTATGATAACGGGCGGTGACATCATCTGCCTAGCTCTTGCGAGAGTCTAGGAGGTTCTTGGCGACTAGCCCGTGCTGGTTAGACGGTCGGAGGCATCCGTACCGTTCCATGCCGGTAAGTAGGGACCGAGGCGGGACCACGGTGGTCTCGTGTCACAAAACTAAGTTGAATTAGAACGGGATATGACTTAATAATAAAAAGATAATAAACCGGAATTGTGTGCTTTGAGAATGTTGTGTGTTTATGATGATTTACTTGTGTTTGTGCCTTTCCCATTGATTCTAATGCTTCGAATATGAGCTAACGGTTTTATACCGATTGTTGTAGATTGTCTTGCAGGTTAGGAATGCGGTCGAGAGATCCGGAAGAGTGGGCAGCCGGGGTCCGTACATTTTAGGATTGGGGTTTTTGGTTGGAGTTGTGTATTGTTTTTATTGTATGTTGTATGGCGTTTGTAGTTGTTTTCGGCTGAAGTCCGTTGTTTGTTTTCTTTCGGGTTTTCATTGCATTGCATAAAATGTATTTCATTTTGGTCTTTATTTGTGTCTTGTTGCAAGATCCGGTGTAATTGTTGTCAGGCTAAGGGTCGGGACCCATTGTGAGGTCCCAACCCGTAGCTCCCCGAGTCCCGCGGATTTGGGGTGTTACATTCTATTTAGTTGAACATTTCTATACGTAATGTGATTTCTGTAAAGAAAACATATGAATAAGTGTTTCTTTATGTTTAAAATTATGTAAAAAATTTTAAAAAGTTTATTTGTGGTGCGTCACCAAGCGCATGTAATGAACACGCTCTAGGGCGCAATCCAAATGCGCCCCAGGCGGATCCTTCTTCTTTGGAAGAGAGGCGGATAATGGGAGATTTACATATAAAAACTCGATGAACCGCTAAATCTCGCACATTTCTATTTCAATTCTTCCTAAACTAAACAATTCATTAAAGTTCACACCTAGTCTAGCAATTTTTGACTGAAATAGCGTAAAAACAAAGGGGGAAATCGTTAAAAACGCACCTCTAATGTAGATAATCCATGTTTTTGGGTAGGATTTGCTTCCAATCGTTGTGGATCTATAGCATTCGACTCCCGATTCATTGCTTGTTGTGTATATCTCTAGAAATTGTACGAAAAGCCACTAAAAACCTCTCGAAATGAAGGAGGAGAAAAAAATGATGGCGGTTGGGAGAGCGATGCGTCCTCGTTGTAACACCCCAAATTCTCAGAACTCGGGACATTACTGGTTAGGACCTCACAATGGGTCCCGACCTCAGTTTGACAACAATATTACTAGGATCTTGCAACAAGACACAAATAAGGAAAACCGAAATTCATAAAATAGTATTTTAAGGTAATGAATGCAACACGGTCTAGCAGCCTAAAGTACTTAAACAAGGGAAAACGAACAACTGTCTTAACAAAAGAAGGAATGACAAACACAACCCCAACCCCCACTCTAAGGAGTACGGAGACCCGGCTGACCACTACTTCCGGATCACTCAGCTGCTGGTCTAACCTGCGGTAAATCTAAAAACACAACAAGAGAAACCATTAGCTAGTTATCTAAATATTAGAAGAATAATAATAGCACACACACACATAAAAATATAAACACCCATCATGCTTTCAAACAAGTCCATTTATTATCTTAAGTTAAGTTACTCATTCACGCTAATGATACTTATTTTGTGACACGAGGGATTCCCAAACCTCGCCTCCGCCCCCGTGTAACCATCAGGAATGGATCCGATGCATCTCACCTTGTACCTGCCTAGTCTGGGTATAAAGAACCTCCCAGTCTCCTGTCAGAGCTGGGCAGTGATGTCACGGCCCGTTATACATACACTTGGGCCTTAAACATAATAATAACGGTCGTCCTAGCAAGTTATTATTATTAAAATCACGCACATAGCACACAAAACCACTATCACTCAACTAATATCCAGAAACTGGCTAAGTAAGTCGCAAGGACTTACCTGAGTAATATCACACTCTAACAAGTCTCAAAACAATCCGTACTCGGGGTAACTCAAACGCCTGTCAAATAAGGCATGTAGATCAAAATCTCATCCAGATGTTCAACCTCATGCGAAGGAATTACGGAAAAAGCGCTCTTACGGTAAAAGACCATTTTACCCTTAATGTCGCAAATTCTCAAAGTTTATTCTTAAACCTACTAATTATTTTTAAAACTTGTTTCCATACTTTGTGTCTCTCGGTTAGCTACTTATAGGTTATAAGTTCAAACTTGAATCCACTCGAAAAAGAATAACACTCTTCCTCCATCCCGGTGATTATCTACTCGACTACATATTTTATATATATATAGGCTTGTACAAACTCTAACTTCCTCTAACTCGTATACTTCCGTAACTACTCGGTATTTGTATATCTACATAATTCCATAGCTCCAAACTCGTACTTTTATACGTAACCCATATATCTATTTATTCTATATTGATACCCACAAATATATTCCTACATACTTTACATGTGTCTACTATCATAATGCTTCTATACAAAATACACATACTCCGACTTATACATCTATATATATATATATATATATATATATATATATATATATATATATATATATATATATATATATATATATATATATATATATATATATATATATATATATATATATATATATATATATATATACCCGACTGTATGTATACACTGACACATATACTAGCTTATACCTATATAGGTCTACGCATGTATGTTGTATATATACTCCAGGTTCATTCTATCTATTTACTCGTATAAGTATAACGTATAAGTATATAGGTAAGGGACGAACGCACCGTCACACTCGTCACACACTCGAAGGAGAGGCTAGTCCGGTTCGATTCTGCAAGGTGGTTCACAGGGGTCTCAACTGGCTCGCCGTTGCACTGCTCTTCTCCCTCGAACTTCTGCAGCACACGCGGCGTCCTAGTTAACAACACCGGAGAGGTCGGTCACTGCGATCGAAGACGGTGGACCGCGGGTTGGTTCGACTCAGCAAGAGATCGACAGAGGAGGCGACTAAGCTCGGTGGTGGCTGCAGCAGGACTCGGTGGTGGCTCTGGTACTACTGCAAGGTCGAAGAGAGGCGGTGCTGGGTCACTGCTGGCCGAAGAACCGCGGTTTAAATTGGTTAGCGAGTGTTGGGGTCGGGAAGAGAATAACGAGGGGGAAGAACAGCGGCTTACCAAGGTTCCGGCGGCGGCTGACAGTGACGGTCGACAGCGGCGATACACTAGTTCGGTGGTGGCTCAATCCGGTGTGTGTTTTGCTGCGGCGGTCGATCGATCGTACAGAGAGGGATGGGAAAGAGCAGCGGCAGGTGAGGGATGATTAGACTAGGTTTAGGTTAGGGTAAATTAAGGTTATAGTTAATTAGGTTTTTAATTAGAGGTTAAGAGTGGGCTGGCTGGGCCGGCAGTGACACTAATCAATTGGGCCCACTTTTGATTCATTAAAACGAGGTGAAGCGAAACCCGTTACTCGTATGGATCGGTAGGGCATTTGCGGAAAATTTTACGGAATTATATTCCGTATTAGGTAAATTTATTATTTTACTTTAAAGGTACGGAAATATCTCCGGTTACACATTTTATCATTTTATGTGAACTAAGGTCGCATAAAATGATAGAATTTAAAATTCATTTTAACTTTATTTAAAGGTTAGAAGTTAGCGGATTGAAATCCGATTAAATTCCGTATTAAACGGAGTTTAAAATTTTCGGTTATTACACTCGTGAGGGTTTATAACACCCGTTGGGGCACATTAGTGATAGCATGAATTATATACTATTATAATCATGCATATTGTGAATATTTTACCTCAGTTTCTCACACATATTTCGGAAATAGAGGTCTACATGATTTTTGATTGAACTGTAGGTGAAAACGATGGATTTGGAAGAAATAATGGAGCAAGGACTAGCTTGGGATGCTAAGGAAGTATAAGAGACCACAAAAGGGAGCTAGGAAGGAGATAAAGTATTCTCTGATACCGCGCGGAGTGTATTCTGATACTGCGGAGTGGGCTCTGATACTGCGGAGTGGGCTCCGAATTCGCACCAAAGTTCCCTATGATACCGTCTGATACGCCAGAGTATTTTCTGATACCGCATGCCCAGGTAATCTCTGATACCAGCGGACTCAATTTCTTTTCGGCCCAATAATTTAGGGTTTATCTTTTAGAGAAAACCCCTAGATTTATCCCTATAAATATTCTATAGTCTTCAACGTTGAAGGGACTTCCGACGAAGACGTAAGGTCGCACGGATCGGGATTGATGACATACGATAGATATTGGAGCTTCTTGGAGAGAAAGGATTTGCGGAAAGAAGATAGAGTTCAAGGTTCAAGAAAGTTGTGAGATCTTTGATTATTGTTCGTTATTGTAATTTGTGAACACATTCTATTGAGTGCTTTGAGAGATTTTATTGAAATTTTGAAGGATTGATTACAGATTTTGGAGATTTGTCAAGTTTTATGCGAAGTTTGTTTTTATTTGGTTTTCTTTATTCAATCTTGATTTTGATTCAAATATGTAAATGATTGGCTAAATACCTTGTGATTCTGGGGAAATAGTTGATGATTGAGGTATAGATGATGATAGACTAAACTCATTTAACCATTTGGGCCCTGAGAGTTGAGATTTAACCTTTCCGTTTGTGAAAAATCGTGGTGTTCTTCAAGAAAATCGGCCGGTTTTCTCATAGAGCAATCCGATTTTTCTATCTCACATTTTTCAATGTTTTATCCTTTAACCAAAGTTAAGCCTTGCCTAAATCCTATTCTTGCTTGCCCTTTTTAACCCTTATCCAAGTGTAAGAAGAGACTTCATCATTGATTCTTCACTTGGTAACCAAAGTTTACAAGATTCGGGTAATAGAGAGACTCAACATCCTCTATTAAGGTTTGAGTGTGCCTTTCACCTTTACCTTTGATAGTTGTATCCTTGGGTTTTAGTGAGTGGTTTGAGTGTTAATCCTTACCTTGAGTACTCTTCTTGATGAGACTCAACATCCTTCAAGTTGAGAGTTTCTAAGTTGGGATAAGTGAGTAGTAGAACTTCACCGTGCATTATTCCTTTCTTCGAAACACATAACCTTGGCAATGCCAACTTTGTCCTTTGATCTTTAGAGTGTCTTGAATCGAAAGCCGCAGTCGGATATATGAATCCTTGGAGTCATTTGTCTCTTACATCTTTAAAAAAAACTTTTACCTTTTGGCAGACACTATTTGAATCGATTTTATTCTCACCAAATCCCTAAGTTCGACTCTGAAATTTCTTGCTTTACTACAGTTGATTCGTACACTGCGGGTTCGCTTTTGCTTAAGTTTTGGATATAAATTTAAGACTTTGACGCACACACTTTTGAGCGAACAAGTTTTTGAAGCATTGAGACCGGGAGGCGCAATGTAAACATACAAGAGATAGGATAATTATCATTGAATGATCTTTATTATCAGAGTGAGAACAACATATATTACATGAGGAGGAGAGGGCGTTCCTATACATCCGGTTAGAGAGCTATACAATCGGAGAGAGAAGTTGTGAGGTTGAGAGATACAAGGAACTAAATAACATAATTAACACATAATTAGGAGCTAACAATTTACCTATTCCTATACCGTATAACTTATCCTCATTACCCCCCGGCAAGACCAAGAGCGGGATGAACTTGGATCTTGTACGTAGCCATGATATCCGATCTTTACCCAATGGTTTTGTGAATATGTCAGCCAATTGATCAACGGACGGCGCATGACTGATCGTGAGGTCTCCAGAATCAACTTGCTGTCGAACGAAGTAGAAAGCAAGCTTGATATGTTTGGATCTAGTGCTGATGACTGGATTCTTGCACATTAAAGTGGCTCCAACATTGTCACAAAGTAAAGTCGGTGGAAGGCGTATGTGCACTTGCAAGTTCTGGAGCAACTGTTTTATCCAAATTAACTCAGTTGAAGTGTAGAAAAGAGCTCGATATTCCGCTTCCGTACTCGATCTGGCCACCACTTTTTGCTTACGATATGTCTAGCTGATGAGGTTTTGGCCATGGAAAATAGAAAAGCCGTACTGAGATATGCAGTCGTCAAGGTCCGAAACCCATCCTGCGTCGGAGTAGGCAAGGAGAAAGGGAGAAGTGGTAGGTTGAAAGTTAAGTCCCATGTTGAGGGTACCGTTGAGATACCGAAGAATGCCCTTCACCGCGTGCCAATGGTCGACAGTAGGAGAGTGTATGTATTGACATACCCTATTGACATCGAAAGATATATTGAGGCGAGTGATTGTAGCGTATTGAAGAGAGCCGACAATCTGCCTATAAACTGTGGGATCTGAAAATGGATCGCCGGTGGTGGTGAGGCGTGATGAAGGATCTGCAGGTGTAGCTATATGCTTGGAATCGCTCATTTTGCTTCGGTTGAGGACATCCTGAACATATCCATTATAAGAGATAGGGAGAGAGAGAGAGAGAGAGAGAGAGAGAGAGAGAGAGAGAGAGAGAGAGAGAGAGAGAGAGAGAGAGAGAGAGAGAGAGAGAGAGGCCCTTTGTAGTGCGGGTAATTTGGAGACCGAAGAAGTAGTGAAGTTCTCCTAGATCCTTGAGAGCGAATGTGGTGTTGAGAGCAACAATGAAGTGCTTGATGAAGGCCTGATTATTACCTGTTATTATTAGATCATCAATATATGCAAGGAGATGTGTGGTTGTTAATGGCGAGGAGTGGACAAAGAGAGAGGTGTCCGATTGACAAGCGCAAAAGCCATGAGTGACAAGGTAGGATTTTAGCTTGTTGAACCAAGCTTTCGGGGCTTGCTTAAGGCCGTAAAGAGTCTTGTGGAGGCAGCATACATGGTTTGGCCGAGAGCTCTCTTCAAATCCTCGTGGTTGTTCCATGTACACTTCTACCAATAGATCGCCATTTAGGAACGCATTGTTGATGTCGAGTTGTTTGATGGTCCAATCTTGGGAAAGAGCAACGGATTGAACAAGGCGGATGGTAGTGAGCTTAATTACCGGACTAAATATTTCAAAGAAATCGATCCCTTCCTCTTGGATAAAGCCTTTTGCGACCAATCGTGCTTTATGCCTTTCAATAGATCCATCCGAGTGCTTTTTGGTCCGAAATATCCACTTGCAACCTACAAGATTAGCATTGCTAGGGAGGGGAACAAGAAACCAAGTGTTATTTCTTAACAAATCATCATATTCAGTTTTCATAGCAAGTTACCAACACTTGTGTTTGAGAGCTTATGAGACTGTTTTGGGTTTTGCGTCGGGTAAGAGAGTGGCAGTTAGGACTCGTGGTCTAGGGAATTGGTGCTGGCCCTTGTGGCCATGGGGTGACGGCTGTTAGGAGCATGTCAGTAGTGGGAGAGAATGGATGCAAGAGTGGGATGTTTGGCTCTGGAGCTAGTAGTATGTTGTTGGTAATGTGGTGGAAAGGTGTCCGGGTGAGGAGGGGTAGATAGTGTGGTGGGAGGAGTTGGGTTTGGAGATGGTGCAGCGGCGAGTTCAAGAAGGGAATGAGATGTAGATGGAATTGGCGGCTGCAGATGAGGGCAAACGCAGGGAGCAATTGGTTCAGCGAACGGAAATTTCTCTTCGTTGAAAACAGCATGTCTTAAGACATAAATACGGGAAGTTGGTTTATGGAAGCAAAGATAACCTTTGTGAGAAGAACAATACCCAATGAAAATACATGGAAGTGAACGAAATTCCATTTTGTTGGTATTGTAAGGACGTAGAAACGGAAAGCACAAACACCCAAAAGATTTTAAAAATACGAAATCCGGAGCTTTGTTGTAGGGTTTTTGGTTTGGGGCAACATAATTGAAGATGTGTGTGATGGTGCGGTTATGGAGATAAGTGGCAGTTTTGAAGGCATGTTCCCAAAAGTGTTTAGGGAGAGATGATTGAGCAAGTAGGGTGAGTCCTTTTTCCATTATGTCTCGATTACGGCGTTCAACCACACCATTTTGTTCTTGGGTATAGGGACAAGAAATTCGGTGATTGATGCCGTGGGATTGTAAGATGGGGAAATAGCCCGAAATTCACCTCCGCCATCGATTTGAATGGATTTAATGTCATAATTGAATTGAGTTTTAACCATGGTGTGAAATTGCACAAATGTGGAGAGGACTTGAGATTTTTGCAAGAAATATATCCATACAAGTTTTGTACAATCATCAATGAATAAAATGAAATAACGACTTCAATTCCAAGAAAATAAGGGCGAAGGGCCCCAAACATCCGAGTAAATCAATTCGAAAGGGTTTTGCGAAATAATATGAGAAGATGGAAAATCGAAGCGATGAATTTTTCCTAGTTGGCAAGAGCCATAAACATCAAAAGACTTATTTGAAGTAATCGGAAGATGAAATTAGAAACCAAACGTTGAAGAATAGCTTCATGCGGATGCCCTAAGCGACAGTGTCATCGATGGAGAGAGGTACGGACAGTGGTAAGAGCCATGGGAGATGGTGTGGTAGGCATGATAATGGGCAACCGATAGAGGCTATGTTTAACTTCGCCTTGTAGAAGTGTGTGGCCCTGAAAGTTCTTAATGAAACAACGGTTAGGCCAAAATTCCATCATTACGTTATTGTCCCGACATAGTTTAAATACACTAATGAGATGTTTGGTCAATCTAGGCACAATAAGTATATTTGGCAACTTGATATTACTCAAAGAACATGAAGCAATGTGAGAGATAGACATTTGATTACCATTCCCGACTTGGAGCTTGTCGGTGCCGGAATACTCGTAGGAATGAGTTACTTTCTGGAGATCCGGGGTAGCGTAGTTCGTGGCTCCTGTATCGAAGTACCAAGAAGGATCAATTGTTGAAGGGTTGGTGTACTCCTCCATGTTTGCCTGTTTGTTGAAGTCCCTAGGGTTAGGCACCTAGCCGAATAATCAATGAGATTGGCTCTCTGCCAGCAATCGAGGGCTTCATGCCCAGGCTTGTTGCAAATCTAACAGTGTGGGTGACGTCGACGAGTGTCCTGGGAGCCTTGGGAACGGGGTTCATGGTGACGGTGGCCTGATGAGGGACCTGATCCCTGAAAGTTGGAGCCATACGAGCGGCCACCAGATCTGGTCATGGTATGAGCGATAGGAGAAAGAGTCGGGTCATGAACAGGAGGTGGAGGTGACTGAATTAGGGCTTGACAAGCTAGGTCATGTTCAATGCGATCCTCTTCTCTGTAGAGATGGTCAATCAGATCATCCACCTTCAACACATCCGCACACATCATGAAGGTGGTAATGAAAGCATTGTAAGTGGAATCCAAGCCATTAAGGATGTGGTCTATCAAGTCCTCGTCGGATACAGGTTGGAGGTTTTCGGCCAGGGCATCAGCGATGGCTCTCTTGCGCTCGATGTAATCACGCATCGAGGTGGCTCCTTTGGTGATGGTCTGGAGCTGGTTGTGCATGGTGAGATGTTGAGCAGTAGTATGGGTCTGGTGGGTGCTCTCAATTGTTGTCCAAACCAAGCGGGAGGACGTTGATCGAGCAACCAGGGCAAGATCTCTCTCCAAAATTGTGGACTTGGTCCAAAAAAGGAAAAACCGATCGCGCTTCTTCTAGGCAGTGAAGGCCGGATTCGGAATAGGGGCGCCGGTAGGATCATCGGCAGGTGATAGGGTCTTCGTAGGTGGTTCCGGAGAGAGGGTGAAATGTTCTAGTTCAAAGGTTTCCAGGGCAAATACGATGGTGGTCTGCCAGAGTGGGTAATTGTCTCGGTCCAATTTGATACTAATGGACGAAATCTAAAAGTGGAGGGCGGGTGAGGCCATGTCGGCTGCTGTCAAGAGGTGCTGAGTTGTGTTAGATTCCATGGATAGAGAAGTGTGTTTGGAAAAAACAATCCAATGCTCTGATACCATGTAAATACACAGGAGATAGAATAGTTATCCTTGAATGATCTTTATTATCAGAGTGAGCATAATATATATATATATATAACATGAGGAGGAGAGGACGTTCCTATACATCCGGTTAGAGAGCTATACAATCAAAGAGAAAGGTTGTGAGGTTGAGAGATACAAGGAACTAAATAACATAATTAGCACATAATTAGGAGCTAATAATTTACCTATTCCTATACCGTATAACTTATCCTCATTAGGCAATAACACTGTGATTGCGCCCCACTCTAGGGTTTCCCCTCCGTTTCGTAATCGGAATATGATTGCATTGACTAGATCGTAATTTTACGTCTGGATAAATTCACTCTTACTGATACAAAAGTAAAGTGGTCAAAAGTCCGATCATAAGCTCGAATTTGTTGTTTTCAGCACATCAATAACTTGTTGTACAAATACGCAAATTAGAGAAGTAGTGAATCTTTTTGTTTTTTCAAATTTATAGTACATAAATTTTGGCAAAATTTGGTACAAGCATGTAGAAATTAACTATTGTGTATTATGAATGATTTTGGGTCGTGTTATATACACAATTTTTTATTTACTTGGTACCGAATACGAATGTTGTTGCAAAACGCTTGTGCTTGTTTTGTTATTCTTTTTTAATTCGGGCGCCAATAGATGTTGCCGGCACCATTTTATTTTTATATTAAAAACCTTATTTTTCCGTTTTTTTTTTTCTCTCAAGCTATAGGACCTTCCAACTGAAAGGGGTTCGAGCACTAGCACTAGGAGTCAACGCTCAAAAAAAGAAATTAAAACAGGTTTTGGCCCCACTGCATGGCGCCAAAACTCATTTAAGCGCTTTCGCAATGCACTGACGCCCACTAGGCGCTACCGGAAATCAATCACCGTACATTTAACTTTTTCGTATTATAAAATATAAATACTTAAACTTTTCTCTCAAAGTTTCTTTTTCCATTTTCCCTTTTCCCTTCTCCCTTCATAAGTAAAACCCTTGCTGGAATTGTTTTGGATATTAAATAAAAGATCAAAGAGTTGGTGTCCGGATTGCAACTTTGCCAATGCTCAAATGTGAGGAGAAAAATCGTTCTATAAATATGCAAGTTGGACTTAAGTTTTGGAGCAGTCTTTGGATCTTTATTTTCAAATTTTACCGCCTCAGAATCAGAGTATTTTAAATGCTCATGACACAAGCATATTGTTTCTGAAGTTTGTCAAGCTTCGGACAGACAGTCACAATCAGCAGCCCTTAGGAGGCAACGGCGTCAAGTCAAATACAAACTGTCCAAGACTGCGTATCCCGCGGCAACTCCGCCTTCGTTAGAGGATGCAACTTTGGTACGCATCAAGTATCCAGACTGCTGGTTCACTATTACTTTCTCTTTATTCCTGTACAACAAAGATATAAAAACAGCAAAACAATCACAAGTTTTCACAAGAAATGTGTCGTCTGATCATGCTACAAGTAGAAGATCACGTACCTTAAGTATGTACCGTATACTCCAAGTTCTGATATGGCATGGTCTCTATTACAAGTGCCATCACGTACGAGAAGTGCAGGAGAAACAGTTGGGAAAATCCTTTGCATAAGGATGTAAGCAGCATCTTCATCCGACCCTTCTTTTTGGATTCTTAACAGGGCTTCTCTCACATCATCGCCATATATATTGTTTCCTACACGGATAATCGTCTCTATCAAGCATAAGTTGTGTTAAATGGAACATAATATCATTGAGTTTAGCCTGGAAGCATCAAGAATACCTCCCCCTTCCCTTTGTGGTTTCATGACATACAATTCAGGCTTTTCTATTGCATCTGATACCACACTAGAGTCCTCCAAACTCCATAATCCAGCAAAACATTTTTGTACCAAGGAAACTTCGTGTTCGCTATCAAGAAACCTGCACAAAAAATGGACAATCAAACGACTCAGTAAGTGGACTTTTCAGATGACATATCCAATTAACTTATAGAGCTTCCACTAAACCCTGATGGCCCAGAACATATTTTTTCATAGTGAACTTCTGGTGCCAGATCTGGAGATGCATTCATGATAACGAGCTTCATGAAACACTAGGCATTACATACGGCATTTTATGCTTGGAAGACGGCATATAAATTACCGAAAATGTAAGCAGCATACTCCACGGTCCAAAATAATAACTGAGTTTCAGTGGTAGGCTTGTGTAGGGGGCTCAGAAAGTCAATCTACTAATGTTCTTTCAGAAGCACTCTTCTAATAAACTGTGTAAATATATACCTTTCAAGTACACCAGGTTTTGCAAGTTCTTGCTGAATCTTCTTCGACCCTGCAAGATGATATGATATTGACGGAGACTTGATTGCAGAAGACTGCTCCATCAGCAGTCTTGCGTCCCATTCCTGCAAAATAAACCAAAACTAATGAAGAAAATCCTATATTGAAATTGCGTACAAGTAGCTTTACGAAGTTACGAAGTCAAATAGAATAAAATCACTTAATAAGGCCTTGAGGCTTACCATTTCTGTTTTATACATCTCTCCAGATTCAATCCACTTCAAAATAATATGTTGCTATTTTTTGTTTGGAAACATCCACCACTAATGATAGTTTGTGATTTCCTTAATCTAAACTATGACTTCAATCATGTGAGAAAAGCAAGAGAGTGCACTAACCGCCTCTGAAGGATAATCGGAGGGTGTGTAACCAGCTCTAAAATAAACTAAAGCGACTTCCTTTCCACTTCTGCAATGGTCAAATTTTGTCATGTGCTGCATGCATGTCAGTATTAAAGGACAACTGTGGCTGCCACAGAAAGAAACATAAACGGAAAAAGAACCAAAGAAAAAGTAAATACGCTTGCACATACACAGAAAGTGTTCCATTGGCCAAAAGCTCTCCGTCGGCATTAATTTGTGTCAATGTCTTCCTGATGCTTGAAACCCCATGTGTAATCTTTAGTTATGGAAAATAACAATTTGAGCTATATGATTTCCTCTAATAACGAACTGTCTACTAAAGAATCATCTTCAAGGTAATCCCAAGATTCAGAAGTTCCAAGCCTAATACTCTGAGAAGTGTCACCATCAAAATTACAGCTGAAATACAGGGTTCAGGAATCATATTAACTTTGTGGATTGTACCTTTGAGAAGCATTTTCCCTTTTACTTTATTTTTCAACAATGCATTATAATAATGAATGCAAAAGCAAATTAAAAAGGATATTTTTCCTTCAAGACAGAAGCAAGCCAATGCTGGTCATACATGTTGCGCTCCTCAGGCTGAACAACAATCAGTACAACAGCCCTATACGGAAACAACCAAAAAAGGTGATGTCTTAAAGCACAACACTGAAAGCAATACTATAGGGAAGGGATGTTAAGCAAGAAAAGATAAATAAACAAAAGTCCAACCTTGGATTATTATATTCAGACCAGGCTTTAGCTAATGCGTCTGCAAATTGAACGAAGGCACTGTTCTCAGGGATCCTTTTGAAATCCAGCCCAAGCTGACTTCCATGGTGTTTTAGCAAGTTCCTACAGTATAGACAAACCACTTTCAGTAAAAGCATAGACTATTTGCAGTGAAAGGAAAACCTATGTAACTTTTGAATTGAATCAAAACTTGCCACTTGTGAAAACAATTTAGGATATGATTTAAGCCCTCAATGGACACGGTATATAAATAAGGTCAGTCTGAAGGTCCCTGCATTACATACTAATTTAGAAGGTTGGGGGTGGAGAAGAAATAATTAACCTGTGGAGCTCGGTGACCCGACAGCTAAGCCCTGAAAATGAAGAAGAGATTGTGTTGAACTCTATTTGGAGAAGTGATTTAGTTTGTGCATCGAGCATATAATCTGAGCGGTGCAGACCCAAACGTATGTCCTATACAATAATTTTAATAGTTAGTATCTCACTTATCCATAAATAACTAACACCATACAACCGCTATGTCACATTATGCATCAAATATAAATGATGACAAAATGGTGAAGAAGCCCGGAGTCTTTGGGGAACACAACCAGAAGCCAAATATTCATTCACGCCCAACAAATTAATATATGAACAAGTAATACAAAAGCATCCACACTTGAACAGAAATGTAATGAAAAAATAAACCAAAGAAAAATCAACCTCTTGCTTATTCATTTCCATCATCTTGGAATGGATATCTAACAACCTTGACGTGAAGGAGTCTACTTTCCTGGTTCTGCAGTTAAAGAAAGGGGGAGAAAAGATGAACCTCTTCATTCAAAACCAAAATCTGATCAATGAAGGCATAGTCTACGGAGAAGCATTTGCGTAGGAGAAACAGAAAATCATTTAACTCGGTATATCAAAACTAGTAAAGATGGGATAACCGATTAGTGATGACAACATAAATAAACAAAAGCAACAATGATGAACGATATGTGTGCATAAAAACATAGATAATCAACACTGAGATTAGATAATGCATAATAATTCTCACTTTATGCTAAAGTGTTAATCCAAAAGATGTTCAGGATACTTGAGCCTGTGTAACTATAGAAAAGCAGCAGTGAATCCTTCATCAAGCATCTAGCTCCAGTCCAACTAGACAGTCACTGGTTGTTCCTATTATCATCATCTGAAAATACAGAAGTTGGAACATATTTGCAGTTTCATCTGTGTGTCCTAGTCAATGCGGTACAATAGATTCTGTTGTCTGATGACAATTGTTCTTTTGATTACTCATCCTGCAAAACATTTCCCCCCTACAAATACTAAACTCTACAACCACATCTTACTTATGTATTATTAAAAGGAGAAGAAATCACTCACTGTAAACATGATATACACGTCATGCCAAAGTCATAAGCTAATCTTTCTTTAGCACCTCATGTCTACTATTTTACCAAGCCAGCTTAATTTTCACCGTGACAGAAAACTATATCCTTTTAGTTTGTTCAATAGTCCAAAGCAAAACTAGTCAAAACACATCCATTGACAATTTCACTCTCATCTAGCTATAAACATTAAAATGACAAATGCTACTCAACCTTCAAAATAACCACAGCTTCAGGGTATGGTGAAAACATAAATAGTGTACAATACACTGTGAAAACTAAATTAAAAGCGGAGGGAATGGAACAGTACCTGGAAAGAGAGTCTTGAAGGAACTGATTATCCAAGCTTACACGATCCATCAGCTCATTGAACACAGGGGCTAATTCACATGCTTGCTTCCAGTTTGCTTCAGGAAATGAAGTGGGTAGCAATGAAATTGGGGCATGAACCATCCCCACTCCAGGAACCGTTCCTGATCTCTAAAAAAGTTTCCAATTCACGTCAGTCAATAAACAAAAAATCCCAACATGAACTGCAAAATCGAAGAAAACAACTAGTGAAGCCCAATTTCCAAAAGGCTTATTTAAATTTGTATCAGCCAACAACCCACCTGAATAGCCCTATCGCCAACTACAAGCCCGTGCAAAGAACTCCAAACTAAGGCATCGTAGACCAACTCTTGAATCAGCTTTGGGTCAAATTTGTGAGGATCAAACCCTTGATTTTCGTCGATTTCCTTCTGTGCATCGACTATTTCTCTCTGGGTGCAGTTTAATGGAGAAACTGAGCCGGAAGGGAGGGGAATTTGGGTCATGGCGAGCTTAGGGAAACGGGTTTGGATGGAGAAGGCTACGAATGTGGGATCGAAAAGCTTGGAATTTAATGGCGGACAAGACTTTGCGGTTGAAGGAAGACAAATGGAAGTTCGAACGGATGAAAGAGTTAAAGAGCCGTCGCAAACCCAAGCGACCATTTGTTCTCTTTGCTTTCTTCTATGAAATAGTGGCCGTCAAAAGTGCTTGAAGATCCCTTCAGATGGGCCACTGTATTACACCCGTGAGCAGTGACGTCATAATTCAACGCCTTTTTTACCTTTCATTTTTCGCCTCCGCTCTTTATAAAATTACACTAAAAGGCTCGAATCTAGGGAATGCTCATAAAAAACCCCATCATTTTACCGCATTAATCCCAAACGCTACAGCCTAGTGATATAAATGGATGGGTTTCCATGATAACATCATTAGTTTTCTTAATAGTTTTCTAATTGATTCGATAACGAGACTCACTTCAATTTAACCCATTTCGAGCCCCCTTGGATTATTTCTTCAAGTCATCCACCAATTTAAGGAAATTATTATTTATCACGATAGTCTAAAGTGGGGTTATTCGGTGAAATAAGATTTTTGAGTGATTTAAATTTTTTAAAAAAACTAATTTGGTTTATTAGACTTTTTCTATTTTTGTGTTTAGTAATTGTACCTGTTGATAGAAGAGTGTGTAGAGTTTGAAAATAAATACAAAAGGTTAGGGTATATTTATCTAAATAAAACATTAAAAAGTCTAGTTTTTCAAAAAGGTCTAGTTATCAAAATTATCATTTTTTAAATACCTGTTTTGGTAAAAAAAAAATTAGTAGAGTTTCAAAGAATTTTATGAATTACGAAAATCTAATGAAAAATCTATTAGTTGTTTAGTAAGGGTATATTTGTGGATAGATTCTCATGGTGAACTTACCAAAAAAAATAATTAAAAAAAAAAGTCAATAAATTACCATATAAATAAATTAGAAGGGTATTTTTGACCAAAATTATTGAAATCTAATGAAAAAAGCTTTGGCAAATTTTGATATACTAGGCTTTTTTAAGTTTTTATAAAACAAATTATACCCCTATTTTTTTAACTGTTTAATGAACTTAATTTACCTAATTAATTAACCTCATTCATTTACCCAAACTCAACTCCGTTCCGTTCATTCAATCACTTAACTACCAGAGAAACTTTTCGCCCTTCCCTCGCCTCGCCTTCCCTTCGCCCGTTCGACTCCTCACCTTCATCAATCTGTGATTCATCATCTCTCTCGTAATCTCTCTCGTAATCTCCATATTCTTCATCTCTGATTCAGTATTCGTCACTTTCCGGCCATCTCCTCACTTGTTCTTTGTTTTTCGTCTTTGTTTTTACCCCAAACACTCCGAAATCGTTTCGAATTTTGTAAACCCTAAGAAATTGAAAATGTCGACTCGATCAAAGGTTGCTGCCAACAAATCTTCTTGTGATGCTCCTACCTTCAACCTTCTGACTCCTACACCTCCTTTACCTGTTGAAGATGCCACACCAAACGAAGGCGATGATTCTGCTGTCTCTCATGATGAATCATGCCTTCAGATTGTAGTATCTGGTGGTCCTCAACCAGTCGATATACCTATGGTTAGTATTGCTTTGATACTCTTTCAGGTTTTATGGTATTATAGTTTCTGGTGATTGTTCATATTAGGTTTTGTAAGTTTAATCATCGTTTCTGGTATCTGTTTTGATATGGTTTGTTCTATGTTTGTTTCGTCTTTATATTTGCATGACTTTTCTGGTATGTTTGTATGTTATTACATTTTCTGGTATGTTATTGGTTTCAAGTTTTCTGGTCTTTCCTTTAGTTTATGTTTCTGGTAAGTGTTTATTAGAAGTTCTGGTATGTTATTCTGGTAATTTTAAGTTTCTGGTAAGTTTCTGTGATTTGTTCATATGATGTTTAATGTTTTCTAGTATTCGAAGTTCTGGTATGTTATTTGTTTCTGGTATTAGATGTTTTAGTTAGGGTTTCTGGCATTTGTTTTATTTATTAATGTTTTCTTGTATTTGTTCATATGAGGTTTTTATATTACTTTCTGGTATTTCATGTTGATTTATATATTGACATTATTTTCTGGTATGTTTGCACAGGCTGTTGAGGAAAGCGTTAGTTATGGACATGAAGAGTCCAATGTAAGTTGAATGGCTGATATGAGTTTCTGGTTTGTTCTTGACTGTTTTTCTTGTATTAACAATCTTATTTCCTTTACTAGTTAATGTACAGATTTGATGAAAACCCACAATACGAGGCAGCACGTATAACTGTCTTGTCTCGTGTCAACATGGTTAAATTTTTACTTGAAGGGTTGGATGCCAATGGGCAAGAAATGTTCAAAAACTCTATTTTTTCATCTGTCATCTCCCTCTGTACCAATCTCAAACCTTCAAACCAATTAATACACTTCATGCTTCTGCATGAGGTTCAAACTGACCGCAAACACTCAATGTGGTTTGCAATCAACAAAACCTTGCTTAGGTATATATTAACTATACACCTAACCTTTTCAGTTCAGATTGTTACCTCTATTTTACTTTCTATTGTTAATGTGTTTCTATCTTTTTTTGTTGTGTATTTTTGTTCATAAGGTTTGGCTTAAGCGAGTTTTCAGAAATTACCGGCCTTGAGTGTCGGTTCCATGTGTACAACGAAGAAGAAAATGTCGACATGAAGGAGTTGTTCGGCATGCCCAAGTGCAAATTGGATCAATTGGAGGAAAAATATTCAAAGCTGAAAAAAAATGATGAAAGGAAATTCAAGATGGCTCTGTTGCTGTTTATTGAATTTGTTTTGCTTGGTAATGACAAGAAGAAGTTCGTCTCCAATCTTCCTCTATCGCTTCTGAAGGACATGGATGCCTTTAATTCTTATTCATGGGGGCGCCTTGTCTTTAATAAGACACTTGACAACCTGAGGGATTGTGAGCCAACAAAGTATAGGGCATCCGGAAATTACTGCCTTTCTGGTTTCCCTTTGGCATTCCAGGTATGCTTCTGGTTTTCCATTTATGTGCCTCTGGTATATTTATATTTGTTATTTTTGTTATGGTTTACGTCTCTGGTATGCTTGTTATTCATTCATTTTCCTCTGGTATAAGTAATTAGTTACTAGAAATGATACTTTTGTGATTTTATGGTATGCTTTATTGCATTAGCATTTCTGGTTTTTGTTTCTGGTTTTTGATTCTTGTATTTTGTTTTAATGTATTAGATTCTGGTATGATTGTGTATGTTGTATAATTGAGTTCTGTGAATTATTGTTTTGTTTCTGGTATGTTCTGAATTTTATACTTTCTGGTATGAGTTTACTTGCTTTCTGGTATGAGCAATTAGCTACCAGAAATATTAAGTTTGTGATTTATGGTATGCTTTATTTCAATAGCATTTCTAGTATATCTTTCTAGTTTGTGTTTTATAATTGAGTTTACTTGATTTCTGGTTTTCTGATATGCATTTGTGGTTTCATTTTCTGGTATGTTATTATTTTATTAGTATTATATTATTTATTGGTTTGAGTTTCTGGTATGGTTTATTCATTTGTTTTCCTCTCTATATTATGCAGGTTTTCATCCTTGACTCTCTCCCCACACTGGCATCTTTGTTTGCCACATGTGTTAATGAAGAAGCAACCCCACTTTGTCTTAAGTGGGTTTCATCAACAAAGGGGAAGATGAAATGCAACTTCCAGACAATAAAGGATACAGCGTCATCGGTGGCTCAAGATGACATCAAAACTATCCCCCTCAACCTAGAAGACCCAGAAACCGAGGATGACTGCAAATGGTGGGGGGATGAAGTTTTGGACCCAGCTGGCTATCTTTGTCATCTTTTCAAAGTAGGGTTCCACGATGTACGTGTATCCAGGCCTGGAGGGCATAATGTCAAGGCTATCAAGGAAGTCCCAAAGAAGGAGGAATCCGAGAGTGATGACTTTGCTACTCCTCCTCCTCCTCCTCCTCGTCGTCATATTTTGAGGTTGCCAAGACCACAAAAGGTTGTTAAGAAAGAAGATGTCCCAAAGAAAAGGAAAATTGAAGAGGGAAGTAAAAGGTATCTCAATACATTTCATATTCAATCTATATTTTAATAATGTTGCATTAGTTTCTGTTATACTAGTTTCTTTAGTTTTATTGTATGACTGCTTTTTTGCTTTCTGGTCTGTGCCTGTTAGTTTCTGGTATGCTTATAATATAACTTCTGGTATTAGTTTCTGTTTTATTTTTCTGGTATACATGCTTTGTTACTTTCTGGTATATGTCTTTTTGTTTCTGGTTTTTGTTTTATGTTAATTCTGGTATACTTTTTTCCTTACATTCTTGTATTAGATTTAATATGTTTTCTGGTATGATATTTTTAATCTTTGTTTCCTGTGTATATTGTTATGTTTTATTTGGTTTTTGTTTCTGGTATGTTATTGATTTACTTAATAATGTTTGTTTTTCCTAATGTAGGGCTGCATCTAAGAAGCCTAAGAGAGAACAGATTGTAGAGGAAGTATCATGGTAAACTGAAGTTAAATATGTATTTATATTATCATACCAGAATACTTAATATTTACAAAATTTGTTCTATTGTTTTAGCCCTGAAGAAGACATGCTGGCAGTGGCTACACCTCCAGTTGTTGTTGCACCTTCTAGCACTGTTGGGATTGTTGTTGCTCCAGAAATGGATAGCATTGTCCCTACAGATGCTTTGGTTGCACCACCTCTGCCTGATCCCACCACCTCCAATTCTGAAGCTGTGGTTGAACCACCTGTCCCTGATCCGACCTCTTCCAACACAGAAGCTGTGGTTCCACCACCTGTATCTGATCCCACAACCTCCACTATTTCTACCACAAAAATGTAGTTGATATTTTACATACCATAATTTATTAGTTTCAAATGCTTATTTGATATCGCATTTTTAATCTTTTATTATGTTAATGTATAGTGTGCCTGATTGGGTTGAAGACTTAAAGAAACAACTACAAGCCCAAAATCAATTGCTTTCTGAGTTGGTCAAGAAGGTTGAGCAACAAGATGCCACTATCAACCAAGTTGTTATGAGGCAGAAGGCACAAACGATGACATAACACATAATAGAAAGTCAATGTTTCAGGCTCATCACTAATGTTCAAAGGTTGGCCGGTTCTTCTAAAGGTACCAAAGCCTCTAGAAAACTGGCCTCCCAACCTCCAGCTGATGCTCCTAAGTTAGAAGTTCTTGGGGTTTCTTCAAGTTCTGAAGAGACGGTATCTACAGAAAAGCCAATGCCCCAGCCTCAGTCCTAGCCCGAGCCCAAGGAGGAAGCTGAAGTTGATCAGCCAAAGGAAGAAGCTGTGGAAGAGGTATAATACACTACTATTCTTCATGTGTTTTGTTTCTGTGTATATTTATTAATGTTTGTGTTATGTTGTTGTTCTGGTACAGAAACCACTACTAGAGGTAGATGTGAAAGGGAAAGGGAAAGTTAAAACCAGAGGACCGAGGAGAATGGGTTTACGTGAAAAGAAACCCAGCGACCTTGTTGTATCACCGTATGTTGTCTCAGTAAAAATCCCCAAGCCCCCCAAGCATTGTTTCTTGAGCAAGAAAGATAGAGATGCTTTTTATGCTTGGTACCTTAACCCGAAGACTAAAAAAGACCTTATTACTGGATTTCAACATGAAGCAAATAAAGAACACTTCAAGCTCTTACTCCAAAAAACTGGCTGGTTGTGGGATTATGTAAGTTAACACTAACCTTACTTTTTTTAAGTTAATAATTTCTGGTATTATGTTTTCTGGTATGACTTTCTGAAACTAGCTACTGATGTGTTTCTGGTAAGATGTTGTTTGTACATTTTGTTTTTACAATTTCTGGTATGCTGTGTTGTACTGCTTTCTGGTATTAGCTACTTGTATAAGAGTCTGGTATGATTGTATTTTTGCTTCTTTTTTCTGGTATTATGTATTTCATTAGTTTTATGGTATGTAATTCTTTCATTTTGCCATAAACTATCATTTGACTTCCTTAGATGATTTATTACTTGAGCCTTCTGGTATTTGTTTATTTTTTGTGTTTCTGGTATGATGTGTTTTCATGTATTTGTATCTTGCCTGATGGTTATCATGTCTTGAATTCTGGTATGAACTTTTTATGTTTTTCTGGTATTATTCTCATATTTTCTCTGGTATTGAATTATTAGTTTTTTTCCCTACTTTACAGCAACTGGATGAAATGATTACATACCTCTGAAAAGCTGTAATTGAGTATCCAGAGGTTTATCGCCGTATTACCATTGTTCCTGTACCCTTCGTCGACTACTTCAACGATGTGCGTTATAAACAATTCTTAGAGTTGAAAGAAACAGGGACTTTTAATTACGGTGAAGAAATTGCATGTTATATACTTGGACTTGATCCTCCCTTTTTTAGCAAGAGCTTTTTTGATGTCGATACAATATACACTGCCATCAACACCTGTGGTAAACACTGGATAGCACTACAGATTGATTTACTTAAATGGTGTGTTGTTGTATATGACTCAATTGTGGACTGTATGTCTGATGGGGACTTGAAAGCTTTGCTCACCCCATTCCTTGTTATGTTTCCTTATATTCTGAAACTTAATGGAGAATTTGGGAGGTTTGGGGACAATCTTGATAAGCCATTGGATTATGTTCGAAAGACAGCCAAAGAAGTTCCACAGAACAATCCAAGGTGATTTTTACAATACTAGTCATATGTTTCTGGTATGTTCATTAGTATGATGTTTTGGAAAAACACTTATATAATATTTTGTCTACAATTGCAGTGGAAGCTGTGGTGTATTCACAATCAAGCACATTCAGCATTTGTCGTCTGGACGAACTGATTTGTCAAACATATGTCAAGAATGGGTTCCAGCTTTCAGGGAACAATTCTGTTCTATTTTGTACCATAGGGAGTGGGTGAAACCCCACGAGTCCCTTTGAAACTTAATCTGTCCAAAATGATGTATTTGACTCTTGGTAAACTTGTACTTTGGTATTGACTAACTCTGTTGTAATATATTAACTCTTTTGTAATATAATTTACCAGAAGTTTTTATGTTGCTATTTACCAGAAGTGTTTATGTTAATATAGTTTCTTTACCAGAAGTGTTTATGTTGCTATTTTGGATTCTGGTATTTCATTTTAAGTCCCTCTGGTATGATTATATCTGGTATTTCTTTGTTATTTTTTATGCTTCTGATATGATTGTTTTTCACATATGTGCCTTTGGTATGAGTAATTGTTTACCAAAAACGTTTATTTTGTGATTTTCTGGTATGATATATTGCTTTTGTATTTCTGGTATGTGTTTCTGGTATGTGTTTCTTGTAGTTTGTTTCATATATTTGATTCTGGTATGATTATTTGTTTACCAGAAACATTCAATTTGTGATTTTCTTTCCTATGCTTTCTGGTATTCATGTAAATAGCCTAATGGTATACTTTTATTTAATTCTGGTATGAGTTTTTTTATTTAGTTTTTGTTATTACCTATTGTTTTGATTCTGGTAAGTGGACATTTACACATAAAACAAACATATAGTTATATAGTAACTGTTTTCTACATATCTGATAATGACAAATAAGCAAAATTAGTATTTCTGGTATGTGTCTTCATTCTTTCTCCATTGGTTGATTTCGGCAAGTTTTTTTGTTATGGCCTATCCTGCCACAACAGCTGCATTTCTTCTTCTTGCTTCCTTCCATTGATCCCCGTATCCTAGCTTTAGGCAATCTTCCTATTCTCTTCCTCTTTATTGGAGGGTTGCATTCAATAGATGTAATGCAACTTGGAATCTCACAATGCTCATGATCTACAATTGGGTATATTGTCTCCTCATATGCAGTGTTCCAATATTCAGTGCTGTAATATTTACTTACCAGAGAAGCCGGATTCATTTTCGCCATCTTTGTTGCAGCTATTGCATGAACACATGGTATTTCCTCAATATCAAATTCCTTGCAAGTGCAACTCCTATCCACTAAACACACAACTTCCCTTTCCTGGTTCCATTGTATCTCAAACAACAGCCTTTTCGCATCAAGCACATAGCATCCATACTTTGTTGCCTCTCCATATTTAGCTTGTATCAATGCATCAACGTTTGGTGTTGTCATTTCTGTACATGATTCAGCACTTTGCCTTCGCGTTGCAAACCATCTACCCACTGTCTGTCTGATAACATCAATGAGGGCAAGCACTGGATAATCTCTTGCATCACACAGTACACTATTTATACATTCTGCATTGTTGCTTGTCATAATGTTGTAACGTTTTGCGTTGCAAAAAGCTCGTGACCAAGCAGCAAATCCAATTTCTTCCAATAGCTGTGCAACTACTACCTTCTCCTACAAACATTAGCAGGTACACATAAAGTTATATACAATACCAGAAAAAACATACCATACATCTAACATGTTTCAATACTAGAAAAAGGTAATACCATAATCATTGATCATCAATAATATTGTTGAATACCAGAAACATATCATGTATGATACCAGAAACAATCACAAAAAGCATACCAGAATTCATACTAGAGATTAAATTTAATACCAGAAACTATAATTTTCATACGACAAACCTAACCTGCGTTCATACCAGAAACATTCATACCAGAAACACTATAAATGAGAGATAAAGGACAATACCAGAAATAAAATAAACTACCAGAATTGAAATACCAGAAGCATAATGTGATTGCATACCAGAAAATAATAAAAACCAGAATAAGCATACCATCTTTATATTTTCAAACAGTTGAAGACACTTATCCTTTCTGTAGCACCTAGCCGCATCCACGAACATTTGTTGAACTATATTCTTGGTTGATTTTTTCTTGATGTTCCCTTTCAAGTGGTACATGCAAACTCCATGAGATGCTTTTGTGTAGTGCTTAGCAATACCATTCTTGATTGACATGTGTTTGTCCGATATAAATAGTTGTTCCTCGGTATCAGGGACAAACTTGTGTATATGATAGAAGAAGAAACCATACGAGTCATCACATTCACGGTCAACAATTGCAAATGCTAGGGGGTATATTTGTTGGTTTGCATCTTGTGCTGTTGCAAGCAATAGCACCCCACCATATCGTCCTTTTAAAAATGTTCCGTCAACTGATATGACCTTAAACAACAACAACCAAAAATCAATTAGTTTTCTGGTATACCAGAAATTGATAATAGTCATACCAGACACTTAATTGTTCAAATATATATAATACTATACCAGAAAAGAGCATACCAGAAAGATAGTTCTACTGCTTACCAGAAACACAACATAACTACCAGAATCTAACAATACCAGACACTGGTTATACAAACCAGAAAAGTGCATACCAGAAAGATAATTCTACTGCTTACCAGAATCTAACAATACCAGACACTGGTTATACAAACTAGAAAAGAGCATTCCAGAACGATAATTCTACTGCTTACCAGAAACACAACATAACTATCAGAATCTATATCATTCATGCATAATTTATAATACCAGAGGCATAACTTTATTACATACCAGAAGAAGGATAATACCTTTCTCATTACTGAATATCCTTTGATTGATTGTCCCAAAGCAAAGAAGACATACTTGAATTTGTTTTCATCATCCAATTGCAGTGCTACAATAGTGTTCGGATTTGCCTCTTGCAATCGATGTAAGTACACTGGCACACCCTTGTAGTTCTCTTCATTTGTTCCTCTTATATTGTCCTTGACAGCCTCTTGTGCCATCCAACATTTCCAGTAGCTAGCTTCTAAGCAATGCTCGTTTCTCAAAATTCCAATAATTGTCTTAGGCTCGGGGAGTTTATGTGTATTAGCATACCTGAATAACATAAACAATATGATTTGAATGTATTACATACCATAATGGAAGAAAAAAATATAGAATTGAATATTATATGTGATAATAAGGAATGGACTTACATTTTTGCAACTATTTCAGCAATGACAGGATATGAGACCTTTCTGCAATAATTTCTTCTGGTATGGAATGAACAAGTGTGCTCTCTGGTATACTTTGTTAGTGTAAACACTTTCGATTTCTTGATTTTTGAGAACCGCACACGCCACTTATAATCTTTATCCAGACATCGCGCAAGAATAGCAAGCTTGATAGACTTTGTTATTCTGTATTGTGTACATTCGGCAACAGCATTCAAACACAATGCACTTTTCACTGCGTTTTTATCCTTGAACTTTTGTCCAAGCTTAAGACCCCATTGAGTTTCTTCAGGTTCAACTTCAGTGATTGCATAGCTATTCTCTGTTTCTATTTCAGTCACACTAGGAGCAGGAACAATGGCAGTGTGTGGATGATATTCATTAATTTCTTCAATTTCTGGTATAATAATTGTAGACTTTAATCTCACACACAATGGCACACTCCAGCATGGTTGAGTCATTTGATTAACTTCCACAAAATCCTCGAAATCTTCTACTGTCTCAATATCAAACGGTTGCAACGCTTTATTTAAGGTATTCTTGTATGTAAGTTCCAATTTGTTCAGTGTCTCATCTACTTGAAAACGTTTGGCAATCAACATCCTAATTTCTGGTATGCTAACTGGATCTCCCACAGTTATGGGTTTGCACACTACTTTATCCCCTAAATATGTCCATTCATTTCCCACAGATTTCCACTCTCCTCCACAATAAACTACAATTTGTAACTGAGCCATGGCTAACAAGTTCTGTATATACCAGAAAAAAAACTAGTATAAGGATACCAGAAGTTAAAAGTATACCAAATTATGCACAACATCACAAATACCAGAAATTAAAGTATACCAGAATTATGCACAACACCACAAATACCAGAAGTTAAAGTATACCAGAAGTTAAAGTATACCAGAAATTATACCAGAACTCATTAATTCATACCAGAATTATTCATAACACACAAATACCAAAGTATTAATGATACCAGGAAAAACATTTATCATACTACAAAAGAGAGTATACCAGAACTCATTGATTGATACCAGAATTAATGATACCAGAAAGATAATTATCATACTACAAAGGAGATTATGCCAGAACTCATTAATTCATACCAGAATTATGCACAACACCACAAATACCAGAATTTCAAGTATACCAAACGTTGAAGTAAACCAGAATTATGCACAAGAACATAAATACCAGAAGATCTTGTATACCAGACGTTCAAGTATACCATAATTATGCACAACTCGACAAATACCAAAGAATTAATGATACCAGAACTCATTTTTTCATATCAGAATTAAGAAAACAAACTAGCAACAATGATCATACCAGAATCGTAACACACTCATTCATACCAGAAACATACTAGAAACATAATTTAAAACAAAATCAAATCTGTCAATACCTTATACCAGAAATACAAGAATCTGATTAAAATGTCACAATGGTGAACAAAATACCAGAATAATACTGAAGAAGATGTCGAGAGAGAGAGAGTAAAATATTGTTAAAGAGATACCTGTTAGATCGAAGCGAATTCTGGTATTTGAAGTCTTGGATCCCAAATCGATTGCGTTGTATTCGTTTCTGGTGTTTGATTGATTGATACGAGAGAAGATTACTCGATCGATGTCGATTGTGAGAGATAAGAGAGAAAGTAATTGTGATACCAGAGAAGCTTGCGAGAAGGGCGAGATCGAAGGAGGAGAATATTGGATTCTGAAATCGAGATCGAGAAGAGGAGAAGAGTGGATTTTGAGATCGAGATCGAGATCGAGAGAGGAGGAGAAGAAACCAGATTTGGTTTCTTTGCTTGTAACAGAAAAGGGAGAGAATTTGGGGATTTACCTAATTATTATGGTAATTAATTATCCTTGAGCGGTAAATATGGTTTTGGGGTATATTTTGTTGATGGAAAATATGAAAAAGCCTACTTTGTATCCCTATTTCTTAATAAAGCCTAGTTAGCAAATTTACCCAAAAGCTTTCTCATAAAGGTTTCAAACATCTTCTGAAAAAATTACCCAAATATCTACTAAGATTTTAATCTCCACAAAATCTCTACGTCAAACACCTATTAACTTTCAAAATTCTCAAAGCTCTCCAACAATCTAACGAAAAAACTTTAACAAACAGGTCCTAAGGGGTTGATGATCAAACACCTTTTTTTGTTTAAAGTCCAATAAATTCGGTTTCAATTCATATCAACATTAATTATGTAATTTTGTATATGTCAAAATAATTACACGGGCTCAAATTTAGGCTAAGTTTTAGTAATTTGAGAATTATATATATATTATTATAAACCCAAATCATTTAATATCACGTGTCACTTTCTCATCTCTTCGGTGCCACATGTCATTTTTACATATTTTTTAATTTTCGAAAAAATATTGCCTATTAAAATATATATCCTATAATACATAATATATATCTACTTACCAAACTTACTCTTTAAATATGTCACAATTATATAATTAACAAAATAATGTCTTATATATACAATTTTATTTATGTAATTTTAAGGTTTTAATTTTGAACACATCTAGATTTAAATATAACATATATCAAAATTTTTTTTAAAAAAAAGAATTTAAAAAAATGATTTTTTAAAAAACTTTAATTTGTTTAGTTAAAAATTTTATCTGTAAGAATATTTAAAAATTAAATTGCAAATTTTTAATTTTTTTATTTAAGACTTTGGTAATTATTAATACAAAATTTATTAGTTAACTTTTTTACTACATGATCAAATTAGATTTGTATTAATATATCATTCTTAACATTTTTTGGCTACATTAAAGGATGTTAACGCCTTTTTTTCAAAAACAAATTGTGATTTTTAGCTAATAATTATTTAATTAATAATTTTTTTTATAATTTATTAAAACTCAATCCCTCACGAAGTATGAATATTAGACTAATAGTTAGAATCAGCTATTAAACCATCGGTTATGATATTAGATGGTCATGATTAAATTCACGGGTTAGACTATGGTCGAATCCTCATGCCGAAATGTAATTATAATTCCCATACTAAACATAAAAAGCCATTACTTTAATAAACTAAAATGTTAATGCCTTACATATTGCATATATTTTATGTATGTAATCATCTATCAAAAATATTTTGACTTAACAAGATATAATTTGAATTAACAATGAATGTATATGTCTCCATTACAAAATATTTTACTTGTTAACTCGTAAGATACGAAATGTACAACTAATTTTCAAAAAATAAATATTCAACTAATTTTCAAAAAATAAATATTCAAATCAATAATTTTTTACGGGAGAATTTGGCCTACTAGGCCTTTTTGAGAGTATGATTTAGTAAATGTACCCCATGATTTTTTACCACTCTCATTTAATGGTTGATAAAACAAATTAACCCTTCTATTTGAAAAACGAATGTTTGTTATTTGTTAATTGTTATGTATAAGTGTTATTTTTAATTACTGAAATTGTTTTTTTTTTTTGTTTTTTTTCTTTTTATTTCCTGGAATGAATTTCTCATGCCAGAATTTTTCACATATTAGAATTCTTACATACCAGAATTTTTCACATACCAGAATTCTTACATACCAAAAATTTTCACATACCAGAATTCTTCCCATACCAGAATTTCACATACCAAAAAAAATTTTACCAGAATTTTTTTTTTTGGTCATTTTTTATTTTTTATATTTTTCTGGTATGAGTTGTAAGTTTTATGTCATACTAGAATGTTCATGGACAGGTTACACCTTTATGTACAGATTGGGTAGGATGAGCTGTAAGGACCAAATCATACCAGAAGTTTTATGTCATGCCAGACGTTCATACTAGAATTTTTCATACCAGAATTTTTTTTTTGTTTTTTTTGTCCTTTTTTATAATTTTCTGGTATGAGAATTTCATACCATAAACTCATCCCAGAATTTTTTTATTTCTTTTTGTTCTTTTTTATTTTTTATAATTTACGTACCGATATTACATACCGGAATTATATACCGGAATTACACACAATAAGATGCAATGATCAAGAAACTATATAAAATCAAAATTGATCAAGTTTTATCAAATCTCTATACATAGTGACCAATCATGGTTCCAATATCAGTGCAGTGCTCTAATGTGTTATGATGTATAAGCATATCATCCCACTTGGATCGAAATTCATCATCCTAAAAGAAATCCCTCACCATCTCAGGCTCTGCATCTTCAAAAATGGTTGAACTCCAATGCTGTGGAGGACCATTCTATACAGTAAAACCATAAACCATAAGCAAACAACCATAATTGCCAAGAGAAGCAATTTGAATTTCAATTTCCACAAACCTGACTATCTCTTCGCCAAGAAAACAACCATAATTGAGCAGAGATGTCGTTTGGATCTATTCTCATTCGACACTTTATCATGGAACCACCATCTTGTTTGATGGACTTAGATCTGGATGATTCTGATGGACTAGATCTGGATGATTCTGATGGACTTAGATCTAGATCTAGACCATGAAAGCTCAGTGACGGTGAAATCGAGAAGATCTTTGCAATCCTCGATAGCAATCTGCTCGCAGGCAGTGTCGGAACCGGAGGAAAAGGAGGTGAAGCCTGATAACAAAAGTTTTATGTCATACCATAATGTTTTATGTCATACCAGAATGTTCATGGACATATTACGACATATATAAAGCTCACAAAATTCACCATTAATGAACAAGGATAAAACTTTGATTGTGTTTATTAGTGACACAGCTAACAACATCGAGCCTTGCTTCGGGTAATACCTTGAGTGCTCTCGAAAGGAGCGGCGGCTCATCTTCTCCATGGGCGCTGCTGATTTGTACCTCAAGGACACTTGTATCCATGAAGACCTCCACGCTGCAATTTGGTGCACTACTACTTGAATGGGTTCCTTCTCCATGGCTCGTGTTTAGTCTTCTTAGTTGGAGATGGATGGGAGAAGAAATAGTGATAATGGTTGACTTTCACGGTGGGCTCGTGCTTCATAAGCGGCCGCAGTACATCGTCGGCGATGCGAGCGAGAACGGCGACGATGTTTGGACCTGCCAGAGACGGACAATGGAGAAGACGCCATAGGCGAGTTGGAGGCTGTAGAAGCGTGGATATAGGGTTTTGGAAACAGAAGGGGGCTTTTTTTTTCCTTTTGAACAGTAAAAAAATTCAGGGTACATTAACCTAATAAGAAAATAAAATAGCCTACTTACTAAATAAACATCTCAAAAAATCCTAGTTACCTAAAAGGCCCATTTTTTATTTAACAATATTTTATATATGTCTCCAATCACCTCCATTACAAAATAATTTACTTGGTAAGATATAATTTGTGATCCATGGTTCCTCTCTTGATGTCATGGTTGTTTCATGATAATGATTTTGTGTGTGTTTTATCTCCTTAATTTGTTCTAAGTGTTGATTTTAAAGACATTCTGCCCTATTTACCAACAAATGTATTATAAAAAGAGATATTCAAATCATTATTTTAATTAAACTTGAAACTATTATCTCGTTCTCAGTGTTGGTGTGTTTTCAATAAGTAGGTAAATTAGTCGGAGCATCTTTCCAATCAACCATTCTCTTTATAAGACCAATTAAAAAAGAAGCCTATTTGGTAAAAATTTTAGTTGGAGTGACCCTGCATAACACTTTGTTCAAAAACTTTGATCCCACAAAAAAAAAACAAAATATATACAACATAAAACTGTTAATGACACGTTGTTTATGGAAAACTATGCACCACCGATTCCAAAGAAATCTAACTTTTCAAATCTTTTGTAGATCTTTTATCAATTATTTTTCCATATCCATTTCTTTGCTTATGAGAAAACCATTAACGTCATGCCGTTAATGGATGCTTCCAAAATCTAACATGGAAACCGGCCAACCTCTCTTCTTCACTTATCATGGTTGTGCTCCATCGGTTTTGGATTTTCAACATACTAAAGCTCACAACAACCACAAATTTGGGAAATCTTATATTAACAACATTATATTTAGAAGAATCAATCCATCTCTTTCTTCAAAATAAGTTCTTATAACAAATTGAGATGGTTGACAAACATCAAAGTTTAAGAACCCTAATGAACAAGCATCATAGTTTACGAACTTTTTTTATTAAAAAAAGTAAGTGTTCAAACAACAAAAAGGAGACGATTGACAAACTCATGCATCTCCTGAGGGTTTTTTTTTCATTTTTTTTCATTTGGGTGGTTGTACGTTTTGGTGATTGGTTCTTTGTCTCGTTCGACAAGTTGACCTTATTTTGTTTGGAGGAGTTATAGACAGGTGAACGAAATATAAAGGCTCAAATGAGATTCTAAATTTGAGTTACCACCGGTAGTCCCTTGAATTTTTTTTGTGCACTATAACGCCCAGAGTTTTAGTTCCATTTACGAGAGGTGTTAGAAGCCTTGAGCAAGTGCTACCGCCCTTGCGGCTTAGAAGGCCCGCACCCGCGGCCGTCTGCGACCGCGGCTTGGACGTCCCACGGGGGTCCACGGGGGCGGTGAGATGTTAGAGCGAGAATTAGGAGCCTTTTCCGTCCAACCTTTCATCTTCTACCTCTTTTATTCCGACCTTTTTAAGAGGATGGTGTTTCTTGGCTGCTTGTCTCTTGAAATCCCTTCCTTTTATGCACTTTAACTCCCTCTCCCTCATTTCTTCTCACGGGACTTCTGATTTCTCCCTTCTTCTCACTCCTCTCTTTCACTTTCACCCTCCACCATTGTTCTTTCTTCTCTTGGGATTGTCACACGGAGTTTGGGACTGCAGAGATGTGATCCAGGGTAAGTTCGTGTCCCCCCCCCTCCTTCCTTCTTCATCCTTCTCCTTCTTGCTATCTTGAATTGTAGGAATCCATGGATCTACCTAAATGAGGCTTCTCTTGTGTGTTGCTTGTGTTAATGGCATGCGTAGACTGGGGAGGAGGGCTAAGATCTTGTGTTGGAGGCTAGGAGGCATTCACATCATCAAAGGAGACACTAGGAAGGTTGTTGCACAATCGAAGAACATAAGAGTCGACGTTTCTGGACTGCAGCCGCGGGGCGGATCCTGTGAGCCACGGGGGAGGTTCTTGTAAACCGTAGGGGCAGCCTCTACAGCCCGCAAGGGCGTACTATGGGACCTGCACACCGTAGGGGCGGCATCTTGACACTGTAGAGGCGGTTTCTACACCAATAAGCCTCCGATATCTTGTTCCTTCCTTTCCTTTCCGCTTCCTTGATCTTGATCCATCTTAGTAGCATGCTAGGTTGGCTTAACATAAGTGATATGGAATGCCAAGTAGTGGCTTGAACCTTAGGGTTATCTTGTGAGAGTTGAGGGTATGTTGGTTGTGATATTGTGGTATGATCTCTTAAGATCTTTGAGGATATCGGATTGGGACTGAGTTGTTATGTTGGAAGCCTTTGAGGCGGTAGACTGAGAGTGATCATATATCTTGTGTGTTTATGAGTTGTGAGGATTGTGAGCACTAGAAGTCTAGGATTTCTAGTTAAGTAGAGTGTTGATCTATCTTGAGTTTATGGTCTTGAGAGGATGTTGAGCCTAGAAGTCTAAGGACTTCTAGTTGACTAGAGTGATGTTGTTCTTGTGAGGATGTTGAGCCTACAAGTCTATGGGTTGCTAGTTGACTAGAGTGTTGTTTGATCCGTGTGTCTTGTGTTGAATAGGCGTTGCGTGTGTTTCCACGGGAAGTATATAGAGTGTTGACCGAGTTCGCTTTGGGACTGGTAACTCTACAGACTTACTTAGCTGAATTCTTTGTATTAGCATATTGTGTTTTGGTGGTGTATGTTAGTTATGTTAAACAACGAAACCGGATTAGGACGACTTATATATATATTACGTAATTGACTCAAGTGTATGATAACGGGCGGTGACGTCACTATCAAGCTCTTGCGAGAGCTAGGAGGTTCTCTGCGACTAGCATAGGCAGATAGACGATCAGACATATTACTACCATTCCTTGCTGGTAAACGGGGACAGAGGCGAGGTTTGGGAATCCCTCGTGTCACAAAATAAGTATCATTAGTAAGGTATAACGTAAATGAAGATAATAAATGGACTTGAGTGTTTGCATGTTGTATGTGTTCGTTATGTGTTCATGTGCCTTTACCTTTATTCTAATGCATAGAATGTTTAGCTAACGGTTTTATACCGCTTGTAGATGCCTTGCAAGTTAGGGAGACAGTCGAGCGATCCGGCGGTAGTGAGTAGCCGGGGTTCCGTACATTATAGGACGGGATCAGTTTATCTTGTATTATTGTTTCAGACGTTGTCATGTTGTTGGTTTTGAGAACTCGGATGGAGTTATGTTTTTCGGTTGTATTTAAGATACTCATCATGCATTAAAACTCTTTCCATTTGGCTTTTATTTGTGCCGTGTTGTAAGGTCCGGTGAAGTTGTTGTCAGGCTAAGGGTCGGGACCCATTGTGAGGTCCTAACCCATAGCATCCCGAGTCCATCGGAATTCGGGTGTTACAATATAGTATCATAGGTCTAGGTTGACAACAACGACACTCACAATCTTCTAAAAGGCCAAATAGACAAATAAATAAAACCCACTAGGGTTCTGAGTTTTCAAAACGAATTTCGTTTTCAAACCATGAGCATAGTCAAGCTGGGATAGAATGTACGGGACCACCACTACCTCTAGGGATCTCGACAGCGTAGTTTATTGGATTTTAAAGTTGTATATGTATTGTAGTTAAGTTGTGGACCTTCTACTGGTATCAGCCGTTTGTTAGAATTGTTTTATCCTCTTAACAATAGCATAGTCTAACGCATCGATTCCATCTTTACTAGATGTCACGCACGAGAGCGACAACATATGTGGGACGAGGAGGGGGTAGACCTCCCCTTCCTCCAGAAGCTCCGAGACAAGGACGTGTGGGTAGGCCTCCAGGAGCCTGAGGTCAGGGACGTGCCCCCATTGTGGATTCACCAACTACGGATGTCCCTGTTGAGGAGGTGGCTGAGAGCATTATCCCTGAGGTTAGGGATGGGACTGCTTCTAGGTCTGGAGCATGAAGGTCAGGGTCAGCGGATTCGGGCCGAGTATCGATCGGAGAATCAGAGTACCGAGAGTATGTCTAGCGAGTGGAGGAGGCATTTAGGACCGGAGCACAACCCCCGGCACTACCGGTACAAGCTAAGTCTGCCGAGGTTTCGCAGAGGGTGACTTAGGTGGTAGTTCCACTAGTAGTAGCTGAACTAGTGAGAGAGGCCGAGGGCGACAAAGTGAGAGACGAGTTGAGGGCGCCGAGGACGGATTTTTGGTTGAAGACTTTCAACCAGCAACGTGTACCCACGTTTGACGGGAATGAGGGATTAGAGGTGGAACAATGGATAAGCCATGTACTGTCCGCACTGGAGACGATTCGTTGCCTTGAGGGTCGTCAGGTGGAGTTAGTTCAGACCTTATTTAGGGATCAGACACAGTTCTAGTGGAGGACTGTTTGAAGTGGAGTCACCAGTTTCGAGCAGTTGTTGAGCCTGGTTCGGGAGACTTTTTGCCCTACCTCATTGAGGAGAGACAGAGTGTAGGATTTCTTAGAGGTGGGATTTGAGGATGTCCCGATAGCCGAGACAATCAGGAGGTTTTGGGAGGAGTTGTCACTATTAGGTCCCGCCGCACCACCAGTGGACCAAAACGTGTACCTGTTCTCCTGGAGATTGAGGGAGACTACCCGCTCCTATCTTGCAGGATTTCATTGTGATTCCTTGTCTGATTACCAGGACCAAGCTTCAGCATATGAGAGGGACCGACCGGGTCCTAAGATAGCCGCTCTGTCTAGAGGGCCGGATAAGAGGCAAAGGACAAGACTAGGCAGTGAAGGAGTTGGAGCCTCAAGTCATAGTCGTGGTCAGTTTCAGGGACGTCCTAGCTATCAGTCTGCCCCACCGACATCTGCTAGTGGACGCCAGTGTTACAGTTGTGGAGAGTATGGTCATATTAAGACTGAGTATAGGAAGCCGGCAATAAATTGCTTTACTTGCGGCCAGTTGAGCCATAGAGCTACCTTTTGCCGACAAGGCAAGGAAACGTCGCAATAGGGGTCTTCGCCTGCTGGCACTTCAGGAGGTGAGCAGAGGCCGCCTCAGTATCAGGCTGGGGATCAGCAACAGCGAGCCCCCGGCCATGCTTATTCTCAAGGTTCTGCCCAGGTTCCAAGTAGAGGTTGAGGACGTGGTGAAGGTACCATAGAGACGAGAGGCACCCAGGCCAAGGTCTTTGAGTTGAAGAGTGCGATTGAGCCAACAGCGTCCGCAACCACCGGTACTATTATGATTCATGGCTTTCCGGTCAGGGTACTTTTTGATACGGGTGCGACATACTCTTTCATTTTTGATGATTGCATAGATAGGTTGGCCTTAGATAAAATAGAGGGGAAACCCTTCCTTACAGGTTTACCCGAAGGTTTGCGGTACACGGGAGGTCCGCGGTTGCCTCATCTGCTTGGGAAACCGTGACTGGCTAGCCGACTTCTACGTCATGCATCTGGTGCATGAAGAAGTCATATTAGAGATGGATTGGATGGACCGCCATCGAACTGTTTTGGACATTAGTAGGAGGATAGTGACGGTCACCACAGAGGCTGGCCAAGAGGAGATTTTCCGAGGATGGGAACTCGGAAAGATCGGTAGAGTCATCAACGCGGTCCAAGTCGCGAGACTTATCGGACAAGGATGCGAGGCCTTCTAGTGTTATGCCATGAAGGAAGAGACGATGCCATCCTTAGTAGAGACCCCCGTAGCTTGTGATTTTGAGGATGTCTTTGGTGAGCCACTTGGGCTACCTCCGCAGAGGAGCGTAGATTTTAGGATTGAGATGGAGCCCGACACGAGGCCGATCTCCAAGGCCCCATACCACATGGAGCCGGTTGAGATGCTTGAGCTAAAGAAGCAGTTCGAGGAGCTAGTAGAGATAGGATTCATCCGCCCCAGTGTGTCTCCTTGGGGGCACCAGTCCTCTTCGTGAGGAAGAAGGACCGATCGATGAGACTTTGTATCGACTACCTATAACTGAACAAAGTCACCATCAAGAACAAGTATCCATTACCACACATTGATGATCTGCTGGACTAGTTACAAGGCACCACCGTGTTTTCACGTATCGACTTGAAGTCAGGGTATCACTAGCTGAGGGTGAGAGAGGAGAACGTGCCTAAGACAACATTTTGAACCAGATATGGCCATTATAAGTTTGCCGTGATGCCATTTGGGCTCACGAATGCTCCCGCCGTCTTCATGGAGTTGATGAACGGCATCTTCATCGACTTCTTGGACCAGTTTGTAGTGGTTTTCATTGACGACATCTTAGTATACTCCCGGAGTAGGAAGGAGCATGTAGGACACTTGAGAGGACTGTACTACGAGTCTTACAGGACAAAGAGTTTTACGCTGAGCTCTCTAAGTGCGAGTTTTGGATGCCAGAGGTGGCCTTTCTGGGTCACATTATCTCCGCCGAGGGTGTCAAGGTAGACTCGGCGAAGATAGAGTCAGTTGCTTCATGGCCGCTCCCCAGGACGGTCAAGGAGGTGCGCAACTTCCTAGGCCTGGCAGGGTACTACCGTAGGTTCGTGAAGGGTTTTTCCGTGATTGTTAGTCCACTCACTTCCTTGTTGAGGAAGTCCATCAAGTTTACATGGTTCAAGCCCTGCCAGCAGAGTTTTAAGGAGCTGAAGAGGAGGTTTGATGCGTCCTTGGACACGTCAATGAAGTTTTTTCGGATCTAGATCAAGCTGAAGCTCAACTACTCCTTAGTTGAAGTGCGAATGCAATTGAAGATGGGTTGCAGAAGCTTAGAGATGGAGGCAGAAGTTGTATGATTGAGTCGATCTAGATTGATCGATCAAACCTTGAAGTGGATCGGTTGAGTTGGTTCTTGAAGAACCCTCGATTGTGGTTGAGTTTGGATCGAAGATCCAAAAGAAGAACTTTGAGAGGATTGGAAGAGAGATTGATGCTCAAGTAAGTAGGAGGAAAATACTTCTCATTACTTAATCAAATTGAACATGCTTTACAAATGAGCCAAGCATCCCCTTATATAGTGGATGAAGGCTATACAAAGAGTCGGAAATAAAGTCGGAATTTAAGTTCCGGAATGAAACACCTAAAAATATGAAAGGTTGAGAATTTAAGTTCGGAATTAAGTTTCCGACTTAAATTCCGAAACCAAAAGTCTAATCTTAAATTCAAAAAATTAATACCCGGAAATAAAGTCCCGGAAATTAATATTCCGAAAATAAAAAGACTTATTATTACAAAACGCTAAATTATGGAAAATGCGGAAAATGCGCCGGAACGGTGCCGGCTTGACAAGCTTCAAGTCATAG
This sequence comes from Fagopyrum esculentum, assembly GCA_033239045.1. Classification (NCBI taxonomy): domain Eukaryota; kingdom Viridiplantae; phylum Streptophyta; class Magnoliopsida; order Caryophyllales; family Polygonaceae; genus Fagopyrum; species Fagopyrum esculentum. Next base: position 36,716,506 of record BSUD01000004.1, on the reverse strand, counting down.
TGGCGTAGAGACACGGTTTGCAACCAATGGGTCCGTGACAAGCAACGGTGCGGCTAATGATGGAGCCGGTAGCTTGAGCGATTGCTTTAGCACGGGAACGGGTGAGCGGTCCATCGGAGCGAACCCGAAGTGCCTCGTCTTCCTCGTCTTGGGACATAGGGGTCAAGGGCGCATCAGTCCCCCCATCTTGGATGTGAAACGTCCCCGTTTCACCTTCGTCAAATAGGGGCTCAATGTATGGTGCAAGGTCCTTGACATTGAACGTCGGGTGCACGCCATAGTCGTCCGGAAGCTCCAACTTGTAAGCATTCGGGCCATGGCGGTATAAGATACGGAATGGTCCATCACCGCGGTCCGAGAGCTTGCCTTTGCGGCGGGATGGAAAACGCTCCTTCCTTAAGTGGAGCCAAACAAGATCACCGGGCTCGAATGACATTGGACGGCGCCCTTTGTTGCGTTGTGTGGCAAGTTGATCGGCACGCCGTTGGAGTTGTGTCCTAGTCCGCTCATGAAGCTCAATGATGTGAGCGGCACGACTTGCTCCGGTGATGTATTCTCCGTCTTTTAGTGGACGCGGAGTGAAGTCCATCGGGGTGTGTGGATTAAGGCCGTAGACAACTTCAAAGGGTGAAAGCTTTGTTGCCGAGTGTCGAGACCTGTTATAAGAAACTCCACAATAGAAAGTAAGTCCTCCCACTTGCGTGGGTTGTTCCTAAGGGTCGCTCTAAGTAGAGCGCCTAGAGTCCGATTGGTCACCTCCGTTTGACCATCGGTTTGGGGATGATAGCTACTTGAAAACAACAAGTTGGTTCCAAGTTCCCCCCATAAGGTTCTCCAAAAATGGCTCACAAACTTTACGTCCCGATCACTAAGGATGGAACGCGGTATTCCGTGTAAGCGCACAACATTGTCAAAGAAAAGGGTAGCTACTTCACTAGCATTTTGTGTGCTCTTACATGCAATAAAATGTGCCATTTTCGAGAAACGATCGACTACCACAAAAATGGAGTCTTTGCCTCGTTTTGACATGGGTAGGCCAACCACAAAGTCCATAGAAAGATCCTCCCAAGGTCCCATTGGTATAGGCAAAGGAGAATACAATCCATCCGGACCTTGGCGCGATTTTGCATGGTGACATGTGATGCAACTTGTGCAAAACCGTGTCACATGCTTGCGCATGCGGGGCCAAAAGAAGTGCTCTTGTAGAGTGGCGAGAGTCTTGGTAGCACCGAAGTGACCACGACCCTCATGGGCCTCCTTTATCAACAAATGACGAATACTCGAGCGCGGGATACAAAGTTTGCCCGCACGGAATAAGTAGCCATCGTTAATAAAGAAAGACTCATGCTCTCGGAGGTCAAGGCATTGAGCAAATATATCCTTGAAGTCAAGATCCGTGGCATATAACTCTTTGATAAGAGCAAAGCCATGGATCTTGGCGTCCATATGCACAAGAAGGATATATCGGCGAGAAAGGGCGTCGGCTACCACATTCTCTTTACCTTTCTTATGTCGAATAACATAAGGAAAGGTCTCAAGAAACTCTACCCAACTCGCATGGCGCCGACTCAAGGTAGTTTGACCCTTGAGATACGAAAGAGCCGCATGATCCGAATGAATCACGAACTCCTTCGGCCATAAGTAGTGTTGCCATGTTTTAAGACAACGAACTAAAGCATATAGTTCCTTGTCATAAGTTGGGTAGTTGAGTGAGGGACCGGAAAGTTTTTCGCTAAAATAAGCAATGGGTCGATTCTCTTGTAGGAGAACCCCCCCAATGCCTACATTAGATGCGTCACACTCCACCTCGAAGGTTTTCGAAAAGTTTGGGAGTTGGAGTAGTGGCGCATTACAAAGACGGTCTTTGAGCGACTCAAACGCTCGAGCATGGGTGTCACGCCCCTCAAACGTGATACCTTTATTAGTAAGCTCATGTAGCGGTGCCGCTATCGAGCTAAAGTCCTTGACAAAGCGTCGATAGAAACCCGCTAAGCCGAGAAAGGCTCGAACCATGGTGGCCGTAGTAGGAGTAGGCCACTCCCGAATGACGCGAACTTTTGATTCGTCCACTCGTAGTCCGTCCTTAGAAACGACATAGCCAAGAAAAACTGTGGTGTCCGAGAAAAAGACACATTTCTCCAAATTGACATATAATTGCTCTTGTCTAAGGCACTCGAGCACTTGGCGAAGGTGCTCAATGTGGGCATCCAAAGACTTGCTAAAGACTAAGATATCATCGAAATAGACAACAACGAAAATACCCAGAAATTTGCGCAAGACGTGATTCATGAGGCGCATGAAGGTGGATGGAGCGTTGGAGAGGCCAAATGGCATAACAAGCCACTCGTAGAGGCCATGCTTCGTCTTGAAAGCCGTCTTCCATTCATCACCTTCAGCCATGCGGATTTGATGGTATCCGCTCCGGAGATCGATCTTTGAAAATATGGTGGCGCCATGGAGCTCGTCCAACATATCATCAAGGCGCGGGATCGGATGACGATACTTGACGGTGATTTGATTGATGGCTCGGCAATCTACACACATCCGCCAAGATCCGTCTTTCTTGGGCACAAGTATGACCGGCACGACACATGGAGACAAGGACTCACGAACATAGCCCCGGTCTAGGAGCTCTTGGACTTGGCGTTGTAGCTCCTTGGTCTCCTCCGGACTTGCACGGTAAGCGGCACGGTTGGGCAAAGACGCGCCGGGCACCAAATCGATTTGGTGCTCAATTCCTCGGATTGGTGGCAAGCCGGGTGGTAGTTGGTCGGTCAAGATGTCCTGAAATTCAGACAACAACAAGGACACCTCGTGTGGCACATTACTAGGGTCATGGGAAATAGATAAACAAAAAGGGACAAGTAAGAAACAAGGAAACTTACCTTCCATGACCGGTGTCAAGTCATGTCATCGGGCCAAAAGAATTCGGGGCTCACATCGCCCTTGAATGGTAGGAACCGGAGGTGCATGTGTCGGGACAATGCTCTTACTACCTCTTGCTTCGGTAGCATTACCCTTATGGCCGGAATTACGGGAACCGGAAGTAGGAACATCCACAACATCGGGAGAACGACGAGAAGGGTCCGATGTGGCCGGCGGTGTAGTGGTGTCATCGATCACTTGTTGCCTCTTTCGTTCTGCATAGTCAACTAAAATTTCCTGTGGAGTCATAGGCAAAAGTGTGATCCGTTTTCCATTGTATTGGAACATGTAACGGTTGAGATAACCATCATGAAAAGTTTTACGGTCAAATTGTCATGGTCGTCCCAACAATACATGTGTGGCGTCCATTTTGATAACATCACAAAGGACCTTATCAACATAGGCGCCAATAGAAAACGTCACCCACGCTTGTTGTGTGACGGTGTCACTTGCCTTATCGGAAATCCATTGGAGTCCGTAAGGTTGTGGGTGGAGGGTTGTAGGCAACTTAAAGTGTTTCACCACTTTTTCGTTGATAATATTACAACACGAACCCCCATCGATGATAAGAGAGAGACTAGTGTCATTGACCAAGCAGCGAGAGTGGAAGAGATTCTCGCGTTGGTCAATAGGGAGATGCTCTTTTATAGCAAGAATGCGACGAGAGACAAGAGCAAACTTACCTGGTTGTGCCGGACCGCAAGCAAGTTGGTCGTCGCATGGCTCCATGCCATAGTATGGGTCGGCATCTTGGTCATCTTCCAAGAGGATATCACCATTATAATCCTCTTCGCCATCGTCATATGATGGGTTGGCAAACATCACCCGCTTGGTGTTCGGGCAATCACGTTGGACATGACCAAACCCGCTACATTTGAAACACACGGGTTCTCTTGGGCGGGCCACCGTTTGAGATCCTTGTTGGGGTCGGCCCGGAGGCGTTTGTGGTGGAGCAACGGTGCCACGGTATGGTGGTTTCTCGGTAGCCGCTTGCCGGGTGGGTTGACTCATCCGTGGTGATCCTTTAGCGGCTCCGGAATCTTGGGGACTAGAAACATCTCGAGAAC
>BSUD01000004.1:36666993-36712455 GCA_033239045.1 Fagopyrum esculentum | reverse complement strand
GGGGGGGGGGGCGCCGGATTGACGGATTAAGGCCGCTCATGAATTTGGTTCGAAGGGCGGAGGCGGAGGCCGAGATGCCGGCCTTCATATGCATGTCCTCCAACTTGGCTAAGTAAGCCACCGGAGTAAGGCTTCCTTGTTGGAATTCGGCAATTTGCAACCGCATGTCGTTTTTGAAGTCGTCGGGCACGTACTTCTTAGTCATGACATAGATCAATTGATCAAATGTCGCAACCGGTGCCCATCCTCGGTTCTCACGGTTGGTCTCGTACCGGTTCCACCAAGACTTTGCATCACCTTCAAAGTAAAGTGTCGCCGCTTCGATTTTCTCATATTCTTCATAATGGCAATGCTTGAGAGCTCTTTTCATATCCTGTGCCCAATCAAGAAACGCACAAGGATCATATTCACCATAAAATACCGGAAATTTAACCTTACCTTCCCTACGAGCTCGGTAGGGATCCGGTCGGGGTGGTGCTATATAGGCGTCTTCGTGATGGGCTCGCCGGTGGCCATCGTTATGCCTTTGGCGCCCATGATTATGTGGTGCACGCCTTTGTGGGTTAGGAGGAGGCAACCATTCCTCACCTCAATCTTGGTTCTCAAAAGGCTCTCGGATGAGTGGGTGCCATGGACGGACATGTGCCACCCGTTCCAAGTCCGACTCATCATCGGAGAACTCATCAAAGTCATCTCTTTCGTCATACTCGTCATAATCATGATAGATCGGTTACCGGCTATGCCGTTGGCGGCGTTGGCCGGACCGATCATTCTCGGGACGTTGAGAGCGATCATTTGTTTGATGATGGTACCGGTCATCAACCCGGGAGGGACGGTTGGTGCGTTGGGCACTAGATGGAGGAGGGGAAGTGCCATACTTACGTCGGTTGTGCTCATAGCGTTTGTGCCGATTATCCGTGTCAACATATAGCAAATCATTTGGAGAAGGGTCAGGGTTCTCGTCACCTTCATTGTGGGACTCATGACCGTCATTATGGGAGAGCCCGTGGTTTTCGATGACGGAGGCAAGCCGTCGACCGTTAGATGGTTCGGCTCCCAATATACCTTTGCCTTTGCGTCGTCCATCGGATGTGGAAGCATCGACCAAGGTTCCATTTGGATTCGGTGGGGCGGTCGTAAGGGTAAGCATTTGGGCCTTCAAAGCTTCAATTTCTTGCCGAAGTGAGGCATTTTCTTCGGTCAAAGTAGTGATCTCATGCCTTTCACTAGATTCTTGAGAATTTTCCATTGTGACGTTAGTCATAACTCCAAGATTGGACACAAATTGCAAGCAATCAAATGAGCAAGGTGACAAGATAAGTCAACGTTACCCAAGTTCAAGTGCGTTAAGGTTCTACCTTTGGGAAAGCCGTTTGGCGGTTAGGCAAGGAAGACAAATCCAACAAATTTGAACCAAAATGCACACAATTTCAAGAGAAAATTTGCAACTTGTGAGAAAATGGAGAGGTAGGAAATGGACGGATCGTTTATCGGCAAGTTTTACTTGCTTTGGTCTTTGAGCTTTTCAAAAATCCGATTTTTCGGATGGACCGGTTTGCCGGACGTCTTTTACTTTTGTTTTTGTGGAATTGTTTCTTTTTGAAACTTTTGAATGCAACCTTTGGAATGCAAGAGATGAATCTACTTTTCTTTGAAACAAATCCGTTTTTGAAGAATTTTTGCTTTGTATTTGGTTTTTGGAATATCAAAAGGCGTGATATCCGATTTTGTCAACAAAAAAATCCCAAGAAAATGGTGAAATTGATTAACAAAAATGTCGGATTGGGTAAGGAAAAATGATTTGTTCATTAATGGTTTGATGGCAAACCAAAAATCTCCTAAATTTGCTTTGCAAAATGGATCGAGAAATTTTTTTTTCAAGAACGTGCATGAAGATGCGAAGAAAACGATGAAGATGGTGATGAACAAAAGGCAAAAAGGATGAATATAATAACGCACAAAAACAAGAGTAAAGATAACTTAGCTTAGATCCCTTTGCTCTGATGCCAATTTGATGCGTCCTTGGACACGTCAATGAAGTATTCCGGATCTAGATTAAGCTGAAGCTCAACTACTCCTTAGTTGAAGTGCGAATGCAATTGAAGATGGGTTGCGGAAGCTTAGAGATGGAGGCGGAAGTTGTATGATTGAGTCGATCTAGATTGATCGATCAAACCTTGAAGTGGATCGGTTGAGTTGGTTCTTGAAGAACCCTCGATTGTGGTTGAGTTTGGATCGAAGATCCAAAAGAAGAACTTTGAGAGGATTGGAAGAGAGATTGATGCTCAAGTAAGTAGGAGGAAAATACTTCTCATTACTTAATCAAATTGAACATGCTTTACAAATGAGCCAAGCATCCCCTTATATAGTGGATGAAGGCTATACAAAGAGTCGGAAATTAAATGACGGAAATAAAGTCGGAATTTAAGTTCCGGAATGAAACACCTAAAAATATGAAAGGTTGAGAATCTAAGTTCGGAATTAAGTTTCCGAATTAAATTCCGAAACCAAAAGTCTAATCTTAAATTCAGAAAATTAATACCCGGAAATAAAGTCCCGGAAATTAATATTCCGAAAATAAAAAGACTTATTATTACAAAACGCTAAATTATGGAAAATGCGGAAAATGCGCCGGAACGGTGCCGGCTTGACAAGCTTCAAGTCATAGTGGCGTAGAGACACGGTTTGCAACCAATGGGTCCGTGACAAGCAACGGTGCGGCTAATGATGGAGCCGGTAGCTTGAGCGATTGCTTTAGCACGGGAACGGGTGAGCGGTCCATCGGAGCGAACCCGAAGTGCCTCGTCTTCCTCGTCTTGGGACATAGGGGTCAAGGGCGCATCAAGGTTGACTTCCGCTCCTGTTTTAGCACAACCGAAGGGTATTGAGGACTTCGTCGTTTACAGTGATGCATCCAAGATAGGCTTGATATGCGTTCTGATGGAGATGGGTAGGGTCATTGCTTATGCGTCTCGACAATTGAAGACGTACAAGGAGAATTACCCAATCCACATCCTCGAGCTAGCCGCAGTGATTCATGCATTGAAGATGTGGCGACATTATCTAAATGGGGCCACTTGTCAGACCTTCACAGACAATAAGAGTTTGAAGTACATATTCATTCAGCGGGAGTTAAATAACCGTAAGAGGAGATGGTTAGAGTTGATTAAGGACTTCGACTTAGAGATCCCGTATCATCCGGGGAAGGCGAACATGGTGGATGATGCCCTTAGTAGGAGGACACCCCGAGAGGCGGCGATAGCTAGACTGACAGTTCAGGCATAGTTGCAAAGAGACTTGATCTGGTTGAAGGTAGATATCCGATCCCGGATACTGACGCCCACTTGTCAACTTTAGAGGTTTCACGGGATCTATCGCAGGAGATCCGACAAAAATAGGCGGATAGCCCAGCGTTGACGAGGATTCGGGATAGGATGTTCCGAGGAGAGGCACCGTAGTTTACCATGGGTGCAGACGGGATTTTGAGGCGCCAAGAGTGCATATGTGTATCGTCGGATAAAGAGTTGAGACAACGGATAGTATAGGAGGCCCATTCTACACCTTACTCCGTACACCCGGGCGCGAGCAAGATGTATCAGGGCATCCGAAGATCTTATTGGTGGGGCAGGCTTAAGCCCGACGTGGCTAGATATGTAGCCTAGTGCGCGACCTGCCAACAAGTCAAGATTAAGCATCACATGCCCGGAGGAGAGCTCCAACCACTTCCAATTCCAAAGTGGAAGTGGGAGGACATTTCTATGGATTTCGTTACCAGCCTGAGACCGAGTAGAGGCTTTGATGCGATATGGGTGGTGGTGGATCAACTGACGAAGACCGCATTATTTATTCCGATTAAGGAAATGTGGCCGGTGATTCGTTTAGCCGAAGAGTTCACCCGACAAATAACGAGGCTCCACGGAGTGCCGAGGACGATCATCTCAAATAGGGACGGGCGTTTTGCCTCGAGGTTCTGGCAACAGGTACACACCGCCCTAGTTACGAGCCTGAAGTTCACTATAGCGTATCATCCTCAGAAGGATGGTCTGTCAGAGATGACTATATAGACCCTTGAGGATATGTTGAGAGCTTGTGTACTTGATTGGGGACTTGTATAGCCCGACCACCTTCCTTTGGTGAAATTCTCATACAACAACAGTTGGCATGCGATGATTGGGATGGTTCCTTACAAGGCGTTGTATGGATGGAGATGTCGTACACCCTTGTGTTGGGATGAGTTGGAGAGGATGAGTGGGGTAGCACCCGAGCAGGTGCAGGATGATATGGACCGGGTAGCATTTATCCGAGAGTGGATGCTAGCCGCGCAGAGTCGTCAAAGGTCTTATGCTGATAAGAGGCGCAAACCTCTAGAGTTTAGAGTGGGAGCACATATATGGTTGAGGGTGTCGCTAACGCGAGACGTCCAACGTTTCGACAGCCCCCGATATGCCGGACCATTTCAGATCCTTGAGTAGGTGGGAGAGGTGGTGATAACATGAAATATGACGATATTTTAGGCACATGTTTTGGTTGTTTTCCCCCTTCTTTTGTGTATATGGATTTGAGTTTGAAGCATTTATGAGCACATTCACCTATTATGTTGGTATAGAGATCTACACTAGCTTTGTTGTGTTTTTAAGTGAATAAAGGCTTGGATTAGAGCATAAATGGAGTATGTAGGAGTAATTGACCATGCTAGGCATCAAGATGATGCATTAGAGAAGCTAAGGAAAGAGTATGAGTGGAAAGCTTTCGGAAAAAAAGATTTCATGCACGTTTTAGGCATTCCATGGTCAAACATAAGATTCCACGGCCGTGATTTTTGGTATTTAATTTAATTCTGACCGTGGGAATGTTTGTTGAGAGCAAAGAAGTGATTCCACGGGTGTTCCAAGGGCGTACAAAGTTGCTCTTGACCGTGGTTCTTCTAACGGTTGCCACGTGTCATATCTGCCACGTCAGCAGCGGTTATGGGCTTTTGTAAACCCTACTTTCCTCCTATAAGAAGGCTGAAGAAGAGAGAAATCGAAGGATCGCTATCCCGCGGCATTTTGCAGCATGGCTAGAGAGAAATAGATCATTCGGAAGATTTTATTGTGTGAAGGGAAGATTTGGAGAAGTACGCATTTGAAAATTGCGTACTCAGAAAAGATCTTAGGGTTTCATTCGAAGGCGGATTGACATCCCGTTCTTCTTTGTTCTTTGATATTTGTGAGAGATTCTTACTCTATTCTACATCCATTGAATGCAAGTTACGATTTTTGTGTTTGATTAAACATTGTTTTTTTTTGCTATTGAGATTTCAAGGTTTTACCTTTTCCTTCTTTTAATCTTGATTATTTATTTCATGATGATTGTTGGCTAAAACCCTTAAGCGATTCTAAGGTGAAGGGTTGGTAGTTGTGGCATAGATGATGATAGATTGAACTAACAGATTGAACCTTGAGAGTTGCGAGAAACCTTGTCGTCGAGGCTTTCCACAACTATTCTTGAGTTCCATGGCCGTGGTTCTTCAAGATCTGACCGTGGTTTTCCTCTGTCATACGTTCTTTGCTTTTGCTTTGATCCAAAGTTAAAGATTGGCCCTAACCTAGCCTTGGCTTACCTTTTCTAGGTAGTAGTGAGACTTAACATCCTCCACTTTGATTTCTAGTGTCACAACCTTAACATTTTTGGCTTATCTTTGATTCTCTTGGGTTTGGCCATGGGTATTTGAAAGTTTAATCTTATCCTTTGATTCCCTTTATATTGCAGTCTCAACAACCTTTATAGAGAGAGCCTTTGGGTAAGACATTTGGGATTGATACTTCACCGTACAACACCCTACCTTAGATATACCTTTGCAATCCCAACTTTGTCCTTGCATCTTTAGAACATCTTGAATCGATTGCCATAATTGGATACCTGAATCCTTAGAATCGTTGTTTTCCCGATTAATCTTTATAAAAGCTTTGTTATTTGACTGACAATTTGTGAACTGAATTTGTTCCCCCAAATCCCTGAGTTTGATACTCTGGAATTCTTGCTTTACTACGCCGATCCGTACATTGCGGGTTCACTTCTTTGCTTAATTTCAGGTTTTATAAATTTAAGACTTAGTGACGCACACTTTTGAGCGAACAAGTTTTTGGCGCCGTTGTCGGGGATTTGGTTTAGGACAAATTCGGTTTTCGGTTGTCGGGCTTGGGAGCTTTTGCTCTTGTTATTTGATTTATCTACTTGAGTGATTTTGAAAATTTTTTAGATATATGCGAAGGTATCGATCTGAGAGAGATCTCATTCTTTTTGATCCTGAACCGGAGAAGACTTCAAAATCACGGTTAAGAGCGAAAAAGATGGCTTCACATAATGAAAGAAACATCCAAGAGTAGTTGGTTGAAACCCGAGCTCTTCTTAATACAAGTGAAAGAAGACGTATTGAGGAGCAAGTTGTAGCTCGTGCTGATAGGGAACGAATGCAAGCTCAAATGGATGAAATGAAGGCGATGATGTTGCAACAAAAATGGATAGACGCTCCGGGAGTAGGAAGTGTATATCATCCGATGATGATGACATGCCGGAGCTGGAGGATATACCACCAAATCAACCATTTAATCCTCGTGTCTATGTTGATCCTCGCGTGCTTGTTAGAGAGGCGAGAGCTGCTCATGTCGTGGCTGAACCACGCACCCTTGGACAACGAATGGATCCAATTCAGCAACCTCGCCGTCTAGGTGTGAATCTTGTAGATCCGGATGAGCATGACTTTGGGTTTCGCCCTCAAGTCATCACTATGATCCGCCAAAGTCAGTTTGGTGGAATGGAAGCCGAATCTCCGCATCAACATTTGCAAAATTATGAGATTCTTATGGAGACTTTAAAATCTCCAAGAGCTGTCAACAACAACTAAAATTTGAGACCGTTCTTCTTCTCTTTGAAGGACAAAGCCTTAGCTTGGTATCAAGCTCTTCCAAGTGGAAGATTCAATACATGGGAGGAGTTGACTTCGGAATTCCTCACTATGTTCTTTCCGCCATCCAAAACAACGGAATTGAGAGGTAAAATAAATGCATTTTCTATGAAACCTAATGAGAGTTTGTTCAAATCTTGGAAAAGGTTTCAAGATCTTCTATTGGATTGCCCGCACCACGGCATTTCAAAGCTGGAATTGTTGGAGATTTACTACAAAGGATTGGATGTGGAGACGCAATTCAAGCTTCAATCCCTTTCTTGTGGAACTTTCATGGATATGAGAGAGGACGATGCTTGGGACTTCATTATGAAGCAAGCTCTAGTGATCGAGAAATATTCTCATAGGAAAGTTGATGGTGGGAATCGAGATTCCGAAGAGCCGGGAGAAAAATTAAATCTAGCAGCCCAAACTCAAATTTTCTCCTTTAACAATGAGATTAAGGAGCTGAAAGAAGTCATAAAGTACAGCCTTCAAAAGACAAAGGAGCAAGATGTTGGCTATCTCGGAAGGAAGAACAATCAAGGGAATAGGAACAACAACCGGAACAATAATTGGAACAACAACAACAACAGGAACTCTAACAATCATTGGAGATCCAACCAACAAAATCCCGGTAATCCTTATTCTCATGCTGGAAATGCGCTAACATCACTATCTTCTTCTACTCCTTTAAAAAGTCAGGGGCAAACTTCAAATATTTCAAACCAGCCGGAAAAGGAGAAGGATAGATTTGATGTTATGATGGAGACGATCTTGGGGAAGATACAAGGAATGGAGAGTCACATTACTTCAATTGATAAAGCACAAAAAGCTTTGGAGAATCAAGTATTCAACAAGGCCAGAGAAGTCCCTAGAGATCAAGGGAAACTTCCCGGAAAGACGGAGGACAATCCGAAAGGGAGGGTGATGGCAATCACAACTAGAAGTGGTGTAACAACCACCGACCCACATCCCAAATTCGTTGAAGTTCCTGTTGAAAAGGAGAAAGAAAAGGGAAAGGAGAAGGAAGATGTCTATGTTCCTCCTCCAGCTTATAAACCTCCTTTTCCGTTCCCGCAATCTAGAGCAAGAGCGCATCTACGCAAGCATCTCGGTAAGTTTGTTGATCTCATGAGTAAGCTGCATATTAACATACCTTTTATCAACGCAATTTTAGGTATGCCCGCTTATGGGAAGTTCTTGAAAGAGATCCTCTCTAACAAGAGGAAGCTGGAAGACTTTGACGAAGTCAAGATGAGTTCGGAGTCTTCGAATCTCATCAAAACAATGACGGAAAAGATGCCCCCAAAGCTGCGAGATCCGGGGTAATTTTACATACCAATAGGAGTAGGAGAAGTCACATATGATGCACTTTGTGACTTGGGAGCAAGTGTGAGCATTATTCCACTTGCTTTGTGTAGGAAAGTTGGTTTAGGTGAACCTAAACCGGTGAAGATGACGTTATATATGGCGAATCGATCCATTACTCGACCCGTTGGAATCATTGAAGAAGTCCCGGTTAAGCTCGGTAAATTCTATATCCCTATAGACTTTGTTGTGCTTGACATTCCTGTAGATAGTCCGCTCCCAATCATACTTGGGAGACCTTTTATTGCAACTTCCGGCTGTATGATTGATTGCAAAAACGCTAGATTAGCCTTAGATATTGGAGAAGAGAAGGTTGAATTTGTTCTCTTAACATTGACAAAAGAACCAACACTTGGAGAGGATATGTTCAACATATATGATGAAGAGGTATCTAGGGAGGAAGTGAGTTCGATCTTGTTCAAAGATCCTTTGCAAAAGGATATAACCATGAGCATAATGGAAAGAGGAGAAGAGGGGGATTGCAACGCTGAGATTGATGCTTTGGAGGAGCCAGAAGAAGTGCAAGTTGAGGAATTCGAGAAATCTTACGATGGCTCGGAAAACACTAGAAACCACAGTCAGTCGTGCTTTTCCACGGGCATGGTTTCACCCATTCCACCCGTGGAAAAGTATATCGAGAGAAACAATTTAATTGACATGGAAAACCACTGCCCCCAAGACATCTTCCACGACCGTGGAAGTAACAGTGGCACCGTGGAACCTGAAAATGCTGAAGAAAATTCCGTTCTTTCTACAAACATTCTTTCTTCTTCTTCCACCACTCCCACACCCTTGGAGACTTCCAAGGAGACCTCGGACAACCCTCACAACTCTCCGAAAGCATCTACAACTTTGGAATTGAAGCCACTTCCCGCACATCTGAGGTATGCATTTCTTGAAACTGACTCTACGTTTCCCGTCATTGTTAGTTCTAGTTTAAGTGAAGCTGAGCATGATAGGCTTATGAATGTTTTGAAGAAACATAGGAAAGCTATAGGCTACACACAAGAGGATCTTGTAGGCATTAAACGATCTTTATGTATGCACAAGATTTTAATGGAAGAGGATTATAAGCCTTCACGTCAACCTCAACGACGGCTAAATCCAATCATGGAAGAGGTCGTGAAGAAGGAGATCCTTAAATTACTTGATGCAGGTATCATCTTCCCTATTTCCGATAGCAAGTGGGTGAGTGTTCGCTCCAAAAGGTGTGTGCAAGCTTTAATATTTATACCAAGAATAATTGCAAATAAAGCGAACCCGCAGTGTACAGATCGATTGTAATAAAAGCAAGAATTCCAGGGTCAAACACAGGGACTATGGTGAAACAAAGATCGGTAATTCAGGTTGTCAATAACAAACACGCAACAAAGCAAAGCTATCAAAGATGATGTAATAACCAGGTAAAGGGAATGCGGATTATAGAGATTAAAGCATCCAGTTGTGGTTCCGACTCAAGATCTCAAAAGATAACGTGGACAATGTTGAGGTTTGCAAAGGGAAGGTGTTTCTAAGGTGAGAATAGATCACCGGGTAAATCTCACTACTCACTATCCCAAACCAAAGATCCTCTCACCGGGTAAGTCTCAAGGTACTAAGGAAAGGAACTATAATCTCAAACCAACACACCACCCAAGGGGATAAAATCGTTTAGCAACTTAAACATATCATAAAACCTTTCGAGCATATAAAGATTTCAAAGCCAATCTGCAAACAAATATCATCATTGAGGTCATATCCAGAACAGAAGTACAAAATCGTTTCGAAAAAAACTTTCAGTTAGAAACCCATCTCGGTCGAGGTGTTCTGACATCATCCGAGGTGTTCAACCTCGTTCGGTCAAGAACGTATCGGTCGAGCAAAATTTTTTTTTTCAAACTGGTTTATGACGTTTCTCTCAAACAGAAACCTGTATGTATACATGTAATGACAGATAAGCACATAAAGCCAAATAAACGATAATATCCAAGAGTCATACAAGCCATAGTCAAGTTGAATAATACATCAAATACCCCATACATGGGACACATTGTCCCAATGGGTCAAATATAAGTCAGAAGAACAGAATACTCACCGGACGTAGCCGAACTGCATAAAGAAATAAGAAACAGCTCCCAAATTAGACCATCTCGGTTGGCGAAGAACATCTTGGTCGAGGCGTTCTGACAGCATCCGAGATGTATCTCAGTCAAACTCTGTTTTATCAATTTCTCGAACATCAATCCTTCCATGTAGCTCCTGAGTTGTAGTTTCTTCTTAGAGAGTACCTGATTCCTGTCTAGGAGGACGCACAAAATACGAAGCAAACTATCTAAACTAAACTAGAAAAAGGGAAAAGAAAGCAATACCTTGGGTTGCCTCCCAAGAAGCGCTTGGTTTAAGGTCGCTAGCTGGACCTTTCCCCATGGATTTACTCAATGTACCTCGAATATCTTGGAATGCTCATCACATCCGCAATAAAACTCTTCCAAACAGGTTCCGGTTCCTAATTTCACCGGAAAATGGTAGGATCTCCTACGTACAAGCTTGTACGGTTTGGTTCTCACCGGAATCCTACCGGTCTTCCTATTCTTCCATGGGACATACCTCAGTATTTCGTCCCATCCTTTCTTGAGTTGAGAAAACAACTTCTCGAGGATTCTAGTAGCTTCCCCATCTTCAGCTTGGGGATAGTACAAGGTCCTTAGCATGCGAGGGACCCCATCCTTGAACATGAAACAACTATTGGCATTGGCGTCGAAACGCTTGCCAAATTTACTCCTTATAATCCAAGGAGCATCTACTTCCAACAATTGTAATGGAGGTTTCATCTTCACCTTAGGAGTTTCTTTTGGAAGAGACCTCCAACTCTCCGGTGCATTCTTGAAAAAATTAGAAATTTTAATAGGAATTTCAAAGGTAGTAAGAGAAAGTACCTTGTAGAGTGTTTCAAAACTTGGGTCGAGATTTGTGTTAGGATGACAATCTACACATAAAACTTCTCCCAACTCGGTTGATCTTTCTTCAACCTTGGCCACAGTTTCAGTGATTTGGCCAAGGTTCTCCACATTCTCTTCTTACAACTCAGTAGATTCTTCTTCAATCTCGACCCTAGTTTCAGCAGTTGGATCCAGGTCTTCCACTTCTTCCTTTTCTTTAATGAGGACTTCAAGAGGAGCTTCGAATTCAAGCGGAGGGATGCTTGAAACTTGTAGTACTTATACACCTCTTTCGGCTTAGCATAGGGTAGGGAGCTTTCTTTGAGATTCTCCACCTTCTTCATCAACTTCTCCCATTTTGATTCAAACGAATCTTCAAGAGGTTGCTCATAAACATTTTTAGGGGCATTCAACTCATCCCATATCGCAAACTTATCCTTAATGACTTCTTCATGTTCTCTTTCAGTGGCAATCCAATGGAAGGCGTACTTCTCTTCCATGTATTTGTAATAATATACTCTAGCTATTTGCCTCGCTATCCATATTGGATCGGAGATAGCTTATATCTCCTAGAAACCATTGAAGACCCTGAAAACTAAAAAGCTCATAGGAAAAGATCATAAGCAAAAGCAAAAGCTTCCAAGGTAGACAACCAAATACCGAACTTGGTCTTGACCAAGACCCCGGCAACGGCACCAAAAACTTGTTCGCTCCAAAAGGTGTGTGTAAGTTTTAATATTTATACCAAGAATAACTGCAAATAAAGCGAACCCGCAGTGTACAGATCGATTGTAATAAAAGCAAGAATTCCAGGGTCGAACACAGGGACTATGGTGAAACAAAGATCGGTAATTCAGGTTGTCAATAACAAACACGCAACAAAGCAAAGCTATCAAAGATGATGTAATAACCAGGTAAAGGGAATACGGATTCTAGAGATTAAAGCATCCAGTTGTGGTTCCGACTCAAGATCTCAAAAGATAACGTGGACAAAGTTGAGGTTTGCAAAGGGAAGGTGTTTCTAAGGTGGGAATTGTAATAGCTAGGATATCCGAATTCTAATTAATGTTGATTAACTTAATCGTTGATAGTAATTGACATATAACTCGCGAAGATTTCGCAAGTGATGAGTATGAGTCCCACTGTTATGTTCCTGGCGTAATTTTGGACGTTTGGGGAAAATTTTACTTTCCCTGGGTAATTATTTTTACCCTTCAGTGTTATTTGGAGCATTTGGGAGCTCCAATTAAGAAAAATGCAATTGAGAGATATGATCATTACATCGGATATATCCTAGATATGAAATAACATGGAGAGGCAAAACCAAAAGAGTCGCTATTTCGTTTCTTAACGACTAAGAAAGACGGCTTATGAATACACGTTTTCCGAGGTAGTTGTGGAATAATTATCCCTACAATATTCCAGATATATTATTCCAATCTCGAGAAGTTTGGAGAAAGAGGTTCGACCCGCCTTTGAATCGATTAAAGGATAATTATCGACTTTGCTAAAGGATAATTATCGTCTTCACTATAAATAGCAGAAAATCCTTTATTAATTCATTTCCTTTCACATTTACTCGTAAAAGCTCTTATTTCTCTCAACCTTCAAGCTCAGATCTACTCTCCGTTTCTAATCCAATTTCAATTCCGTTTGACTTTTTGGATTCCTCTCTTCATTCTCTTCATATCGGTACCGAATTTCTGCTTTTCCGAGCAGATAAAGGGTTGGTCGAGCATATATGTCACCAGACAGGTTCCGTCGGTTAGATTCCGGTGAATTTTAAGTTGTCCATGCATAGCCTACATCGCTGTGATTCCGAATCTTCTTTCTGATTGTCAATCGGGTTAGTAACGAATAAGTTATGAATTTATTCGTTTTCCGTACTACGATTTGGCCTAAATTGACTTTAGGCTTGTCAAAATGGATAATTAGAAATTCCATTATGGTCGTTATATTATTCTGGTAATTATGGGTTTTTTGTTTGATGAAATCTGATGACAGGGGGTTTCGAAATTGTCTGCGGGCAAAACGTTATTCTGGCGAAATTTAATTAATTAATTAAAGGTTAATTAATTAAATTAAAATTAGAATTGAGATTGAGGAATGTTGATTAGGTACAGCCTTGAAATTTGAGAAATTGTGAGTTATGCTGAGAGATATTGAGGTTTAGTTGGTTGTGAGGCTTATAGATTGATTATGATCCTTATGGATCCCTTGGGTCTAGGTGTTACCTTTTTGATTGATAGGAATATTGATATCTCTTTCTGCCTTGTTATTAGGCAGTGTCCCTCTCAGGATTGGAGGTTGATCGTGGTTGTGATTGTACGAGGTTGAGGTAAGTCGATAGGACTTACTTAGCTACCATCCTTATATTGGGTGTTTGCATGAGTGGTGTGTGCGTTATATGTTTGCTATGATAGCATGATATGTTGTTTATACCGACTTATGTTTTATTGACTGCCCCGTTGCGTGGCTATGATAACCTTTCCCTTTTATCCCGCCGTGGAGTCTAGGAGGTTCTCTGACGTCAGGCCAGTCTGGATTACAAGAAGGGCGCAATCCACTCCCACAAGGTACACGGGTTGTGTGACTGATACTTGTACAACTGGATATAGCACTCAGAGGCGAGGATGTATCGGTCCTCGTGTCACATTCTTTTATCTATCTATATATATACGATTTGAGTGAATGACTATTATATGAAGATAATAAAATGGGTAAATGTGTGATAGCATGATTATGTGTTCATCTTTCATGACTTGTGCTTATGCATTACCTTATATATGTATGGTTAGCTAACGGTTTCATACCGTATTGTAGATGTTTGCAGGATAGGCGCTGCTGGGTGATCTAACAGGTTGACAGGCCAAGGACTCTCGTACATTAGGTGGTTGGTTTTGGGGCTATTTATTTTTTTCCCTCCTGCGTGAGGATGATGTCTTGTGTACCTCCTGTGTGAGGATGTCGTTTCATACTCGGCTATGTTGTTGTTTACCTTTGGTTATACAGTTTATACGGTTTTATGTATTTGTTTTTATATCTGTCAGTGCCATGTTGTAAGGTCCAGTGAACTTGTTGTCAAGTTAGGGTCAGGATCCATTGTGAGATCCTAGCCCAATGTGACATCCGGAGTCCCGCGAAATCGGGGTGTTACAGAGTTGGTATCAGAGCCTTAGGTTGACAACAATGGCACTTGCTACCTGCAATGAGGTTTGATAGGTAAAATAAACAGAACCCGAAAGGAGTCTAACGTTTTAAAACGTTTTTGGTTTTAAGTGTGGTTTTGGGATAAAATGTACGAGAAGTCGTCACCTCTGCCACGGATCTCTACAGCGTAGATATGTATGTATATATATATATATATATATATATGTATGTATTATGGATTATGTGGATGTATTATATATATATATCGATACGTATGGCATATATATAGCCTTATAAGATTAGGTGCGTATATCCTACAGATGGCTCATACTAGAGCAATATATGTAGTGGGACGAGGTAGGGGTACACCCCCTCTTCCTTTAGTGGCGATAAGTCAAGGACCAGTTTCCGTTGTTGTTCCGCCTATGACAGAGAACGAGTTTGAAGAGGCTAATCATGTCTCCATGAGTAAATTAGAGTTTCAATAATTTACGCGTCAAGTATACAGTGTTGTAAGAGCGGGTAGACCTACACCAGATTTACCAACATTTGTGGGACCAATTGAAGATTCCGGATCAGAGAAGAAGCAATGGACTGAATCAGTTAGTGGAGAAGCAAATATGATGAATGTTGGACCAAGTCAGATATTAGGACAATCAAGCGGTCCTTTGGCCATGAAGACGACTGGCAAGGAACTACAATGTTTTAATTGCGAGAAGTTTGGACACCGGGGAGCTGTGTGCCCAAAGACGCCCATAATATGCTTTACGTGTGGTAAAGCAGGGCATAGAGCAAAGTTTTGTCGACAGGGCAAGGCGTTGTCTCTACAAGTTCCCTCCCAGAGTAAGATCATTAAAAGTGGACGACGGAGATCGAGATACCCTTTAGTTGCACAGGTTGCAAGAATGGGACGATTATGTTTCAACTGCGGCTATCCAGATCATGTGCACTCTAAGTGCCCCTTGGCACCGATAGCTTGCTTCACTTGTGGTGAACTAGGCCATCTGGCCCCTTTCTGTCAGCAAGGTAGTGTTTCTTCTCAACAAGACATTCCTCTTTTTGGTGCAAAAAGAGTAGAAGTAGAGGCTATGACGATGACCCTAGTGACTCCTGAGGAACATGGGTCTGAGGTTTGAGTGATGATATGCAATGGAGCTGCTGACGTTAACTGTTACAAGTACCATTCTCGTTAATGGTTTACCTATTGGAGTTTTGATTGATATGGTTGCTATGCACTCTTCGCTTTTGATGCATGTATAGAATGGTTTTAGATACAATAGAGGGTAGACCTTCCTTGATAGGGATACTATTAGGGGTCTGAGGTACCTGTGATATATGTGATTGTCCCCTTTATGTAGGGACTTGTGTGTTGCTTGTAGACTTATTTGTCATGTCATAGGTGCATGAGGATGTCATTATGTGTATGGATGGGACGGATAGATATTATGTTGTGTTAGATATCAATTGGAAGACTGTTATAGTCTCTATTGAGATAGATTAGATAGAGGTCTTCCGAGGTTAAGACCTATGAAGAGACGGGTTTGTCATTAATGCCATACGGGCAGCAAGGCTTATAGCACATCCATGTGATGCCTTCTGACGTTATGCCATGAAGAAGGAAGAGAGTCCAGCCTTGGAAGATATTCCAGTGGTTTATGAGCTTAGACACGTGTTACTGAACCGTCTGGTTCGCTGCCTCAGTGGAGTGTAGACTTTGATATTGAATTGAAGTGTGGTATGAGATTGATTTGAAAGGCCCCATATCGTATGGGGCATGTTGAGATGTTAGAGCTGATGAGACAACTTGAGGAATGGGTAGAGAAGGGCTTCATTCGCCCTAGTGTATTCATTGTGTCGTGTTGACAACTTGTTGTGTCAGCTTCAAGAAGCGATTATGTGTTCCAGGACTTCCTTGCGCTCAAGATATCACCAGTTAAGGGGGGAGAGCAAGATGTGTATAGGATGACATTTCGTACCCATTATGGACACTAAGAGTTTGTAGTGATGCCATTCGGGCTAACGAATGCCACGCTACCTCCATGGAGTTGATGAACAGTATCTTCCTCGACTTCCTTGATCAGTTTGTGGTAGTCTTCATTGATGACATTCTGGTATACTCTCATAGCAGAGAGGAGCATGCCGGTCATCTGAGGACAGTTTTATAGATTTTGAGGGATAGAGGGTTGTATCCCAAGCTCTCTAAGTGCGAGTTTTGGATGTTTGAGGAATGCTTTTCTAGGCCACACGGTATCTGCCAGTGGGATCAAGATTGATCCGGCGAAGATTGAGTATGTTGCAGCATGAACGATATTGATGAACAGTAAGTACGTAGCTTTCTCGGCTTAGCCGATTATTACCGACGCTTTATGGAAGGATTTTGTGTGATCACCGTCCACTTACGAATCTTATGAGGAAAAGTACCATATTTGTGTGAGCTGATCAGTGTGCCCAGAGTTTGAGAAGTTGAAGAGGTGTTTGACTTCTGCTCCTGTTCTGGCACAGCCAAAGGATTCTGATGATTTTGTGGTCTACAGTGATGCACCCAAGCTAGGTTTGGGATGTGTTTTGATGCAGAAGGGCAGAGGATTGCATATGCGTCTCGCTAGTTGAAGACGTATGAGGAGAACTAACCGACTCACGATTTGGAGTTAGTAGCGGTAGTTCTTGCTTTGAGAATTTGGAGACATTACTTGTATGGTGCTATATGACGGATCCTAACAGACTATAAGAGTCTGAAGTATAGTGTTACGTAGTAGGAATTGAATAACCGCCAGCGTAGATGGTTTAAGCTAACCTAGGATTTTGACAGCAAATTCAGAATGCTTTGGAGACAAGTCTACACTTCACAATTGCGTTTTACCCCAGACCGATGGTCAGTTAGAGAGGACCATCCAGACCCTTGAGGATATGTTGCGAGCTGGTGTGTTGGATTAGGACAAGGATGATTAGATTACCTCCCATTGGTTGAGTTCTCATACAACAACAATTGACATGCATCTATTGGGATGGCCCCTTATGAGGCACTGTATGGACGTTGATGCCGTACACCTTTATGTTGGGATGAGCCTAGAAGTACCAGCGGGATAGTACTAGAGAAGATTCAAGATACTATGGCTCGAGTAGCACTGTTTAGGAAGAGGATGTTGGCGGCACAGAGTCGCCAGAAGTCGTATGTAAGAGGCACCGACCTCTAGAGTTTAGAATAGGAGCTCATGTCTGGCTGAGAGTATCTCTGACGCAAGGCGTCAGATGTTTTGGCATAAGGGGTGAAGTTGAGTCCCCGATATGTTGGTCCTTTCTAGATACTGGATAGAGTTGGGAAGGCAGCATACATAGTAGCTTTGCCTCCGAGGTTAGAGGGTATTCACCATGTTGTTCACGTGTCTCAACTAAGGGAGTATATACCAAACCCGAGACGCACTGTGAGTCATGATGATTTTAGTGGTCGAGGCAGACCACATGTTTACTGAATATCCTGTTGCAGTCTTAGAATGAGGTATAAAACGTTTATGTTAAAAGAACATTCTCTGATGAGAGTATAGTGACCAAGACGAGGCCACCTGAGTGACTAAGGATAGTATCCATAGGAACTAATCCGAGTTTATGCAGAGAAGGCTGCACCGTAGACTCACTGAGCAAGCCATGGTTGTATATTATGAGATATATGATGATGTGATTATGTGATATGTGATGTTCTCTTCCGTGCTAGATTATTGGTGATCCTAGTGGATCTTGTTATGTTAGGGCGAGTTATGTTATGGCTGGAGAAGTTTTACCTCCAAGACCTCGAGCGATGATTTTACCATTGAAGAAGTTTTACCTCCATACCATCGTGTATCGGTCAGCTGGAGGTGTATTACCTCCAAGACCTCGAGCGATGATTTTACCCTTGTGATGTGAGCCAGTTGGAGGTGTATTTCCTCCATACTGTTATAGTGATTATAGTTCTTGGAGATGTTTTTCTCCACGGTGTGATTAAGGATATAGTTGCCAGAGATGTTTTACTTCTGTACCTTTGGGATAGGATTAGACAGCTGGAGATGTTTTACTTCCATGCCTTTGGGATAGCGTTATGACTTGTTTTCTGGAGTTGATGATTCCTCCATGCTTATGTTTTGAGGTTATAGATTGTTATAGGTTGATACCTTTGAACGGAGATGTGATACCTCCGATAGAGACAGTGTTTATACCTCGGCGTATGGGTCCGAGAGGATTTGGGAATTGTTCAAGTTTCGGGACAAAACTTTTGTTAAGGGGTGTGTGTGTAATAGCTAGGATTTCCGAATTCTAATTAATGTTGATTAACTTAATCGTTGATAGTAATTGACATATAACTCGCGAAGATTTCGCAAGTGATGAGTATGAGTCCCACCGTTATGTTCCTGGCGTAATTTTGGACGTTTGGGGTAATTTTTACTTTTTCCCCCGGGTAATTATTTTTACCCTCCGGTGTTATTTGAGCATTTGGAAGCTCCGATTAATAAAAATGCAGTTGAGAGAAATGATCAAGACATCGGATATATCCTAGATATGAAATAACATGGAGAGGCAAAACGGCCAAAAGAGTCGTTATTTCGTTTCTTAACGGCTAAGAAAGACGGCTTATGAATACACGTTTTTCGAGGCATTTGTGGAATAATTATCCCTACAATATTCCAGATCTATTATTCCAATCTCGAGAAGTTTGGAGAAAGAGATTCGAACCGCCTTTGGATCGGTTAAAGGATAATTATCGACTTTGCTAAAGGATAATTATCGTCTTCACTATAAATAGCGGAAAATCGTTTATTAATTCATTCCCTTTCACATTTCCTCGTAAAAACTCTGATTTCTCTCAACCTTCAAACTCAGATATACTCTCCGTTTTTAATCCGATTTCAATTCCGTTTGAGTTTCTGGATTCCTCTCTTCATTCTCTTCATATCGGTACCGAGTACTGTATTTCCTAGTAGATGAAGGGTTGGTCGAGCATATATGTCACTAGGCAGGTTCCGTCGGTCAAATTTTGGTGAATTTAAAGTTGTCCATGCGTAGCCTGCGCCGCTGTAATTCCGAATCTTCTTTCGGATCGTCAATCGGGTTGGTAACAAATAAGTTATGAATTTATTCGTTTTTCGTACTGCGATTTGGCCTAAATTGACTTTAGGCTTGTCAAAAAGGATAATTAGAAATTCCATTATGGTCTTTATATTATCCTGTTGATTATGGGTTGTTTGTTTGATGATATCTGATGACAGGGGGTTTAGAAATTGCCTGCGGGCAAAACGTTATTCTAGCAAAATTTAATTAATTAATTAAAGGTTAATTAATTAAATTAGGATTAGAATTGAGATTGAGGAATGTTGATTAGATACTACCTTGAGATTTGAGAAATTGTGAGTTATGTTGAGATATTGAGGTTTAGTTGGTTGTGAGGCTTATAGATTGATTATGATCCTTATGGATCTCTTGGGTCTAGGTGTGACCTTTTTTATTGATAGGAGTATTGATATCTCTTTCTGCCTTGTTATTAGGCAGTGTCCCTCTCGGGATTGGAGGTTGATCGTGGTTGTGATTGTACGAGATTGAGGTAAATCCGTAGGACTTACTTAGCTACCACCCTTATATTGGGTGTTTGCATGAGTGGTGTGTGCGTTATATGTTTGCTATGATAGCATGATATGTCGTTTATACTGACTTATGTTTTATTGACTGCCTCGTTGCGTGGCTGTGATAACCTTTCCCTTTCATCCCGCCGTGGAGTCTGGGAGGTTTTCTGACGTCAGGCTAGTCTGGTTTACAGGAAGGGCGCAATCCACTCCCACAGGGTACACGGGTTGTCTGACTGATAACGTGATTTATGACGTTAGTATAGGCATACATTTAGATAGTTTTTCCCGTTATTCATGCACGTTTTGGCATTAGTTCACGACGTTTACACTCATTTCGTGCATATTTCTAGAAAAGACGTCTACACGAGCTTTTGTCGGTTTTGTAGGTAATTCGGGGATCTTTTGGGCATTAATCGATACATTCGAGGGTCAAGCCTCATGGTGGTACACACCCAAGGTTTTGAAGGAACATAATTGGAGCAACAAAGGACACAAGGACCATTATTGGTGCAAGCAATGGAGCAACTCATGGCTAGACGATCATAACATGCCTCTGTTGAAGAAAATCGGACCATCACTCAGGAAAATCGGCCGATTTTCCTGACTGGGTCGATTTTTGGCCTTCAACAGCTTAAGCCACGTGTCTCACGATCTCTTTGTCTGGCCTTGCTCTTGGTGGAGAATATAAGTGGGCCTGCAAGCTGTTGCTGAGCATTCTCCTCCTCTCCCAAATTCTCTCATTCACAGCTCATTCCATTGGGAGAGACTTGGAGAAGAAGAAAAACTCTCTGAATTTGGAGGAGGAAGAAGAACACAAACTTAGAGTGATAGTGAGATTTTGAGTGATTTTTGGAGTCTTTGATTGAAGAACTATTGCAAGGATTGTTAGGAACGTTTTGGAACTTCATTTGAAGGGTTGTAAGTCTTGCTAAAACTTAGATTCAGCTGAGATTTATTGTTTTTATTTGCTTATCTTTCATCATCCATCTATGAAAACCATGTATGCTTGTGTGATGATTTTGGATCTTGATATGCATACTATTGGCTAGTTTATTGTGATTCTGGAGTGATGGATTGATGGTTATGGCTTGGGTGATGATAG
Source organism: Fagopyrum esculentum (assembly GCA_033239045.1). Taxonomy (NCBI): domain Eukaryota; kingdom Viridiplantae; phylum Streptophyta; class Magnoliopsida; order Caryophyllales; family Polygonaceae; genus Fagopyrum; species Fagopyrum esculentum. The sequence continues at coordinate 36,691,398 of BSUD01000004.1, read as the reverse complement.
AATGGACTTATATGTTAGTTTAGGATGATTTGTATGCACGAAACCTAACCCAGGAAGAAAAATCGGGGTGTTCTTCAGTCAGATCGGCCGATTTACCCATGATCCACCCGATTTTTCTCTCTGTTGTTCTTTAATTGATGAATCTGTATGTTAGGATGTTAGGTTGTTGAAATCCTAATGTTTATTAAGCTTAATTTAGCTAGGATCACCTACTGCTATCAACCTAAGTGAGGGAAGAGATCTACCCGATGAATTCCGACCTTAGATACCTAAGATGATGAACTTTAGGTAGTAGTGAGCCTCACAAGCCGCTATTGGATCGAGTGTGCTAGGATTATTGCTTGAGACTTCCCTTTCCGAGACTTACCCGGTAAGGAGAGGGTTGCCCCTTAAGTAGAGCCCGGTTTGTGTAGAATTCCCTACCTTAATCCCTTGAGACCTACCCGGTAATAGGAGTTTGATGCGAGATTAGTGAAGCGAGAGACTTACCCGGTAATTGCTTCCACTAGAGAAACACCCTTTCCCAACACCGCAGCGTTATCCTTAGAATCTTTTGAATCTTGAGTCCAATGCCATAACCGGAAATCTTGACCTCTAGAATCCACTCTTTTCTCTTGATCATATAATTTGTGCTTGTATTGCTTGTTTGTTTGCTAGCTTGAGTTGTTAGTTTGTTTATTATCTTGCTCGATTTGTGATCTTTGTTTGATCACCTCAAAAACCCAACCAAAAATAGCTTGATTTTTATTTCTTTATTTCTTTCTCTTTTCTTAGATTAGATTTACACTATCTATGGTCACTTGTTGATTCGATTTCAACTTAGTCTTCGTGTTCGACCTCGGAATACTATCCCTACTACAAAACGTCCCGTACACTGCGGGTTCGCTAGGAGTTAGGAGGAATATATCGAGTAAAAATTTAAGACTTTTGTGCTACACAATCTTAGCGTAACAAGTTTTTGGCGCCGTTGCCGGGGACTAGGTCTAGATTGAGTCATTTTTGTGATTGTTTATAGTGTAGATCTTTCTTGTTGCTTTTGATCTCGTTTGGTTTGTGTCTTTGCTTTTCATGACATCTCTCACTCTTTAGGTGTATGCGAAGGTCTCGTGGCAAGGATTTAGCTCCATTCGATCCCGAACCGGAGAAAACCCTTAGATCTAGATCCAAGAGCCTTAGAAAGGGAAAAGAGATGGCCGGAAGAGATCTCCAAGCTGAGTTGGATGAGGGTTTAGAGCAAATTAGGCTAAGAGATGAGCTCTTGGAGGAAGAGAGGAGACTTGCCAATGAGAGGCAAGAAGCAACTAGGAGGGAGATTGAAGAGATTAGGCAAGCTCTTGTGCAAGGAGAGCTTAATCGTCAACAACCTCCACCTCCTCCACCACAACCGCAGCCGGCGGCGAATATTCGGGTTGTGCCTATTGCTATTGAGGAGCCACAAACATTAGGGAGACGTATGGATCCGGCTCAAAGAGCACACCGTCCGGGTGTGAACTTAGGAGATCCCGCAACCCATAACTACGAGCTCCGCCCTCAAGTTCTACAAATGATCCGGCATAATCAATTTGGAGGGATGGAAGGAGAGTCTCCCCATCAACACTTGATGAACTATGAGATCTTGATGGAGACTCTTAGACCGCCTAGATTGGAGAGCAACAACCATAAGCTTAGGGCTTTCTCCTTCTCACTTAAGGATAAAGCCTTGGCTTGGTATCAATCTATTCCACAAGGGCGAGTGAGTACTTGGGAGGAGATGACAACCGAGTTTTTGACAAAGTTCTTCCCACCTTCTAAGACTACCGAGCTAAGAGGGAAGATCAATGCCTTCGTGATGAAGGATAGAGAGAGTTTATTCAAGTGTTGGGAGAGGTTCAAAGACCTTCTCCTAGATTGTCCACACCATGGTATACCGAAAATTGAGCTATTGGAGATCTACTTCAAAGGACTTGATGAAGATAGCTAATTCAAACTCTAATCTCTTTCCGGTAGGACTTTCATGGAAAAGAATGTAGATGAAGCTTGGGAGTTTGTAGAGAAACAAGCTTTAGTGATTGAGAAGTACTCCCATAGGAAGAGTGATGGGAGGAAGGCGGGGGCATATGAGGTGAGTGAAGTCACCATGAATAACTTCAAGCTTGATGCAATCAACAACGAGCTAAAGTCTTTGAGGGAGTTGTGTGCTACAACTTTGAAGAACCAAACAACCCCTCAAGTGCAAGTGCAAGCAAACTTGTCTTCCAAGGAGGAAGATGTGAACTACATGGGAAGGGGCAATTACAACAACTATCAAGGCCCAAGGAACTTCAACAACAACCGGCAATTCAACAATTACCGGCCTAACCACAACCATCCCGGGTTTTCCTATTCTAACCCGGATGGAGCCTTGAACCCTCCCGCTTCCACAAGCACAACTCCACCGCCAAAGGCTTCACAAGAACCTCCACCCGGATTCACTCAACCTCCAAAGGATAGAACCGAAATGATGTTTGAGCAATTGCTTGGAAGGTTAATTGGTCTTGAGAGCACGGTGACTTCTATTTCCAAGGCTCAAAAGGTTTTGGAAGCACAAGTGTTCCAAAAGGCGGGTGAAGCTCATAGAGATCCGGGAAAGCTTCCCGGAAGAACCGAAGATAACCCAAGAGGCCAAGTGTTGGCTATTACAACAAGGAGTGGGCTAAGCATGAAGGATCCCTTACCTAAGAGAAATGACAAAGGGAAACAAGTGGTGGTTGAAGAAGAGCCATTGCAAGAAGGTGGAGGAAAGAGCAAGGATGACGAGCCATCATATGTGGCACCACCTCCATACAAGCCACCACTACCGTTCCCACAATCACAAGCAAGAGCTCGTTTGGACAAACACTTTGGTAAATTCCTTGAACTTATGTCTAAATTGCATATTAACATTCCGTTCATGGATGCTATTCTAGGTATGCCGGCATATGGCAAATTCTTGAAGGAAATACTCTCCAACAAGAGGAAGTTGGAGGAGTATGGGGAAGTAAGGATGACAAAGAGGTCTCGGAGTTGATTCAAACGATGAAAGAGGAGATGCCTCCTAAGCTAAGAGATCCGGGATCCTTTTGTGTGCCAATCGGAGTGGGAGAAGTGAAATATGACGCCCTATGTGATCTTGGGGCAAGTGTAAGCATCATCCCGCTTGCACTTTGCAACAAGGTTGGGCTAGGAGAGCCAAAGCCGGTCAAGATGACCCTTTACATGGCGGACCGTTCAATCACCCACCCGGTTGGAATCTTGGAAGACATTCCGGTGCAACTAGGGAAGTTCTATGTGCCCATAGACTTCGTTGTTTCGGATATCCCGGCGGACTATCCGGTTCCTATCATCTTGGGGAGACCTTTCCTAGCTACTTTCGGATGTTTGGTGGATTGCAAGAATGAAATCCTCTCTTTCAACATTGGGGAAGAGAACATCAAGTTTAATTTATCCACAATGGTGAAGGGGCCAGTCCTAGGTGAAGATGTCTTCAACATTGTTGAGGAAGAGGAGTCTAGAGAGGTTGTGAGCTCAATCTTGTTTAAGGATCCACTTGAGAAGGTTCTTAGCTCAAGTTTGATGGAGGAAGGAGTCGAGGAGAGTAGCAATGAAGTAATCAAAGTCTTGAATGCATTGGATGAGCTACCAAGTGTTGGATTTGAAGTGCTAGAGGAAGAGAGAATCACCCAGGAAAATCGGACAGAGGGGGCCAGATCGGCCGATTTTCCTACTTATCCTGAAGTTCCATCAAATTTTGCAAATGCAGAAACTGAGATCGACCTACACTCAGGAAAATCGGCCGATTTTCCTGACTGGGCCGATTTTCCTGAGTCTTTTGAGCATCATCCAAGTATTTGTGAGCAATCATCAAGGGACTTAGGGGAGGCTTCCATGGCTTTGCAATCATCTCAACCTACATTGTATGGATCGTCTCCAACCGAAAAAGGTCCTCCTCAACTTGATCTTAAACCTCTTCCTTCTCATTTAAAGTATGCTTTCCTTGGTTCAAATTCTACTTATCCGGTGATTGTGAATGCATCTTTGAATGATGATGAGCTTAATAGATTGTTTGATGAATTGAAACTGCATAGAAAGGCAATAGGATACACCATTGATGACCTTGTTGGGATTAAGCCCTCTTTGTGCATGCATAAGATATTGATGGAAGATGACCATAAACCCTCTATTGAACATCAAAGAAGATTGAATCCTATAATGAAAGAGGTAGTCAAGAAAGAGATCATTAAGTTGCTAGATGCGGGAATCATCTACCCTATTTCGGATAGTAAATGGGTTAGTCCAGTACATGTGGTTCCTAAGAAGGGTGGGATGACCGTAGTAACTAATGAGAACAATGAACTAATCCCAACTAGGACAGTTACGGGATGGAGGATGTGTATTGACTATAGGAAACTAAATGTGGCCTCTAGGAAAGATCATTTCCCTCTTCTTTTCATTGACCAAATGCTAGAGAGATTAGCTCAACACTCTCATTTTTGTTACCTAGATGGCTATACTGGATTCTTCCAAATCCCTATCCACCCCGATGACCAAGAAAAAACCACATTCACATGTCCTTGGGGTACATTTGCATATAGGAGAATGCCATTTGGGTTGTGTAATGCACCCACCACCTTTCAAAGGTGTATGATGGCCATATTTTTTGAATATATTGAGAAAATCATGGAGGTGTTTATGGATGATTTTTCCGTTTATGGATCTTCTTTTGATGATTGCCTAGCTAACTTGTCTTTGGTGCTTAAGAGATGTGAGGAGACAAATCTTGTCTTGAATTGGGAAAAATGCCACTTCATGGTAAGTGAAGGTATTGTGTTGGGACACTTGGTGTCCAACCGTGGCATTGAGGTTGATAGGGCCAAGATTGAAACGATAGAGAAGTTGCCACCACCTACCTCGGTGAAAGGGGTAAGGAGCTTTCTAGGGCATGCCGGTTTTTACCGGAGATTCATTAAAGATTTCTCTAAGATTTCGAAGCCTCTTACTAACCTACTAATGAAAGATGTTGAGTTTGTTTTCTCCAAGGATTGCCTTGAAGCTTTTTGTAGGTTGAAGAATGCTTTGATCTCCGCACCTATCATGCAACCTCCGGATTGGAGCTTACCATTTGAAGTGATGTGTGATGCAAGTGATGTGGCCGTTGGGGCTGTTTTGGGGCAAAGGAAAGATGGGCGCACACATGCCATTTATTATGCTAGCAAGACGCTAGATGATGTCCAACTCAATTATGCTACCACCGAGAAGGAGTTGCTAGCGGTTGTGTATGCATTTGAGAAGTTCCGCTCATATCTTGTTGGAGCAAAGGTCATAGTGTATACGGATCATGCTGCGATCCGTTATCTCCTTACAAAGAAGGATGCCAAGCCTAGGTTGATTCGGTGGATCCTTCTTCTTCAAGAGTTTGATTTGGAAATCCAGGATAAGAAGGGGTCCGAAAATTCTGTGGCAGACCATCTTAGTAGACTACAGAGATTGAGAGAGATGACATCCCGATTGATGACTCATTCCGGGATGAGCAATTACAAATGATGGAGGAATGTCTATTTCAAGTATCTAGAGGAAGTGAGCCATGGTATGCCGACATTGTGAACTACCTTGTGTGTGAGGAAGTGCCTCCCGGTTTATCATATGCCCAAAGGAAGAAGTTCTTCAAAGAGGTGAGGCACTACTATTGGAGTGAACCACTTTTGTTCAAGAGAGGGCCGGATGGAGTCTTTAGAAGGTGCATACCGGAGGATGAGGTGGAGAGTGTGATCCGCCATTGTCATTCCTTGCCATGTGGAGGGCATGCTAGCTCATACAAGACATGTGCTAAGGTGTTGCAATCGGGCTTCTTTTGGCCAAGTTTGTTCAAGGATGTGCAAAACTTTGTGGTAGCTTGTGATGCTTGCCAAAGGACGGGCAACATCTCAAGGAGGAATGAGATGCCCTTGAACAACATACAAGAGGTAGAGATATTTGATGTGTGGGGTGTGGACTTCATGGGACCATTCCCTTCTTCATGTGGCAACCTCTACATCCTATTGGCGGTAGACTATGTTTCGAGATGGGTGGAGGCAATCGCCTCTCCCACAAATGATGCCAAGGTGGTGGTGCGGTTCTTCAACCGAGTGATCTTCCCTAGGTTTGGAACACCAAGGGTGATCATAAGTGATGGAGGGAAGCACTTCACTAATAGGAACTTTGGAGCACTTTTGGCTAAGTATGGGGTGACTCATAGGGTGGCAACACCTTACCATCCCCAAACTAGTGGCCAAGTGGATATCTCCAACCGGGAGATAAAAGGAATCCTTGAGAAGACGGTTTCTAGAACAAGAAAGGATTGGGCTATGAAGCTCGATGATGCTTTGTGGGCTTATAGAACCACTTTCAAGACACCAATTGGCACCACTCCCTACAAGCTAGTTTATGGCAAGTCTTGCCACCTTCCGGTGGAGATGGAGCATAGAGCATATTGGGCCATAAGGTGGCTGAATTTTGACCTCAAGGAGGCCGGTGAGAAGAGGTTGCTAGACATGAACGCCCTTGAGGAGATCCGGTTGGATGCTTATGAAAATGCCCGGATTTACAAGGAGAGGACCAAGCGTTGGCATGACAAGCGCCTCATCCCAAAGGAGTTGAATGAGGGTGACTTAGTACTTCTCTTCAACTCGAGGCAGCGGCTCTTCCCCGGAAAGCTCAAATCAAGATGGACGGGTCCCTATGTAGTGAAGAAAGTCTTTCCTCATGGAGCGGTGGAGATAGGAGGAGATCATTGTGGTAACTTCAAGGTGAATGGACACCGTTTGAAGAAGTATATCCCGGAAGCCCCGGTGGAAGTGATTGCCCCACTTCACCTTGAGTGAAACGCTCCTGAATTTGGTCAAGCTAATGACCTTAAAGAAGCGCTTAATGGGAGGCAACCCATTGGTACATATTTTTCCCTTTCGTTTTTCTTATTTTTGTTTGATCTTGCTCTTGGTGTGCTTTGTTTTTCTTTTGTGTTTTTGGGTGCTAGATCTTGTTGATTGTCATGTGTGATGAGATGTTGGATGTCATGTGAAAACCTCATGGAACTGTTGAAGGTACAAGATCCAAGTACAAGGACGAGGAGGAAAGCACCCAGGAAAATCGAACTGTTCTTCATCCAGATCGGCCGATTTCCTGGGCAGTTGGTCCGATTTTTCCTTCTGACAAGGAAAGTGATGATCCTCAATCAAGCATGGGTGGAGCGGACGTGGAACTTGGATGGCTTGCGGTGCCAAGCGCGGGTTCCGACACCATAATGAACATCAAGAGCTCTCTACCATCCTTGATCGATCATCCATCATCATCATTCAATATGAACCGAAATACCAAAGCATCACCAATTTTACATTGTGAGGACTCTCTTTCATTTCTTTATTTAGTTTCCACATTGGGGACAATGTGTTTCTAAGTATGGGGTGGGGTTTTCATGATCACTTGCATGATTAGCATCTAGGATAGTTTAATATTGTCACATGTTTCATTATGTCTTGCATTGTGCATACATATTTCGAAAAATCCAAAAGATCAGAAAATTTTAAAATTTTTTAGTGCTTCTAAGCTTGGGAATGACCCTTATGATGAAATTGTCTTGTGAATTGGCTATGGATGGCCTTATGTGTTGAATTAATGTATGCATATGTGGACTTGAAGTACTTATCTTGAATCCCATGTGTGAATTGTGATCATGAATGTTTGCCTTGATTGGATTGATGATTGAAGGTCGAAATTGCATGCTAGTTCTTGCACATCATTTAGGAGTGATTAAGGCAATTCATTTTCCTCTACTTCTCATCTTGATCATGTTGTTTGAGCACCTCAATTGATGAAAATTTGACCTCTTTTGACCCATCCGGGAATAGGAGCATGCTAGTGTGTTGATGTGTGTGAAAAGAAAGTGTGGGGTGAAGTTGTTGATGAAAGAATGTTGTGAATGAAGTGCTGAATTTGTTGTGAAAGTGTAGACAAAATATAGGTTTGGGGACGTTGGTTTAAATGACGAGTAACTCGGCACCATTCACATAATCGGGTGTTTGTGCCTTGCCAAAATCAAATAAACCGATAGTCCTAACGAACTTTGGTATGTGTGCCCGGTGTGGATGCACCTCGAAAAATAAAAAAAACCCGAGGACGGCTAATCACCAAGGTTTCGGCTTTTGTACACCAATGCCATTGTCTCAAAAATAAGTGAAAAAGAAAAGAAAACAAAGAAAAGATGGAGAAAATTATACACTTGTTGGGAAGTTGAGCAAAAACAAAATTGTGGAGTTAGTTCCTTTCCCGGATTAGCATCACATGACCTAAAAATTCCCACCTAATCACAACGTTTCTTAGCTTCTTCTTTTCTAAGTCCTTATGACCTAATTGCATGTGTGTAAGACTTAGTGATCTAGATTGGATATACTCATGATCATCTTGACTTTTTCATTTTCACCTCTCATGCATGCTTTCTAATTAAGTATAATTGTCTTTCCATGCCTTCATTCATTTTATGCATGATTGTTTGTCCATTGCTATGAAACATGACTATGAAGGTGATCCAATGTTAGAAGCAAAATTCCAAAAAGATTTTGTTGTTTTTCTGCATGCATAAATCATGTCATCTCTTAGTCTATAGTTGGATCTTGCTCGGGGACGAGCAAATCTTAAGTATGGGGTATTTTGATAACGTGATTTATGACGTTAGTATAGGCATACATTTAGATAGTTTTTCCCGTTATTCATGCACGTCTTGGCATTAGTTCACGAAGTATACACTGATTTCGTGCATATTTCTAGAAAAGACGTCTACACGAGCTTTTGTCGGTTTTGTAGGTAATTCGGGGAACTTTTGGGCATTAATCGATACATTCGAGGGTCAAGCCTCATGGTGGTACACACCCAAGGCTTTGAAGGAACATAATTAAAGCAACAAAGGACACAAGGACCATTATTGGTGCAAGCAATGGAGCAACTCATGGCTAGACGATCATAACATGCCTCTGTTGAAGAAAATCGGACCATCACTCAGGAAAATCGGCCGATTTTCCTGACTGGGTCGATTTTTGGCCTTCAACAGCTTAAGCCACGTGTCCCACGATCTCTTTGTCCGGCCTTGCTCTTGGTGGAGAATATAAGTGGGCCTGCAAGCTGTTGCTGAGCATTCTCCTCCTCTCCCAGATTCTCTCATTCACAGCTCATTCCATTGGGAGAGACTTGGAGAAGAAGAAAAACTCTCTCAATTTGGAGGAGGAAGAAGAACACAAACTTAGAGTGATAGTGAGATTTTGAGTGATTTTTGGAGTCTTTGATTGAAGAACTATTGCAAGGATTGTTAGGAACGTTTTGGAACTTCATTTGAAGGGTTGTAAGTCTTGCTAAAACTTAGATTCAGCTGAGATTTATTGTTTTTATTTGCTTATCTTTCATCATCCATCTATGAAAACCATGTATGTTTGTGTGATGATTTTGGATCTTGATATGCATACTATTGACTAGTTTATTGTGATTCTGGAGTGATGGATTGATGGTTATGGCTTGGGTGATGATAGAATGGACTTATATGTTAGTTTAGGATGATTTGTATGCACGAAACCTAACCCAGGAAGAAAAATCGGGGTGTTCTTCAGCCAGATTGGCCGATTTACCCATGATCCACCCAATTTTTCTCTCTGCTGCTCTTTAATTGATGAATCTGTATGTTAGGATGTTAGGTTGTTGAAATCCTAATGTTTATTAAGCTTAATTTAGCTAGGATCACCTACTGCTATCAACCTAAGTGAGGGAAGAGATCTACCCGATGATTTCCGTCCTTAGATACCTAAGATGATGAACTTTAGGTAGTAGTGAGCCTCACAAGCCGCTATTGGATCGAGTGTGATAGGATTATTGCTTGAGACTTTCCTTTTCCGAGACTTACCCGGTAAGGAGAGGTTTGCCCCTTAAGTAGAGTCCGGTTTGTGTAGAATTCCCTACCTTAACCCCTTGAGACCTACTCGGTAATAGGAGTTTGATGCGGGATTAGTGAAGCAAGAGACTTACCCGGTAATTGCTTCCACTAGAGAAACACCCTTTCCCAACACCGCAGCGTTATCCTTAGAATCTTTCGAATCTTGAGTCCAATGCCATAACCGGAAATCTTGACCTCTAGAATCCACTCTTTTCTCTTGATCATATAATTTGTGCTTGTATTGCTCGTTTGTTTGCTAGCTTGAGTTGTTAGTTTGTTTATTATCTTGCTCGATTTGTGATCTTTATTTGATCACCTCAAAAACCCAACCAAAAATATCTTGATTTTTATTTCTTTATTTCTTTCTCTTTTCTTAGATTAGATTTACACTATCTATGGTCACTTGTTGATTCGATTTCACCTTAGTCTTCGTGTTCGACCTCGGAATACTATCCCTACTACAAAACGTCCCGTACACTGCGGGTTTGCTAGGAGTTAGGAGGAATATATCGAGTAAAAATTTATGACTTTTGTGCTACACAATCTTAGCGTAACAGTGACCGATACTTGTACAACTGGATATAGCACTCAGAGGTGAGGATGTATCAGTCCTCGTGTCACATACTTTTATCTATCTATATATATACGATTTGAGTGAATAAATATTATATGAAAATAATAAAATGGGTAAATGTGTGATAGCATGATTATGTGTTTATCTTTCATGACTTGTGCTTGTGCTTATGCATTACCTTATATATGTATGGTTAGCAAACGGTTTCATACCGTGCTGTAGATGTTTGTAGGATAGGCGCTGCTGGGTGATTTGGCAGGTTGACAGGCTGAGGACTCTGGTTTTGAGGACTCTTGTTTACATCCTGTGTGAGGATGTCGTTTCATACTCGGTTGTGTTGTTGTTTACCTTTGGTTATACAGTTTATACGGTTTTATGTATTTGTTTTTATATCTGTCAGTGTCATGTTGTAAGGTCCAGTGAACTTGTTGTCAGGCTAGGGTCAAGATCCATTGTGAGATCCTAGCCCAATGTGACATCCCGAGTCCCGCGGAATCGGGGTGTTACATGAATAGATCACCGGGTAAGTCTCACTACTCACTATCCCAAACCAAAGATCCTCTCACCGGGTAAGTCTCAAGGTCCTAAGGAAAGGAACTATAATCTCAAACCAACACACCACCCAAGGGGATAGAATCAACCTTTACCGGGTAAGTCTCAGGCTAACTCTCAAAGATGGGATGAAGGCACACTCAAACCCCAATAATGGATAAACCTTTATTATCAACCACTCATGATCTTGGGTATACAAACAAAGGAATCACCGGGTAAGTCTCATCCTAGGCTTGCGTTGAACCAGGAAAGGTATAACAAGGATAAAAATTTGGCAAACTGAAACCTCAACTCAGATAAGGATCAGGAAAGGTCTCACCTCGCTCAGTTCATGTGCCATCTCGGTCGAGATGTTCCACGACTGACCGAGGTGTTCGTTGGTTAAGGTAAAGGCTCGAGCTTTCAGGGTCCACGAGGGTAAAAGCTCATTCTTTTATCGTCTTTCCCACAATCTTCAGCCAATCACCCTAGAATCACATAAAGAACTTAGCCAACAATCATCATGATAACAATAATCAAATATATAAGAAAGGAATCAATGTTCAAACAAGAAAACCTTAACACAAAGGTCTCACTAACTCAATCAAACAAACAAGCAAGCTGCGTTCCTCAATCACAATCAGAAAAGACAACAATCAAACCAAACTAAAAAAAATCTTACTACTTCCTTCAAAGCTAACCTCAAACTTAGATTCCTTCCTTCCTTGATGTTCAACCTTCAATACTTCCTTCAAAACTTCCTTCAACTTGCCTAATAAGAGATTTGGTGATCCGAAGATGGATGAATTCCAGAAAATTAGCCCCTTTATATAGGAGAACGACCTTCCTAAGATATGACATCTTAAGAAGATAGTTTCCTTTTTGAAATATCTGTATATCTCCCAAAATATATCAGCCAAAAAGATATGCTTCCTTTCAGAAATCCATCCTAAAATATGTGATATTCACTTTTCAAAAATAACAGTTCTCAACCAAAAATAAAGATCTTATGTCCCGTCATCACTTCGCTTCGGTCTAGACGATCCTGAAGATCACCTTGGTCGATGTGGCACTGTAGCCAACCGAGGTGAATCTCTGCTGAGTGTAAAACTCTCTAATCTGGTCCAAAATCAATCATCCATCTCATTTCCATGGTTTCTGAGCCTTTCTTGTAGCTCCTCAATGCTCCAGAATATAGCTCCAATGACTCCTTAGCTTCCTTAGCTCCATTTTGTTCTAAAACTCGCCATTTTTCCTACAATTACAATAAAACTAGGTGTAGACCTTGATTCTTGTAAATGTAGACAAAACAACATAAATATCAAAGAATATACATCCATACATTCAGATTTATGAAGATAAAATATCTAAACCAATCCCAAAATATAGACAATAATACATGCTATCAATGCCCTGTTCAAGTTGTCCCAAAGAAGGGAGAAATGACCATTGTAGCCAACAAGAACAACGAACTCATTCCAACAAGAACCGTGACAGGATGGAGGATGTGTATAGACTACCACAAGCTGAACAATGCAACGAAGAGAAATCAATTCCCGCTGCCCTTCATTGATCAAATGCTTGAGAGGTTAGCGCAACGTTCTTACTTTTGCTATCTTGACGTTTTTAGTGGATTATTTCAAATTTCGATTCATCCGGACGATCAAGAGAAGACCACATTCACGTGCCCATGGGGTACATTTGCCTATAGGAGGATGCCATTCGGACTTTGCAACGCTCCAGTCACCTTTCAAAGGTGTATGATGGCCATCTTCTCGGAATACATTGAGGAAATCATGGAAGTTTTTATGTATGATTTTTTCAGTTTATGGTTCCTCATTTGATGATTGTCTTGCTAACCTTTATCTTGTTTTGCAAAGATGTGAAGACACTAACTTGGTTCTAAATTGGGAGAAGTGTCATTTTATGGTTAGGGAAGGCATTGTTTTAGGACACTTGATCTCCAATAGAGGGATTGAGGTTGATAAGGCTAAGATTGAGACGATAGAGAAGCTTCCTCCACCATCTTCGGTGAAGGGGATTAGAAGTTTTCTAGGACATGCTGGATTTAATAGGATATTCATTAAGGACTTTTAGAAGATCTCTAAACCGCTAACTAATCTATTGATGAAGGATGTTATTTTTGAATTTTCGAAAGAATGTTTGGATGCTTTTTACAGGATCCGAGAAGCTCTAATCTCAACCCCAATAATTCAACCTCTAGATTGGAATCTACCATTCGAAGTCATGTGTGATGCAAGTGACGTAGATGTAGGAGCGGTTCTTGGACAAAAGAAAGATGGACACATTCATGCCATCTATTATGCTAGCAAGACGCTAGATGAAGCGCAACTCAACTACGCTACAACGGAAAAAGAATTTCTTGTTATTGTTTATGCCTTTGAAAAGTTTCGTTCTTATCTTGTAGGAGCGAAGGTGATTGTATACACGGATCATTCAGCCATTCGGTATTTATTTGCCAAGAAAGATGCAAAACCAAGGCTGATTAGGTGGATTCTCCTCCTTCAAGAGTTTGATCTTAATATTCGTGACAAGAAAGGATCCAAAAATTCTATTGCGGATCACTTGAGTCGTCTACCACATGTTACAAGTGACGACTTGCCTATTGATGACTCTTTCCCGGACAAACAATTGCATCTAACGGAAGAGTGCATCGATCATATTTCTAGAGGTAACGAACCTTGGTTTGCTGATTTTGTGAATTATTTGGTTTGTCAGGAAATACCTCTTGGACTATCCTACGCACAAAGGAAGAAGTTCTTTAGGGATGTCCGTTAATATTATTGGAACGAACCTTTACTCTTCAAAAGAGATCCAGATGGCATAATTAGAAGATGTATGCCTGAAGACGAAATGAAAAGTGTCATTCGTCATTGCAATTTGCTTCCTTGTGGAGGACACACTAGCTCCCATAAGACTAGCGCTAAGGTATTGCAATCCGGATTCTTTTGTCCTACATTATTTAAGGATCTGCAAACCTTTGTTGCTTGTTGCGATGCTTGTCAAAGAATAGGGAACATATCTAGGAGGAATTTAATGCCTCTCAACAACATCCAAAAAGTGGAAATCTTTGATGTTTGGGTAGTTGACTTCATGGGACCATTCCCACCATCTTACGGAAACCAATACATACTTCTAGCTGTAGATTATGTTTCAAAATGGGTTGAAGTTATTGCCTCTCCAACTAATGATGCAATGGTGGTTGTTAAGTTCTTTAATCAAACTATTTTCTCAAGGTTTGGGACACCCCAAACCATCATTAGTGACGGAGGTTCACACTTCATTGCCCAACGATTTGAAGCTTTACTAGCTAAGTATGGGGTAACTTACAAGATCGCCACACCCTACCACCCGCAAACAAGTGGACAAGTGGAGATTTCAAATAGGGAGATCAAAGGAATCCTGGAAAAGACGGTGTCAAGGACAAGGAAGGATTGGTCGTTAAAGTTGGATGACGCATTGTGGGCGTATAGGACGGCATACAAGACTCCCATCGGCACAACACCATACAATCCTGTATATGGGAAGCCTTGTCATCTTCCGAAAGTTATGGAACATAAGGCATATTGGGTTGTTAAGTGGTTGAACTTTGGCATGCAGAAAACGGGAGAGAAGCATCTCTTGGATCTTAATGAACTAGAGGAACTCCACTTGAACTCCTATGAGAACGCCAAGATCTACAAGGAAAGGGCGAAGGGTTGGCATGATAAGCATATCATTCCAAAGTACTTCAAAGAAGGAGACCTTGTTCTCTTCAATTCTATACTTCGACTCTTTCCCGATAAGCTTAAATCTCGTTGGACAGGACCTTATGTAAGTAAACACATTTTTCCCCATGGCGCAGTTGAAGTATGGGGTGAGAAGTGCAGAAGTTTCAAAGTGAATGGTCAATGACTCAAGAAGTACTCACCGGAACTTCAAATTGAGGAAGTCACACCGTATATCCTCACTTAAGCATAAAGGATTGGTCTAGCTACGGACTTAAAACAAAGCGCTACTTGGGAGGCAACCCAAGGTATTGCATTCTCGCTTTTGTTTTCTTTTTCTTAGATTAGAGCAGTTTTTGTTTGTTTTTCGTCGTTATCTTCCGGTATGTTTTGTGTCTTTGGATGTCAGGGTTGAGAAACGACCAAAAGAAGTGAAGAAAGCCGAAAGAATAACGAAATTTGGATTTTTGGCAAGAACAGAGTATTCCACGGGCTAAAAGGCAAAACCACGGCCGTGGTTTATTTAATTTTGACCGTGGAAAACCATTTCGAGAGCAACCAAATAAAAGGACTCAAAACCACGGCTATACTTTTACTTCCACGGCCGTGGAACAACTCGACAGGAAGTGGTTTTCGAAGATTTTACGGGGCTATATAAGTTCTTCTTCTTCACAATTCTCACAACTCAACCTCCCTTCCACGCCCCTCTTCCACACCCAAATTCCCTCATCCCGCATTGCTTCATTCGGTGATCATTTTGCACGATTTTTTGCTCCAAATTGAAGCAAGTTTGATTTTACAGCGGATTGTGGCAACAAACTGCACAAACATTCAGCGATCGGGCGAGAATTTGGATTTCTTCAAATCCAAACCCTAGGTTTTCTCTCAATTCTCTCCTTGGTTGATTTCATTCATTTTCTTTGATAGTTCTTAGGAGAACTTAGCGGAAATGAACCTAGAAGTAGTTTAGGACTACTGTTGTTGAGATTGTTGTGGTGATTTTGAGTTTTTGAGGGAAATCGATCAATTCCACGAGCTACCGTACTTTTCCACGAGCGTGGAAACTCAAGAACTGGTCGTGGTTATTTTTGAAAATGTTTGGAACACGCAAGTCAAACGAAAACAAGAAACAAAAAGGTGTTGGATCCTCTTCCCAACCACCTCCCACTGACCCACATGCCCCTAGGATCCCAACCATCCATGAGAAACACTTGGGAGCCTTTGAAAAGATCCACAAGTTAAGGTTATCGCTCCTAGATACACTTGAAGAGTTTGAAGAGTTACACGTTATGACTGATCATAGGTGGATGCTGGATAGGGTTGGGATGACTACCTTTGCTAGCATTAAAGAGGATGCCTATGAGAGGAACTAGGAAATTCATTACCTCTTTTGAGCATAGCGCCGTTAACCGAACGGTTTCCTTCCGGTTGATGGACCACACTTACCATATGTCCATAGCTCAATTTGGAGCATTGTTCAGTTTTGTTGACACATACAATGGGACGTTCCCTAGAGGTGCTAGAGCTAGAGAGTTTTGGGAAGAAATTGCTATGGTTGTGGGTCATGAGGATCGTTGGCAACCGGCCGACTCGAAGGCAAAGCTCATTTATAACCTCTCCTTCAAAATAGCCCATAAAATCCTCTCCGAGTGCCTTTTCCCTAAGACCGAGAATCCCCAGAAGCTCAAGGTTGATGAGCTCTTTATTCTTTATTGTATGGCGGCCGGTGTCACTCCGGATTGCGCCAGTATGCTTGCTTCTACTCTTAACAAGATCAAGCACAAAGCTGCGGGAAATATCGGTTATGGAGGGATACTGACTTATATTGCAAGACAGTTTGGAGTTGATTTTTCTACATGTGAGATGGTAGTTGCTGCGAGGCCTTTACGGCTTCAGGGGTTCATGACTAGGGAGCTCTTGATTCCCCGCCATCGAGGTCCACCGTTCGTCTCCATGCCTTGGGAAGACAAGGGAGGAAGGGGCATTCCATGGAGTGTTGATTACTCTATTAAGAACCGGCAGAATTGGAAGGCTACATATGTTCCGATGCATGCCAACCGCCTAGGAGATCCACCCTACATTCCCGAGGATGTGCCAGCGGCTGCTGATGAGGCTGATGATGATGATGTTGATGAGGAGATGGGTGGTGATGAGTTTCCGGACATTGGAGGTGCTAAGGGAGCTTTTGGAGATTTTCCGGATCAGCCAGCGGATTTTCAGGAGCCGGCTAGGAGATCCACCTACCAGCAACGGCCTTCCGCTTCTTCCTCTTCCCGGCGTACTAGCGTGAGTGAGCGTCCTACTTGGATGGAGGCACCGTCGGCATGGATGAGCGCTCCACTAGCTTGGATGGAAGCGCCACTGGAGTGGATGCAGCAGCGACCAGCTTGGATGGACCAACAACCGGAGTGGGTTACCGGACCTACACGGAGGATGGACGATCTTGAGACCCGCTTTAGTGAGAATGATGATGAGCGCCGTGAAAACGTGAAGATTCTCCGCGACGTTTATTGGCAGCAGTTTGGGTGTCCATTCGACCCAAACTTCTCTTCGCACCCACCACCACCTCCTATGGAGTGAGTTGATTTGCTTGGTTCGAGCTACTCCACCGCCTTTGTGAGTTTTCTTAGTTCTTTTTCTTTTTCTCTTATCATACATTGAGGACAATGTGTATCTTAAGTATGGGGTGGGGTATGACTCTCGTTGATGTAATAACTAGACATATTTGCTTCTCTTTATCGATGAACACTTGCATCTTTGTCTTCATTGTCACACGTTTTCTTATTTGCATTGCATTTTTAAGCTTTGAAAAACACATAAAAATTTGAAAAAATTTGAAAATTATTATGCTTCTAGGATTGGAAAAGACCTCAATGATGAATCTACTTGTGGATTGAATTTTTGATGGAATTTATATGCTTGATTTGAATTATGAATTGTGGAGAAATTGAGTATGTTGTTTGATCTTCTTGCAAGTTTCATAATCTGAACATTTTTGTCTAAATCATGTTGAGGAATGAAGGTTGAATTCACATTATAAGTTCTTGCGCTTCTTTATGAAATGATTAAGGCACCTCGATTTTTCTTGCTTCTTCTTTATTCATTCAGCCCCTCAATGAAAATTTTTGCCTCCTTTACCTATCCGGGAATTAGGAAGAGTGTGGTTTTGGCATGTTTGATGTGGGAGGGACATGAAAGAATATTTTTGCATTCAAAGTATAGAAAATAGGGTTGGGGAAGTCAATCATGATGATGAGTAACTCGACATCATTCACATAGCCGGGTGTTTGTGTCTTGCCAAAGTTAGATTGAGCGATATTCCTAACAGATTATGGTATGTGCATCAAGGGTTTGAGGCATCTCAAAATTGAGAATCGCCGATCTCCTAGGCTTCGGTTTTTGTGTACCACTATCCATACTTCCAAAAGTAAAGTCGAAAAAGAATTTTATGCTGAAAAGGGAGAGCAAAGCTCTCAAATGGTAGTTGATTCAAGTTTGCAAAAAGAAATAGAGTTTGTGTTGTTCCTTTTTTCCAGATTTTTGCACCACATTACCTTATGAAAAGTCCTACCCATTCACGTTTCTTAACCTTTACTTGAAAGTCCTTGAGATCATGAGATTGTTGTTGTGCTTGGTGATCTAAATTGAATTTCCGCATGATTGATTTTGACATTACTTTGGGTTATGATGTTTGTCTTGGAGCTTTTGCAATGTATGATGTTTCTTTTTCATGACATGATTTGTTTGTGTATGTAGAAGTTTTCAAGGAAACATGAAGCAGGATTTAAGAGCGATTCATTGAATAGAAGCACATTACCAAAAAGTTTTGTTTTTTCTTAGTTTTTCATTCATATTTCATTCATATTTCATTCTACCTCATGTTCTAGATTTTGAAAACCTTGTTTGTGGACAAGCAAGAGGCAAGTATGGGGTATTTTGATAGCATGAAATATGACGAGATTTTAGGCACATGTTTTGGTTGTTTTCCCCCTTCTTTTGTGTATATGGATATGATTTTGAAGCATTTATGAGAACATTCACCTATTATGTTGGTATAGAGATCTACACAAGCTTTGTTGTATTTTTAAGTGAATAAAGGCTTGGATTAGAGCATAAATGGAGTATGTATGAGTAATTGACCATGCTAGACATCAAGAGGATGCATTGGAGAAGTTAAGGAAAGAATATGACTGTAAGCTTTCGGAAACAAGAGATTTCATGCACGTTTTAGGCATTCCATGGTCAAACATAAGATTCCACGGCCGTGGTTTTTGGTATTTAATTTAATTCTGACCGTGGGAATGTATGTCGAGTGCAAAGAAGTGATTCCACGGTGGTTCCACGGGCGTGGAAAGTTGCTCTTGACCGTGGTTCTTCTAACGGTTGCCACGTGTCATATCTGCCCCGTCAGTAACGGTTATGGGCTTTTGTAAACCCTACTTTCCTCCTATAAGAAGGCTGAAGAAGAGAGAAATCGAAGGACCGCTATTCCGCGACATTTCGCAGCATTGCTAGAGAGAAGAAGATCATTCGGAAGATTTTATTGTGAGAAGGGAAGATTTGGAGAAGTACGCATTTGAAGATTGCGTACTCGGAAAAGATCTTAGGGTTTCATTCGAAGGCGGATTGACATCCCGTTCTTCTTTGTTCTTTGAGATTTGTGAGAGATTCTTACTCTATTTTGCATCCATTGAACGCAAGTTACGATTTTTGTGTTTGATTAAACATTGGTTTTGTGTTTGCTATTGAGATTTTAAGGTTTTACCTTTTCCTTCTTTTAATCTTGATTATTGATTTCATGATGATTGTTGGCTAAAATCCTTAAGCGATTCAAAGGTGAAGGGTTAATAGTTGTAGCATAGATGATGATAGATTGAATCAAAACATATTGGACCTTGAGAGTTGTGAGAAACCTCGTCGTCGAGGCTTTCCACGACCTGTTCTTGAGTTCTACGGCCGTGGTTCTTCAAGATCTGAACGTGGTTTTCTTCTGTCATACGTTCTTTGCTTTTGCTTTGATCCAAAGTTAAAGATTGACCTTAACCTAGCCTTGGCTTACCTTTTCTAGGTAGTAGTGAGACTCAACATCCTCTACTTTGGCTTCGAGTGTCACAACCTTAACCTTTTTGGCTTATCTTTTATTCCCTTGGGTTTGGGCATGGGTATTTGAGAGTTTAATCTTATCCTTTGATTCCCTTTATATTGCTGCCTCAACAACCTTTATAGAGAGAACCTTTGGGTAAGACATTTAGGATTGGAACTTCACCGTACAACACCCT
The DNA here is from genome assembly GCA_033239045.1 of Fagopyrum esculentum. Classification (NCBI taxonomy): domain Eukaryota; kingdom Viridiplantae; phylum Streptophyta; class Magnoliopsida; order Caryophyllales; family Polygonaceae; genus Fagopyrum; species Fagopyrum esculentum. Next base: position 36,671,343 of record BSUD01000004.1, on the reverse strand, counting down.
ACCTTAGATATACCTTTGCAATCCAACTCTGTCCTTGCATCTTTAGAACATCTTGAATCGATTGCCACAATTCGATACATGAATCTTTAGAATCGTTGTTTTCCCGATTAATCTTTATAAAAGCTTTTGTCATTTTCTTGACAATTTGTGAACTGAATTTGTTCCCCCAAATCCCTGAGTTCGATACTCTGGAATTCTTGCTTTACTACGCCGATCCGTACATTGTGGGTTCGCTTCTTTGCTTAATTTTAGATTTTATAAATTTAAGACTTAGTGACGCACACTTTTGAGCGAACAGGTGGCTTATAGATTGGAGTTGCCACCGCGATTAGAGGGAGTCCACCCCGTATTCCATGTGTCTCAGCTGAGAGAGTACATTCATGATCTGAGACACATAGTTAGTCATGACGACCTGGTGGTTGAGCCAGACCACACGTTTGCAGAGCACCTTGTAGCTGTTTTGGACAAGAGTACGAGATGTTTTTCGGTCGAAGGTAATACCCTTGATGAGGGTACAGTGGTCGAGATGAGGAGTTGACGAGGCTACCTAGGAGACAGAGGATAGTATCCGGCGGAACTATCTAGAGTTTTATGCGAGTCTAGAGACGTCTATAGGATTTTCGTGTTAGTCTTGAATCCCTCCTCCGTTTATGTTGTGCATTTATGTGTGTGGTGTGTTATATGTGTTCATGTGTATACATGTGTGTAGCTTTTGAGGTTTTTGTATGGTAGCTTGAGTATGTTGTGATTAGCATTTAGCAAATTTCGGGAAGAAACTTATTTTGAGGGGGATCTGATGTAACTTCCGGAATTTTGGTTCCGTTTACGAGAGGCGTTAGAAGCCTTGAGCAAGGGCTACCGCCCTTGCGGCTTAGAAGGCTCACATCCGCGGCCGTCCGCGAACGTGGCTTGGATGTCCCGTGGGGGCGGTGAGACGTTAGAGCGAGAGTTAGGTGCCTTTTCCGTCCAACCTTTCATCTTCTACCTCTTTTATTCCGTCCAACCTTTCATCTTCTAGTTGGCTAGAGTGTTGATCTATCTTGAATTTATGGTCTTTTGAGGATGTTGAGCGTAGAAGTCTAAGGACTGGTAGTTGACTAGAGTGTTGTTTGATCTTTGTGTCTTGTGTTGAATAGGCGTTGCGTGTGTTTCCATGGGAAATAGAGAGAGTGTTGACCGAGTTCGCTTTGGGACTGGTAAGGCTACCTACTTACTTAGTTGACTTCTTTGTATCAGCATATTGTGTTTTGGTGGTGTGTGTTAGTTATGTTAAACAAGGAAACCGGAATAGGACGACTTATATATATATATATATATATATATATATATATATATATATATATATATATATATTACGTAATTGGACCAAGTGTATGATAACGGGCGGTAACATCATTGTCGAGCTCTTGCGAGAGCTAGAAGGTTCTCTGCGACTAGCCTAGGAAGATAGACGATCAGATGCATTACTACCATTCCTTGCTAGTAAACGGGGACAGAGGCGAGGTTTGGGAATCCCTCGTGTCACAAAATAAGTATCATTAGTAAGGTATAACGTAAATGAAGATAATAAATGGACTTGAGTGTTTGCATGTTGTATGTGTTCGTTATGTGTTCATGTGCCTTTACCTTTATTTTAATGCATGGAATGTTTAGCTAACGGTTTTATACCGCTTGTATATGCCTTGCAAGTTAGGGAGACGGTCGAGTGATCCGGCGATAGTGAGCAGTCGGGGTTCCGTACATTATAGGACAGGATCAATTTATCTTGTATTATTGTTTCAGACGTTGTCATGTTGTTGGTTTTGAGAACTCGGATGAAGTTATGTTTTTCGGTTGTATTTCAAATACTCATCATGCATTAAAACTCTTCCATTTGGCTTTTATTTGTGCCGTGTTGTAAGGTATGGTGAAGTTGTTGTCAGGCTAAGGGTCGGAACCCATTATGAGGTCCTAGCCCGTAGCATCCCGAGTCCATCAGAATTGGGGTGTTACATGCACTTATGTGAATGACATGACTTTTGTTTCTCTTGTCTTTAATTGTTTGACATTTCAACATGCTTTGGTCATTGATCGGATGCTTAGTAGTTTAAAACTTCGTCGGTGATGTTTTTGTGTTTGTTTGATTCTCCTTTTCCTTTTTGATCCCTTAGCAGTTAGTCCGTTTGCCACTTTGTAGACATTGATGTCTTTTCAAACTTAAGAAATAATTCTAATCAATATCTCTACTATACTTCTCTAACGTAATAATAAGAAAAAATCTCTTTTCATCCATTATTCATGATCTTAAATTTTTGTCAAATTTATCATCTCCTATATTATTTGTATATTCGTTGTTCACTCTTATGATATACTTGTTATTATAAATCTGCTTTATTACTTGACTAACCTTTAACTCTAATTTAAAATTTTTATTTTTTATTTTTCTTACAAAAATAAATAAGTCACGAACCTTATTATCTTAGCTATTACCAATATTTTTAACAAAATGTTTAATATCATTATATGTAGGCTTAAACAAAGTGTATGGTCTAATCTTTTTGGCCAAATTAGTTAAATAAGTCTTTTTGAAATTTCTCTCTAGTAACTAGGCTCATGGTATAAATTAGACATGCTTCCGGTTTGGGCTAAACCGCCAAATAGGCGGTTTCCAAACCAGCCCAAACCGGCGGTTTAACCGCCGGTTTCGGTAGTTTTAAATTTTTTTTAAAAAAAATGGACCAAACCGGCCGGTTTTATCATCAAACCATCGGTTAACCGCCGGTTTGGACCTCAAAACCGGCAGTTAACCGCCGGTTTTGTCCAATTTTCCAGTTTTTTTAAATCGACGGTTTGGGTTTAACCCAAACCGTCGGTTTAGATTTCTACAGTTTAGGTTTGTGTCTCATGTCTAGTATAAATATGTTTGGTAAATGTACCCCTAATCAAACTCTTACCTTCCAACTTAAATTTAATTAAAGTGGTAAAAATTGAAGGGGTAAAAAAATTGTAGGTGATGAAATCACTATCAATTAGGGTAGTTTTTTAGAGTCTTTTTATTGCATTAGTGTCGGTTTATGCTACTAACTCCTTGGTCCAGAAGAAGAAGATTAAAAGAAGATAAAGAAGGAGTTATAAGCACTTAGGAGTGAAGATCGATCACGAAGCAAAGTTTATGTTGCCTCACCGCCCCAGCGGATCCTTGCAGCCGCTCCTGCGGGTGACGCCTTATATCGGAGCGCTCCCTGCGCCTTCACCAGCGCCAACCATGAAGTGTGTCACCGCCCCTGCGCCACTCCTTGGCGCCCCTGCGGTGTCCTCCATTGAAGATACGAAGACCAGCTCCCCTGCGCCTTCCACTGCGGCGTTGCCTGCGCCTCAACATGGGAGCTGGAAGACGAAGAGGTTGTGTCACCGCCCCTACGCTGACATAGGGGCGCCCCGGTGGCTTGGCATCAGAAACGCCAGGAAAGCGAAAGGTCAGACGTTGAAGTGCATTGAAGATCCGCCCCAACGGAATTGTGTAGCCGCCCCAGCGGCTCTGAAGAAGATCAACCGATTCTGCCTAAACCGCCCCTGCGGTTCCTGAAGGCCGCCCCTGCGGTTTAACGCCAGAAGCTTTACTCCGACTGTTTACACCACCTTTATGGCATTTAAGGTGGTTGTTTTGGGCCGGTCATTTACTCATATTTAGTGTCTTTTGTAGTATAAATAGTCCTTGGTTGATTGCTAGAATCATCCATCTTATCATCTTGTTAATCAACAAATTATCCACTTAGATTGTCTTGCTACCTTGTAATGAGTTGCTAACTCCCTTGCTACATTGGGTTGGTTTGAAGCTGCATTGTTACCTTGGTTGTAAGTTCTTTATAATCTAAGTTTTCATTCAGTAATACTTTGTGTTTTCTTGATCTCCATTGTCTAAATTGCATGTAAACTATTGCTTGAGATTGATCACCTTAGGTTCTAAAGTGCATGTAAACAATTAGGATTAATAGGTTCCGGGTTTGGGTCTTTAATCTAGTAGCAACTTTAAGTAAAAACGGGTTGTGATTACTTAAAGAAAAGGAACACAAATATAAAGATAAGTTTAACGGTTTTAATCTTCTCTTTATATCCCTTAGTCTTTGTTTGAAAGCTAACTTGTTATTTGTTCTTGTAGGTTTACGGAACTTTAACCTGTTAAGTTGTGTTGATGCCGGTTGGCTCAACACATATATATGATCGAGACGGGAGATTACTTGAAAACTTGTAAAAGGAACTCACCAAAGTAGCAATTGCATGCTTAGAATCAACCTAGTGTAGATTCACCCATCATTGTCTTACTTGTCGCATTAATCGTTTTCATAAGTTTTTGTGCATCAATTCAACCAA
>BSUD01000004.1:36649256-36665875 GCA_033239045.1 Fagopyrum esculentum | reverse complement strand
CCCCCCCCCCCCCCCCCCCCCCCGTGTTACTTGTCACTATAATCAATAATTGCATCTAAAACACCTTAACTCTCTTGGGTTCGACCCTTACTTAATCACTATACTTGTTCTTAGTGCTAAGTCGGGATTTACTTTTGATTGGGTATAGATGACCATAGAAATACCTTTGGTCAACAAGCCTCATGAAAATAGAAAAAAAAGGGCCAATTTGACCAAATTCTTTCAATAAATTTTCCAAAGATTTTAAACATTTTTGGATTAATGTAAATAAGAACATCGTGTAGCATCATTTCAAAACATTTTTTATATTTAATCTTTTATTTGTAGTTTTATTTTTTTAAATGATTTGTATTATTAGACTTATATATAAGTCAAGATTTTTACCTGCGATTTTTTAGTCTAAAATAAAAACAAAAAATTTGTATACATTTTTGGTCTAAAATTTTAGGATTTAAAAAACCACAACTTTTTAGTTTTTAATATTAGCTTTTGGACGTCTTGGTATTCGTAACCAAATTTTAATGCCGCCTCCTAACGTCCGATTAAAAAATTACGGAAGTCGTATTCGTGCGGTTCAAGATTTCGTATATGCACCACGCATACGCAATGCGTGACCGTGGTCTCACGTTCACGCATTGCGTATGCGTGAAACTGCCACGGTTACGCAATGCGTGACCGTCACGGTCACGCATTGCGTAACTGTGGCAGTTTCAGCCCTAAAAGCGCTTACGGGAACTCATCCCGTAAGCGCCTCATTCAAACCAAAAACTCGAAAGCAGCAGGCGATAGGAAGACGAAAGCGAAAATCTAACCATTCTCACCATTTCACACAAAAACAAGCAATGGATAAAGACGGTAACGGAGGAAGTCCATTTACAAAGCGGAAACACGACCCGGGAGATGTAACACCCCGAATCTGCGGCACTCGGGATGCTACGGGTTGGGACCTCACAATGGGCCCCGATCCTTAGCTTGACAACAATTTCACCGGATCTTTCAACAAGACACAAATAAAGGCCAAAATGAAATACATTTTTATGCAATGCAATGAAACCCGAAACGGAACAAACCAAAGACTTCAGCCGATATACAAAACAAAGACTAAACGCCATACACGCGACGTACAAACACAACCCGACTGCAACCAAAACCCCTCCTAAAATGTACGGAACTCCGGCTGCCCACTCTTCTAGATCTCTCGGCCGCATTACTAACCTGCAAGGCAATCTACAACATTCGGTATAAAACCGTTAGCTCATATTCAAAGCATTAGAATCAATAGGAAATGCACAAACACAAGTAAAACATCATAAACACACAAGATACTCAAAATTACACCAATCCGGTTTATTATCCTTATTATTATTAAGTCATATCCCGTTCTAATTCAACTTCTTTTGTGACACAAGAATCTCCCGAAACTCGTCTCGGTCCCCATTTCCGGCATGGAACGGTACAGATGCCTCCGACCGTCTAACCAGCACGGCTAGTCGCCAAGAACCTCCTAGCTCTACGCAAGAGCTAGGCATTGATGTCACCACCCGTTATCATACACTTGGGCCAAATATTATAAAGGTCGGTAATCCTAATTCCGGTTTAGTTGTTATAAACAATAAACAATAAACACACACCGCCAAACACACATCAATGCTAATACAAGGAATGTAATAACCGAAAATTTTAAATTTCCGTCAAACCCGAATTTAACCGAATTCCGATACGTCAATCTTAAATAAATGATTAAATAAACAATTAAAACGAGTTTTAAGTTCTATCATTTTATGTGACCTTAAGTCACATAAAATGATGAAACTTTGCAACCGGAAATAGTTTACGCACCTTAAAATAATAATAATAATAATAATAATAATAATAATTTATATAATATTAATAATAATTTATATAATACGGGATATAATTCCGTATTATATAAATTCCCGCACCTAACCAGAAATCCGGGCGAGTAACGAGTTCCTATTCCGTTTTAATGAGAGAGCAGGCCGGATCTGGCCCAACACCAGGCCCAAGCCCACCGGCCCACCTCCTTATGTTGATCCTAACCCTAAAATCTTACGCTAACCTAATCCACTCCCCTAATTGCACATAACGACACTTACCTCTGCTGCACACAGCGCACAGCCTCCCCTCGCCTTGCTGCCGCCGCCGCCGAACCGCGTACCCACCCACCTCGCTGACGACGATGAAGCAGAGGATCGCTGGTGCCGCCGCCTCGGACCTTACCCCTTGCGCTCCAGGCCACTGTACGGATCTGTCGAAAAGGAGACGACAGTAGACCGACTTCTCCACTGCTGCAAACGAGAACCTGGTAAGACGAATCTCCTTCTGGCTTTCCTCCTCATGTTCAGACCATAACCGCTCCCTCCCTTGATCTAGTGCAGTCGTCCCTAACAACCTACCTCCACAGGGTTGCAGCAACGGATCCACTGGTTGCATTATAACCGCCGCAACGCCTCCCATAGATACGAGTAAGGTAGTATACTCCCTCCCTACCTTCTTCTGGCTGGCTATTACAGTATCTCACCTCCTCTCTTGTGCCGGACGGACCCCTTCTCGGCCTACTCTGATGCGAACAGGGAGATAGTATAGAGTCGAGCCTAGTCCGATCCCTGCGGTGACCAACCTCTCCAGTGCTGCGAACCGGAGCTTGACGCTGAGCCATCCCTCGTTTAATCCAGCTCGTCGCGAAGGCCGTCTTTGAGTCGGATCGAAGTAGATCGTTGGTAGTCTTAGGTACTGCCTCTTCTGCGATACTCTTCTTGTAAATAGTAAAGGATTTTACAGCAATTTAGAGTATGTATGTAAGGTTGAGAGTTATAAAAAAATGTGGATATGAATAAGTGAGATGGACATGTATCTTATACATAATTAAATAAGTTTGGAGAGTTGTGTAAGTTTTATATACCAGTAATGATGGTATGCTAGTGAAAGTATATATATAGATAGATATTTATAAGAATAAGTATAGTATATATATATAAGTAAGTATATATATGTATATGTGTAAGTATAATTATGTACAAGTGTAGATATACGAATAGGTATAATGTATATATATATATACCTAAGTTTTTAGACATAACGGGTTAAGAGTAACGTATTAGATACGTACACATATACATGTATAAGAATAGAGTACCCGGTAAAGGGGTATTATGACCTCCTTTGATGAGTGTTTGAGATTAGCCTTATAACCCTAACAGATTGTCCTGGAATAAACAGATTATGGAAAAACGTTCAAAAAAAAAAGAAATATAAGAAGTTAAGAGGTGACTTTGGGAATTGTCGGCACTAAGGGTAAAATGGTCTTTTACCATAAGAGAGCTTTTTCCGTAATTCCTTCGCATGAGGTTGGACGTCGAGATGTGATTTGATACCCATGCCTTATTTGACAGGCGTTTGAGTTACCACGAGTACGGACGGGTTGAGACGTGTTAGAGTGTATTTTGACTCAGGTAAGTCCTTGCGACTTACTTAGCCAGTTTCTGGATATTAGTTGGGTGATAATGGTTGTGTGTGTGCAATGTATGTGATTATAATAATAACAACTTGTTAGGACGACCGTTGTTATTATGTGTTAAGGCCCAAGTGTATGCATAACGGGCCGTGACATCACTGCCCAGCTCTGCCAGGAGACTGGGAGGTTCTCTATACCCAGACCATACAGATACACGGTGAGATGCATCGGATCCACTCCTGATGGGTACACGGGGGCGGAGGCGAGGTTTGGGAATCCCTCGTGTCACAAAATAAGTATCATTAGAGTGAATGACTTAAATGAAGATAATAAATGGATTGTTTGAAAAGCCTGATGAGTGTTTATTATTTTATGTGTGTGTGCTATTATTATTCTGCTAATATTTAGATAACTAGCTAACGGTTCCTCTTGTTGTGTTTTAGATTTACCGCAGGTTAGACCAGCAACTGAGTGATCCGGAAGTAGTGGTCAGTCGGGTCTCCGTACTCCTTAGAGTGGGGGTTGGGAGTTGTGTTTGTCTTTTCTTTCTTTTGGTTAAGACAGTTGTTCGTTTCTTTTGTTTAAGTACTTTAGGCTGCTAGACAGTGTTGCATTCATTACCCTAAAAATACTATTTTTATGAATTTCGGTTTCTTTATTTGTGTCTTGTTGCAAGATCCTAGTAATATTGTTGTCAAACTGAGGTCGGGACCCATTGTGAGGTCCTAACCAGTAACGTCCCGAGTTCTGAGAATTTGGGGTGTTACAACATGGTATCAGAGCTCTAGGTTGGCAACAATGGCACTTGAAATCTTCTGAAAGACAGAATAAGTTTTAAGCAGAACCCGAAAGGGGTCTGAGTTTTAAAAAGAGAATTTTTGGTTTTCAAATACATGCATAGTCTGGTTGGGAATAGAAAAGTACGGCTGACCACCACTACTACCGCAAATCTGAGTATGCTTAGGATGGACTTTAGGTTTTACTTTAGTTGGACTTATTAGCTTGATTAAACAGATGTGATATAGATAAGTACATGTAGAAGATTAGTAGAAATTATAGTTATATTATACTCTTAACGGAGATAAGTAAATGAGATCCTCACTCCGTTGACACACCTAAGTATATTTGAAGGGTTTCAACGTAAGGATAAGTACGCTCAGCTTATGAGCAGTAGGGTAGGCGAACGTCCGGTCAACTCCTTCGGACTTGTTGAGGAACATTGAGACGGAAAAGTGAAGACCAAAAGACAACGCCAACGACAATAGCAAGAAGGAGATACAACCAACTCCACAGGGTCAAATGAAGAAAATCCATGAGAGAAGTTCCGGAAAAGTGTTGGCTGACCGGCAATTATACAAATTAGGAGAGATAAACCATAAATTCTTTCAAGTGTGGTGGAAAGCAACGTTACAGACAAAGAAGATGGCGGCAGAAACAAGCATAGGTGTGGAAGTCAAAGAGAGGTGGTAGGACTCAGACAAGAGATATAGAATTCAAGCTCACCGACGGACCAGAAGGTGAAAGTTGATGTCAGAAACAAAACAAAATATGATCACCTCGACAGTTTGCTTGACACCACAATCAAGATGGATAACCAAGACAGTCAAAAGCATAGAAGTCTACACGAAATACATTGTCCATCCAAATATGAAGAATTAAAGAGCTGTAAAATGGAAGCTTACGCGTTGCCAACAAGTGAAAGGCAGATTTCACCAACATGGAGGCGAAGTGACTTTCTAGAAGACAAGTGAGTGACAGTAAGGGCCGTGATACAAATATCAAAATCATAGAATCCTGAAAGCAGAGTTAAAGGGATCACTATAAAGGCAGCATTATAATACCAATCAAAGAAGGGAGTTTGTGAGAGGGATCTTGGCGTACCCGAATGCCCACAATAATCTCCCTCTCACAAGGAGACTTAAAATTTTCAACACTAACGATTTACCCCGGGAATCACGAGCAGCTGATGACTGAGGTAAAAGTAATCGCGGAGATGCACATACGAGCTATCGTGAGAGAATTGATGAGTCCATTGACGGTAGGTGAATGATAATTCTAAACTCGGAAAGAGTATAACGCCCTGATAGTGCGAAAAAGAAGTGTAGATTATAGAAGAGTTAAAGAAGTACATGCGGAGAAACTGGAGAAGATAGATTTTCACCAGGTTTATCAAATTTCAAAGAGATAGAAGAAACGTAAGCCTATGATCTTGTAGAAGGTCAACTGTAGACTACTTGGTAACAACTGGGACCTTACACATGCAGGTTAACTAGTGGTGATTGGTTGCCAAATAATAAGAATAACCACAGAGTTACAAAATAACTTTATTGACATGAGGAGGGATCCTTAAAGCGACCAATTGCGGCAACTGTGAAGCCAATGAATACGAGTGCTAGTAACACTAAATAAGTTCAAGTCAGTAACTCTAAAGAGAATTGACGGTCCAAAATGACCCCTTATATCAGTAATGATATAAAAAGAATTGTTGTGAGGCCTCCTGGTGTTATGCCATGAAGGAAAGCAAGAGCCTGACCATAGAGGAGATACTTGTTGCATGTGAGTTTGCAGAGGTATTCAGTGACGACCTGCCAGGATTACCCCCACAGAGGAGCGTTGAGTTCAGCATTGACTTGGAGCCGAGCACAAGACCGATCTCGAAGGCTCCGTACCGTATGGCACCGATAGAGTGGTTTGAGCTGAAGAAGCAGTTAGAGGAGCTAGCAGAGAAGGGTTTCATACGCCCTAGGGTGTCTCCTTGGGGTGCGCCAGTATTATTTGTGAAGAAGAAGGACGGATCGATGAGGTTGTGCATAGATTACAAAGAACTGAATAAAGTCACCATCAAGAACAAGTATCCACTACCGCGCATAGATGATCTGTTGGATCAGTTGCATGGGGCGTTTGTGTTCTCGAGGATAGACTTGAGGTCAGGTTACCACCAGTTGAGGGTGAGAGATCAGGATATACCTAAGACGACATTCCGGACTAGGTATGGTCATTATGAGTCATAGTGATGCCATTTGGGCTCACTAATACACCAACGGTGTTCATGGAGTTGATGAATGGGATATTCATTGACTTCTTATACAAGTTTGTAGTGGTCTTCATTGACGACATCCTAGTTTACTCGAGGAGTCGAGAGGATCATGTCGGACACTTGAGGACAGTATTGCAGATTCTGCAGGATAGCTAGCTGTATGCTAAGCTATCCAAGTGTGAGTTTTGGATGCCAGAGGTGGCTTTCTTAGGTCACGTGGTGACTGATGAGGGTATTAAGGTCGATCCGGCGAAGATCGAGTCAGTATCTTCTTGGCAACCTCCTAAGAATGTTAAGGAGGTTCGCAGCTTTCTAGGTTTAGCAGGTTACTACCGCCGGTTTGTGGAAGGGTTCTCTTTGATTGCCCGACCACTTACTTGTCTTCTGAGGAAGACCACTCGGTTTGTCTAGTCTGAGCCGTGTCAGCAGAGTTTTGAGGAGCTGAAGAGGAGATTGACGTCCGCTCCGATTTTAGCACAACCTGAGGGTACTGATGACTTTGTGGTATATAGTGACGCATCCAAGCTGGGCTTGGGGTGTGTTTTGATGCAGAGGGGTAAGGTCATAGCCTATGCGTCGTGATAGTTGAAGACGAATGAGGAGAACTACCCCACACATGATCTCGAGTTGGCTGCAGTAGTCCATGCTCTTAAGATCTGGCGTCATTACCTCTATGGGGCGACATGTCAGATCTTCACAGACCATAAGAGTCTGAAGTACATATTCACGCAGAGAGAGTTGAGTAACCGCCAGAGGCGGTGGTTAGAGTTGATCAAGGACTTCGACCTTGAGATTCTTTACCACCCCGAGAAGGCGAATGTGGTAGCTGATGCTTTGAGCCGGAAGACGCCTAGGGAGAGGGCGATAGCCCGGTTGACAGTACAACCACAGTTGCAGAGGGACTTGGCTTGGTTGGAGACAGAGATTCAATTTCCCGATACTGATGGTCAGTTGGCTACCATGGAGTTACTTCCTGATCTGTTGGATGAGATCCGACAGAAGCAGGAGACTTGCCCGATTTTGATCAGGATCCGAGACAGGATGTCTCGAGATGAGGCCCCACAGTTTACTATTAGTGCAGATGGAGTGATGAGACGTCAGGACCGCGTTTGTGTGCCGTCAAACAATGAGTTGAGACAGAGGATACTAGGTGAGGCTCATGCTACCCCATACTCAGTACATCCTGGAGCGAGTAAGATGTACAAGGATGTGAAACGGTCCTTTTGGTGGGGTGGTGATAGCATGAATTATAGTCTATATTTTGAGGTTTGTTTGGACGTTTTATCTTTCATAATCTGCATGTTTGTATGTACATTATGTGATTTTGCTACCATTTCATCTACCTTTGCGAGAATCGAGGTCTATACCTAGTTTCGTTGTAATTGCAGGTAATATGGTACGTTTTGCATCAAAAAGGAGCAAAAGGAGTCATGAGTCATTTGGAGCTACATCCAGGGAGCATAGCCATGGATTAAAGATTTACTTTGGAGCAGATTCGAGAGATTTCACATTCTGTCGTGACTCACCTCGGTTGACCATTGATTCACCTCGACCGAGGCGATCCAGAGACACCGACTCGACCGAGGCGAACACCTAGGACGCGGCGAGAATATTTTTATTCTTGGAGGAGATCTTTTAAATTTGGAAAGTGATCTTATATTTTTGGGCTTGGCTCCTGGAAGGAAGGAGATATGCAGAATCATATATTTTGCCTATTTTTATGGGAAGATATCTTTCTAAGATATTTTATCTTTGGAGGGTTATTTTCCTATAAAAAGGGTTGGATTTCCACAAATCCAACAGCCCGCCTACACCGAAAAACAACTCGCATACGCAGCAGCGGTATACTCCAATTTGGGAGTTTCGAAGAACCTTTTTGAAGGTTGAAGGAAGATTGAAGTCCATAGCTTTTATAGCTTTTTGAAGGGTTTTGTAAGATTGTCTTCAATTCCCTCAATTGTTGTCTTGTCTTTTTGGATTGCTATCCAAGGAACGTTTTGTTGTGATATTTGATTCAGTTATTGAAGTGTTTTCATTAAATTCTTCTTTGTTCAAATATTCACTTTCTTCCCATATATTTAATACTTTCATTATGATGATGAGTGGCTAATTTCCTTGTGTGATTCTAGGGTGATTAGCTGAAGGTTGTGGGAAAAACAATGATAGAATAATCTTAGATTCCAGTAGGATCCTGAAAGTTCGAGTCTTTAACCTTAACCCTAAGCATCTCGTTCGGTTGATGAACATCTCGGCCGGGGTGGAATTCTTCTGACCGAGGTGACTTATCCGACCTAAAACAGAAAGTTAATTGTTAGAGTTTGCTAAATCCTATTCTTGTTACACCTTCGTGGTTCAATGCAAGCTTAGGATGAGACTTACCCGGTAATTCCTTAGTTTGTGTATTAACGATCATAAGTGTAGGTAATAAAGGTTTATCCTTTATTGGGGTTTGAGTGTGCTTCCATCCCATCTTTGTGAGTTAGCCTGAGACTTACCCGGTAAAGGTTGATTCTATTCCCTTAGATGGTATGTTAGTTTGAGGTTATAGTTCTTTATCTTGATTCCTTGAGACTTACCCGGTAATAGAAGTTACGGTTTAGGATTAGTGTGTAGTGAGACTTACCCGGTGATCTACTCCACTTTAGTAACACCTTCCCCATGCAAAAATCTCAGCTTTGTCCGCTTATCTATAGATCTTGAGATGGAACCACAACTAGATGCTTTAATCCCTAGAATTGCATGTTTGCTTTATTGACTTCTTATTCATCTTTGATTGTGTTAATTGCTCTTGTGGTTAGAATTGACATAGCATACCGTGTTGACTTTGTTTCACCGAGTCCCTGTGATCGACCCCTGGAATTTTCTTGCTTTTACTACGATTGACCCGTACACTGCGGGTTCGCATCCTTGTTTTAAGCTTAAGTCTAGGGTTATAAATTTAAAGCTTGCACACACCGTTTGGAGCGAACAAGTTTTTGGCGCCGTTGCCGGGGACTTGGTCTAGACCGAGCCGGTACGGTTTGCTCTTGGGGCGCTTGCCCCGTTTCATCTAACCACTCTACTTGAGTGACGACTTTTGCAGGTTCTTTCTTAGGTATATGCGAAGAACCCGCGCTGGAAAGGAAATCGTTCCCTACGATCCCGAACCGGAAAAGACATACAAGCGACGCTTAAGAGAAGCGAAGATGGCCCAACAAGACGATCGCGATCTTGCGGCCCAATTAAAAGAGACGCAAGAGCTGCTACGTCTCAGTAAAGAAGAACTAAGGCAAGAGAAAGAAGAGAATCGTGCCAAGACTGCAGCAATCGAAGCTGAGATTGCAGTCATACGGGACCAGATTCTACTTCGACCGAGGGAAGATCCTCCTGTTGATCCTCGACCGATGCAGAATCCAGTAGTTGACCCGCGACCGAGGCAGATTCCAGTACCTGACGCCCCGGCCGATGTACTTCCACCTCGGATGCCAGTCCGAGATGTTCTTCTTGCGGGAATCCCACAAACCCTAGGTCAAAGGATGGACCCTAATCAACAGCTGAGGCGTCCAGGGGTGAACCTAGGAGATCCAGCAGATCATGACTACAAACTTCGACCGCAAGTTCTATCCATGATTCGCCAATGCCAATTCGGAGGGCTAGAGAAGGAGTCGCCGCATCAACATCTTCAAAACTACGAGATCTTGATGGAAACCTTGCGACCTTCCAGAATTGAAAATAACAACTACAAGCTAAGACCTTTTTACTTTTCTTTAAAAGATAGAGCTCTTACTTGGTATCAATCTCTTCCTCCAGGAAAAATTAGCACATGGGAGGAGATGACTACGGAATTCTTAACCAAATTCTTTCCCTCCTCAAAGACCGCTGAAATGAGAGGGAAGATCAATGCTTTCATCATGAAGGACAAGGAGAGCTTGTCTAAATCTTGGGAGCGGTTCAAAGATATCCTTTTGGATTGCCCACATCATGGGATTCCAAAGATCGAGTTGTTGGAGATCTACTTCAAAGGGCTGGACGGAAGCACCCAGTTCAATCTCCAACTACTCTCCGCCGGTACCTTCATGGACATGGCGATTGACGAGGCTTGGGACTTCATTGAGAAGCAAGCCTTGCACATGGAGAAATATACCCACCAAGGAGCTGAAGGTGGAGTTAAAAGAGTCAACTTTCAAGAGACTCAATCCAATAATAGTCAACTCACGTCGTTGAAGAATGACGTGAAGCAATTGAAGGAGCTCTTGATGGCTCAAACTAAGAAGGAAGAGCCAGGGCAAAGGAACAACAACAATAACGGGTACCGTAACAACAACAACGGCCCCCGAAACAACAACTACAACAACAACAATAGAGGATCCAATAGCAACAACTGGAGGGCGAATAACCAAAACTACGGTAACAATTATTCAAACTCCAACTCTAATGATTCCTCTAACCCTTTCCTCTCTTCTCCTTCTTCTTCTTCTACTCCATTGAAAAGCCAAGGGCAAGGATCAAGTTCGTCTCAGCCGGAAAAGAAAGACGCAGTTCTGGAGGCAATCTTGATCAAGCTTAGCGCTATGGAGAATTCTATGACTTCATTTTTGAGGGCCCAAAAGTCCTTCGAACAACAACTTGCTAGTAGGGCGAATGAAGCGCCAAGAGATCTAGGGAAGCTTCCAGCGAAGACGGAAACTAACCCTAAGGGCCAATGCATGGCCATAACGACGAGGAGTGGACTTAAAACTGCAGATCCAGTACCTCGCTCGACGCAGACCACCTCGGTCCAGATCCAGTCGAAGAACACCTCGACCGAGATGCCGACCGAGGCAGAGCAACAGAAAGCAGGAGGAACGAAAAAAACTTATGTTCCACCTCCTGCATATAAGCCACCACTTCCATTCCCTCAATCCAGAGCCAGAGCACATCTAGACAAGCACTTTGGTAAGTTTCTTGACTTGATGAATAAGCTACATATTAATATTCCTTTCCTTGATGCTATTTTAGGTATGCCCGCCTATGGGAAGTTCTTAAAAGAAATCTTATCAAGGAAGAGGAAGCTGGAGGATGTTGGTGAAGTTAGGATGACATCTAAATCTTCGGAGCTTATCAAGATCATGAAGGAAAAGATGCCACCTAAGTTAAGAGATCCCGGCTCATTTTGCATTCCCATTCAAGTTGGGGATGTCACTTGTGAAGCCCTTTGTGATCTAGGAGCCAGCGTGAGCATCATCCCGCTGGAGCTATGCACGAAGATCGGTCTTGGAGAGCCCAAACCGGTCAAGATTCGACTTTACATGGCGGACCGCTCCATTACCCACCCCGTGGGCATTTTGGAAGACGTTCCGGTCAAGTTAGGTAACTTCTATCTACCTATAGATTTTGTTGTACTTGACATTCCCGCAGATTATCCTGTCCCTATTATTCTCGGGAGGCCATTTCTAGCAACTTCGGGTTGCAACGTGGATTGCAAGAACGCCAAGTTGAAATTCAACGTTGGTGGCGATGATATGGAGTTCGCACTACTTGCAGCAATGAAAGGGGAGCAACTAACTGATGATATCTTCAACATCTACGATGAAGAAGAATCAAGAGAATTGGTGAGCTCTATCCTTATTAACGACCCACTCGAAAGAGTTATTAGCTTCAGTTTAATGGAGGAAGGTATAGATGCTTCTTGTGATGCAGATATACGGAGCTTGAAGGCACTGGAAGAAGATCCAGGAGCTAAAACTGAGAAGCTAATCCAGAAGACGAGGATCTCCAGTCTCGGATCCAGTAGCAGCACCTCGACCAAGGCACTTTCTGGACAGAGCGAGGCGACCGAAGAACACCTCGGTCAACGCCTATGCGCCTCGACCGAGGTCGATGGCGAGACGATTCTAACTGAGACTGCATCGAGTCCAGTTTCTGATACCACTCCACTGGAAAGAGGAAGCAGAGATCCCCCTCAGAAGGCACCGCCAGTTGTGGAGCTTAAACAACTCCCTAGCCACTTGAGGTATATCTTTCTTGGACCGGATTCTACTTATCCCGTTATTGCTAGCGCTTCCCTCTCCGATTCTGAATTGTCTAAATTAATGCATGTCCTGAGAAAGCATCGAAAAGCCATAGGTTACACCACGGATGATCTTATTGGCATTAAACCTTCTTTCTGCATGCATAGAATTCTGATGGAAGATAATCATAAGACTTCACGGGAACCTCAAAGACGGTTGAATCCGATCATGAAAGAGGTTGTGAAGAAGGAAGTTCTTAAGTTGTTGGATGCAGGTATTATTTATCCTATCTCGGACAGCAAGTGGGTTAGCCCGGTGCATGTCGTTCCGAAGAAAGGAGGGATGACCGTTGTGACGAATAAGAACAACGAGTTGATCCCAACAAGGACCGTTACGGGCTGGAGAGTTTGCATCGATTATAGGAAGCTGAACACGGCGACTCGGAAGGATCATTTTCCGCTTCCCTTCATTGATCAAATGCTCGAGCGGTTGGCCCAGCATTCACACTTTTGCTACTTGGACGGCTATAGTGGATTCTTCCAGATTCCTATCCATCCGGATGATCAGGAGAAGACCACTTTCACTTGTCCTTGGGGGACGTTTGCCTATCGGAGGATGCCATTTGGATTGTGCAATGCACCCACTACCTTCCAGCGATGCATGATGGCTATCTTTTCCGAGTACATAGAGGAGATCATGGAGGTATTTATGGATGATTTTTCTGTATATGGCTCCTCTTTTGATGATTGCCTATCTAACCTTTCTCTAGTGCTTAAAAGCTGTGAAGACACTAACCTTGTTTTGAATTGGGAGAAGTGTCATTTTATGGTTAATGAAGGCATTGTGCTAGGACACCTCGTTTCTAATCGAGGTATTGAGGTCGATCGAGCTAAGATCGAGACTATTGAGAAACTCCCTCCTCCTTGTTCTGTTAAAGGTGTGAGGAGTTTTCTTGGGCATGCAGGTTTCTACAGGAGATTCATCAAGGACTTCTCTAAGATTTCTAAACCTCTAACTAACCTCTTGAATAAAGATGTTGTTTTTGAGTTTTCGCAGGAATGTCTTGATGCCTTTTACAGGATTAAGGAAGCGTTGATCTCCGCTCCCATTATCCAGCCTCCTGACTGGACCTTGCCCTTTGAGGTCATGTGTGACGCTAGTGATGTAGCCGTAGGAGCGGTGCTTGGACAGAAGAAGGATGGACGGACCACCGCCATTTACTATGCTAGCAAGACGCTAGATGAAGCACAACGCAACTACGCTACCACCGAGAAGGAGTTATTGGCGGTAGTATATGCTTTCGAGAAGTTTCGTTCCTATCTAGTGGGGGCGAAAGTCATTGTCTACACCGACCACGCGGCCATTCGCTATTTGTTGGCTAAGAAAGATGCCAAGCCGCGCCTTATTCGATGGATTCTCTTGCTTCAAGAGTTTGATCTAGAGATCCGCGATAAGAAGGGATCCGAGAACTCCGTTGCGGATCACCTCAGTCGGCTACCGGAATCCTCTCGCGAAACAAATAACCCACCCATAGACGATTCATTCCCCGATGAGCACTTACACTTGTTGGAGCGTTTGATGGATCTACTTACTTCACCCCACGATGGAGGTGAAGTATGGGGTGAGGGCACCTCCCACCTCCTTTGAGACGCATCATGGTCCAGCTAGCGACCTTAAATCAAGCGCTTCTTGGGAGGCAACCCAAGGTATTGCTTTCTTTTCCCGTTTTCTAGTCTAGCTTAGATAGTTTTTGTTTTTGCTTTGCTTTGCTTTGTTTTTGGCGTTCTGGACAGACAACAGGAAATATCTAAGGGAGGAGCACAACTGGAAGGACAGAAGTTCGAGATTCTGAGAAGACAGAAGCACCTCGGTTACTGTCAGAGCACCTCGACCGAGTTGATTCTTGAGCAACCGAGGCGACTAGGGTTTCTGCAGAACCGCCTCGGTCCATACCACCTCGGTCCAGTCGAGACCATCTCGACCGAGGTGACAGCAGATCCAGTAACAGAATAAAAGAGGAAAAAAATTACTTTTCACTTTTTTTTATCTTCCTCGACCGCGGCGACAGATCCACCTCGCCTCCTTCGTTTCTCGCTCGTCTTCGACGATTTCTGCTTCTAAACCGAGATTGAAGGGTAGAGGAACCGATTGCAACAGCACATCTGCAGAAAGATCGAGTGAATCGGCCGGAACGAGGTAAAAACGATCGAAACCCTAACTCGTTCGTTTACTTCGATTTAGGCTTTGGTTTCCTTTGAATCTGTTGAGGAAAAGCTTAAGTACCCCTTAGGAAGCATTTGTAGTGATTTTAGGGGGAAAAGAACTGAATTTCTGAGAGTTGGAATCGCAACTGTCTTCGCCTCGGTCCAGTCGACCTGCACCTCGACCGAGGTGATTCTTGGAGTTTGTCAGTGACCGAGGTGGCCTGACAGTGTTGATTGAAGATGAGTTCTGACAGGATTTTAGCCCTTAGAGATAGATCCTCTCCTTCCCCTTCTTCTTCCTCATCCAGACCTTCTATCCCGGTGATCCACGAGAGACACCGGGTAGATTATGAGCGTATTGCTAGCCGTCCAGTGATCGCACCTAGATTTCTGGACATTTCTGCTTTTCCTTAGGAGGATGATCACCACAGTCGGGCTGGATCAGTTTACTGAGATCCGAGCCCCAGCTTACTTAGAGCCGACCCTTGAGTTTGTCAGCTCCTTCACTTACCTCCCCACAGAGGGAGCTGTGAAGTACCGGTTGATGAACCGGAACTTCTTAGTACCCCTAGATCACTGGAGAGATATCTTTGGCTTCCCTGCCCCCACTGCTGTAGACTTCCCGACCCGAGCCGTAGCTAGAGAGTTCTGGGGTCAGATTGCTCATGTTGTGGAGCATGCAAATAGGTGGCGCCCTGGTGATTCCAGGGAGAAGCTTATCTTCCATCTAGTTTTTCGATTAGCCCACAGGATCTTCAGCGAGACACTTCTGGCGCGTACTGAGACGCCCCAGAAGGTCCGACAGGGGGAGCTCTTTGCTTTATACTACATGGTTACAGGTGGATTCCCCGACTTTGGATTGATGCTGGCAGAGGATCTGCACAAGATCAAGGCCAAAGGGAAGGGAGATATATGCTGTGGCGGGATAGTGACCCATATCGCTAGGTATCAGGATATGGATCTGAGTAGGTGTACTATGGTGGCGGCTGCCAAGCCGCTCGGACTACAGGAGATGATCACACGGAGGTTCTAGTTCCCCGTGGTTTGACTACACCTTTCGTCGCTATGCCATGGGAGCAGACTGCACCTCAGGGGATCCGTTGGTCTGCACAGTTCTCAGTCTATGATCCGCATTTCTGGCAGACAGCGTGGGATACACTGATGAAGGATTACAGAGAGGGAGCAGCTTCCCCTGCTGCAGCTGAGGAGGAGGAGGCTGAGGATGACGACGACGATGATGAGACATTAGATGAGAGAGGGTGGCGTCCCGATGGACACAGGGACAGATACAGCTGGGATGAGCGCGCCACCTATTATAGACTTGGATGACGAGGAGGACACTGAGCCGGCGCCAGCTGAGACTTCTCCAGTCAGACCTGCTAGACGCAGGAGGCGTGGAGTGAGAGATCGAGCTGCTCACCGACGGATCGATGACCTGACGGATCAGGTTATCGACTCATACGCTGCACTATCGCTGGATATCCGCGAGATGCAGGAGCGGCAGCATCATCAGCACATCATGGCCCAGCTTCAGTTCGAGCGTGTCATGGGCCATCCTTACGATCCGACTCAGTATCCATATGCACCACCACCGGATCGAGACTACTGAGGAGCTGCAGGATTTTATTATTATATTTTTTATGCAGTTCGGCTTTTATCCGGTGAGTACTCTCATGTTTAGACTTTTATTACACCCACTGGGACAGTGTGTCTCAAGTATGGGGTATTTGTACTTATTTGACTACGTGATGTATGTTATTTGACCACCTTTGATGTATTTTATTTATCGGATATTTTATTTATGCTTCCCTTTTACATTTATATGATTATCTGATATTACATGCATACCTACAGGTTATTTGATTGAGAAAAACGTCGAAACCGAAAAAAATGTTTTTTTTTATAAAAAAAAAAAAAAAAAAAAAAAAAAAAAA
>BSUD01000004.1:36487962-36649246 GCA_033239045.1 Fagopyrum esculentum | reverse complement strand
TTTTTTTTTAAAAAAAAAAAAAAAAAAAAAAAAAAAAAAAATTGACCTCGACCGGGGAAGTTCTGGCGAAACGAGGCATTTCACCTCGGTTGAACCAAGAACATCTCGACCGAGGTGCGTAACAGAAAGTTTTCGAAAACGATTTTGTGTTATTTATCTGGATATGATCTCAGTGAAGATTCTGTTTACCTACTGGTTTTAAATTCTTTATGTGTTTGAAAGGTTTTATAATATGTTTAAGTTGCTAAATGCTTTGTTTGAAATTATTGGCATGTTTAATACTTTGTTTTTATCCAAATTATGTTGAATTTGAAGGTTGACACCGCAGGTTAAGTTCTCTCACTTTCTTCTTGGAAAGATCAAGGCAATTCATCTTCTTCTTCTTCTTCTTCTTGATCATGCTTAGCCCCTCATATACATTTTGCCTCCCTTTATCTATCCGGGAATTTGGAAGCAAGCGAAGTGGTGAAAGCAAGTTAAAGTTGAGAAGTGGGCTGGAAGTGAAGTGCTAGAAAGTAATTTTAGGTTTGGGGAAGTCAATCATGAAGATGAGTAACTCGGCACCATTCACATAGCCGGGTGTTTGTGTCTTGCCTAAGTCGGATTGAGCGATATTCCTAACGGGTCATGGTATGTGCATCAAGGGTTTGATGCATCTCGAGAAATTGATGATTGCAGATTTCCTAGGCTTCGGTTATTGTGCACCTCTGTCCATGCATCCCAAAAAGTAAAGTAAAAAAAGTAAAAAGAAAAAGTGTGAGATAAGCAAAGCTTATTGGTGGAAAATGTTGCAAGTCAAGGTGGAAGTGAAGTTCATCCTTTTCCCGGATTCTAGCACCACATTACCTTACATACATCCCTACCCTACACGTTTCTTGACCTTTTCTTTTGGGAAGCCCTTGTGACCTTGAGCTTGTTGATTGGCTTAGCGGTTTAAACTGGATTATACATGATTAATTTTGATAATTATGATTTATTATGCATTCTAGGATTTTATGCAAAGATGAACAACTTTCTTATATTTATAAAATGTTTTGATCATATTGAGTTTTTAATTCCAGGAAGTATTCTCTTAGAGTGATCTATGATAGTTGCACACCATAAAATGTTTTTGAAAGACTTTTTCATTGATTTTCTAGACTTATAATCCATTCTATCTTGTCTTTTATGTGAGGAACTTGCTTGGGGACAAGCAAGGGCTAAGTATGGGGTATTTTGATAGCATGAATTATAGTCTATATTTTGAGGTTTGTTTGGACGTTTTATCTTTCATAATCTGCATGTTTGTATGTACATTATGTGATTTTGCTACCATTTCATCTACCTTTGCGAGAATCGAGGTCTACACCTAGTTTCGTTGTAATTGCAGGTAATATGGTACGTTTTGCATCAAAAAGGAGCAAAAGGAGTCATGAGTCATTTGGAGCTACATCCAGGGAGCATAGCCATGGATTAAAGATTTACTTTGGAGCAGATTCGAGAGATTTCACATTCTGTCGTGACTCACCTCGGTTGACCATTGATTCACCTCGACCGAGGCGATCCAGAGACACCGACTCGACCGAGGCGAACACCTAGGACGCGGCGAGAATATTTTTATTCTTGGAGGAGATCTTTTAAATTTGGAAAGTGATCTTATATTTTTGGGCTTGGCTCCTGGAAGAAAGGAGATATGCAGAATCATATATTTTACCTATTTTTATGGGAAGATATCTTTCTAAGATATTTTATCTTTGGAGGGTTATTTCCTATAAAAAGGGTTGGATTTCCACAAATCCAACAGCCCGCCTACACCGAAAAACAACTCGCATACGCAGCAGCGGTATACTCCAATTTGGGAGTTTCGAAGAACCTTTTTGAAGGTTGAAGGAAGATTGAAGTCCATATCTTTTATAGCTTTTTGAAGGGTTTTGTAAGATTGTCTTCAATTCCCTCAATTGTTGTCTTGTCTTTTTGGATTGCTATCCAAGGAACGTTTTGTTGTGATATTTGATTCAGTTATTGAAGTGTTTTCATTAAATTCTTCTTTGTTCAAATATTCACTTTCTTCCCATATCTTTAATACTTTCATTATGATGATGAGTGGCTAATTTCCTTGTGTGATTCTAGGGTGATTAGCTGAAGGTTGTGGGAAAAACAATGATAGAATAATCTTAGATTCCAGTAGGATCCTGAAAGTTCGAGTCTTTGACCTTAACCCTAAGCATCTCGTTCGGTTGATGAACATCTCGGCCGGGGTGGAATTCTTCTGACCGAGGTGACTTATCCGACCTAAAACAGAAAGTTAAGTGTTAGAGTTTGCTAAATCCTATTCTTGTTACACCTTCCTGGTTCAATGCAAGCTTAGGATGAGACTTACCCGGTAATTCCTTAGTTTGTGTATTAACGATCATAAGTGTAGGTAATAAAGGTTTATCCTTTATTGGGGTTTGAGTGTGCTTCTATCCCATCTTTGTGAGTTAGCCTGAGACTTACCCGGTAAAGGTTGATTCTATTCCCTTAGATGGTATGTTAGTTTGAGGTTATAGTTCTTTATCTTGATTCCTTGAGACTTACCCGGTAATAGGAGTTACGGTTTAGGATTAGTGTGTAGTGAGACTTACCCGGTGATCTACTCCACTTTAGTAACACCTTCCCCACGCAAAAATCTCAGCTTTGTCCGCTTATCTATAGATCTTGAGTTGGAACCACAACTAGATGCTTTAATCCCTAGAATTGCATGTTTGCTTTATTGACTTCTTATTCATCTTTGATTGTGTTAATTGCTCTTGTGGTTAGATTTGACATAGCATACCGTGTTGACTTTGTTTCACCGAGTCCCTGTGATCGACCCCTGGAATTTTCTTGCTTTTACTACGATTGACCCGTACACTGCGGGTTCGCATCCTTGTTTTAAGCTTAAGTCTAGGGTTATAAATTTAAAGCTTGCACACACCGTTTGGAGCGAACAGGTGGTTTGAAACCCGATGTGACTCGGTATGTAGCTCAGTGTGCGACCTGCCAGCAGGTCAAGATTGAGCATCGTAGGTCTGGAGGAGAGCTCCACCCACTCCCATTACTACAGTGGAAGTGGGAGGATATATCTATGAATTTTGTCACAGGTTTGAGACTCAACAGAGGATTTGATGCTATTTGGGTAGTAGTAGACCGCCGGACGAAGACTACATGTTTCATTCCGATTAAGGAAACGTGGCCAGTGAGTCGTCTGGCTGAGGAGTTCACCAGACACATTGTGAGACTCCATGGAGTATTGAGGACTATCATCTCTGACAGAGATGGACGTTTTACCTCGAGATTTTGGCAGCAGGTACATACTGCTTTGGGGACGAGTCTCCACTTTACTACCGCCTACCACCCACAGACAGACGGATAGTCTGAGAGGACCATTCAGACCTTAGAGGACATGCTTCGGGCGTGTGTACTAGATTGGGGACAGGTATGGCCAGATTATCTTCCACTGGTAGAGTTTTCGTATAATAATAGCTGGCACGCATCTATTGGGATGGCTCCTTATGAGGCTTTGTACGGGCAGAGATGTCGTACACCACTATGTTGGGATGAGCCCAGCAGAGTTGATGGAGTAGCTCCAGATCAGATACAGGATGACATCGCTCAGATTGCCCTAGTCCGAGAACGGATATTAGCAGCTCAGAGTCGTCAGAAGTCCTACGCCGACAAAAGGCGTCGACCTTTGGAGTTTAGAGTGGGTGCTCAGGTGTGGCTGAGAGTGTCACCTACGAGAGGGGTCAGGCGTTTCGGCATTAAGGGGAAGCTGAGTCCCCAATATGTCGGACCTTTTGAGATCTTGGGGAGAGTTGGAGATGTGGCCTACAAACTAGCACTACCGTCGAGACTAGAGAGTGTCCATCCGGTCTTTCATGTATCTCAGTTGAGAGAGTACATTCTGGATCCGAGACACGTCATTAGCCATGAGGATCTGACAGTTGAGCCTGACCATACATTTGTAGAGTACCCAGTAGCTGTCTTGGAGCGCAATACTAGACGTCTGCGATCCAAGGAGATACCTATGTTGAGGATCCAGTGGTCTAGGAGAGGAGTTGATGAGGCCACTTGGGAGACTGAGGAGAGTATTAGACGTAACTATCCCGAGTTCTTTGCGGGGTTAGAGGTTACTCCTGTTTTGACGAGTTAGTACTCGGATGTTGTGTTGTTTGACCTTTCAGGTTTTTATATTGATTTGAGTGATTACGTTTTATGTGATGCATGTCTGATTATGAGGTTTGACTAGTTGCATGGTAGAAAACGAAATGGTTAGAAAACTAAAAGATATCAAGAAAGTCGTGTGTTTAGGTATATTATTCTAAGTTTCGGGACGAAACTTCTTTTAAGGGGGCACTGATGTAATAACCGAAAATTTTAAATTTCCGTTAAACCCGAATTTAACCGAATTCCGATACGTCAATCTTAAATAAATGATTAAATAAACAATTAAAACGAGTTTTAAGTTCTATCATTTTATGTGACCTTAAGTCACATAAAATGATGAAACTTTGCAACCGTAAATAGTTTACGCACCTTAAAATAATAATAATAATAATAATAATAATAATAATAATAATAATAATTTATATAATATTAATAATAATTTATATAATACGGGATATAATTCCGTATTATATAAATTCCCGCACCTAACCAGAAATCCGGGCGAGTAACGAGTTCCTATTCCGTTTTAATGAGAGAGCAGGCCGGATCTGGCCCAACACCAGGCCCAAGCCCACCGGCCCACCTCCTTATGTTGATCCTAACCCTAAAATCTTACGCTAACCTAATCCACTCCCCTAATTGCACATAACGACACTTACCTCTGCTGCACACAGCGCACAGCCTCCCCTCGCCTTGCTGCCGCCGCCGCCGAACCGCGTACCCACCCACCTCGCTGACGACGATGAAGCAGAGGATCGCTGGTGCCGCCGCCTCGGACCTTACCCCTTGCGCTCCAGGCCGCTGTACGGATCTGTCGAAAAGGAGACGACAGTAGACCGACTTCTCCACTGCTGCAAACGAGAACCTGGTAAGACGAATCTCCTTCTGGCTTTCCTCCTCATGTTCAGACCATAACCGCTCCCTCCCTTGATCTAGTGCAGTCGTCCCTAACAACCTACCTCCACAGGGTTGCAGCAACGGATCCACTGGTTGCATTATAACCGCCGCAACGCCTCCCATAGATACGAGTAAGGTAGTATACTCCCTCCCTACCTTCTTCTGGCTGGCTATTACAGTATCTCACCTCCTCTCTTGTGCCGGACGGACCCCTTCTCGGCCTACTCTGATGCAAACAGGGAGATAGTATAGAGTCGAGCCTAGTCCGATCCCTGCGGTGACCAACCTCTCCAATGCTGCGAACCGGAGCTTGACGCTGAGCCATCCCTCGTTTAATCCAGCTCGTCGCGAAGGCCGCCTTTGAGTCGGATCGAAGTAGATCGTTGGTAGTCTTAGGTACTGCCTCTTCTGCGATACTCTTCTTGTAAATAGTAAAGGATTTTACAGCAATTTAGAGTATGTATGTAAGGTTGAGAGTTATAAAAAAATGTGGATATGAATAAGTGAGATGGACATGTATCTTATACATAATTAAATAAGTTTGGAGAGTTGTGTAAGTTTTATATACCAGTAATGATGGTATGCTAGTGAAAGTATATATATAGATAGATATTTATAAGAATAAGTATAGTATATATATATAAGTAAGTATATATATGTATATGTGTAAGTATAATTATGTACAAGTGTAGATATACGAATAGGTATAATGTATATATATATATACCTAAGTTTTTAGACATAACGGGTTAAGAGTAACGTATTAGATACGTACACATATACATGTATAAGAATAGAGTACCCGGTAAAGGGGTATTATGACCTCCTTTGATGAGTGTTTGAGATTAGCCTTATAACCCTAACAGATTGTCCTGGAATAAACAGATTATGGAAAAACGTTCAAAAAAAAAAGAAATATAAGAAGTTAAGAGGTGACTTTGGGAATTGTCGGCACTAAGGGTAAAATGGTCTTTTACCATAAGAGAGCTTTTTCCGTAATTCCTTCGCATGAGGTTGGACGTCGAGATGTGATTTGATACCCATGCCTTATTTGACAGGCGTTTGAGTTACCACGAGTACGGACGGGTTGAGACGTGTTAGAGTGTATTTTGACTCAAGTAAGTCCTTGCGACTTACTTAGCCAGTTTCTGGATATTAGTTGGGTGATAATGGTTGTGTGTGTGCAATGTATGTGATTATAATAATAACAACTTGTTAGGACGACCGTTGTTATTATGTGTTAAGGCCCAAGTGTATGCATAACGGGCCGTGACATCACTGCCCAGCTCTGCCAGGAGACTGGGAGGTTCTCTATACCCAAACCATACAGGTACACGGTGAGATGCATCGGATCCACTCCTGATGGGTACACGGGGGCGGAGGCGAGGTTTGGGAATCTCTCGTGTCACAAAATAAGTATCATTAGAGTGAATGACTTAAATGAAGATAATAAATGGATTGTTTGAAAAGCATGATGAGTGTTTATTATTTTATGTGTGTGTGTGCTATTATTATTCTGCTAATATTTAGATAACTAGCTAACGGTTCCTCTTGTTGTGTTTTAGATTTACCGCAGGTTAGACCAGCAGCTGAGTGATCCGGAAGTAGTGGTCAGCCGGGTCTCCGTACTCCTTAGAGTGGGGGTTGGGAGTTGTGTTTGTCTTTTCTTTCTTTTGGTTAAGACAGTTGTTCGTTTCTTTTGTTTAAGTACTTTAGGCTGCTAGACAGTGTTGCATTCATTACCCTAAAAATACTATTTTTATGAATTTCGGTTTCTTTATTTGTGTCTTGTTGCAAGATCCTAGTAATATTGTTGTCAAACTGAGGTCGGGACCCATTGTGAGGTCCTAACCAGTAACGTCCCGAGTTCTGAGAATTCGGGGTGTTACAAGGAATACGAGCTAAGTAAGTCCGGAGACTTACCTCGTCACCACACTCAACTCACAGCATTCTTGCTTCCTTAGGAGGGGAAGCCCATAACCTGCTCACAAGAAGATAACTATATCAACAACAACCCACTCACAATAGAAGTCTTAGACTTCTATACAAATTATTTACGCAAGACCATTTGACTCTCAATTCTAGGACCGCATCCTAGAATCCCTCATGCTCACATCACACTCAACACAAGCTAGAAGCCCTAAGACTTCTAAACCTCGGATCTCGCAATATCATAACTCACAACGCAACTAGGATAAGCCAAACCTAAACTCCAAAATCCCACAAGATCATACAACCCCACCTCGAGCCTCAAAACGCTCACAAGATCAACCATATAACTTAAAGCCTTATAACAACCTCACAAGATAACCAACAACTCAAGGTTAGAATCAACATCAATCCATCAAAAAATATCAAATCCTCGAAACTCACCTAAGGTTCAAAGTCACTACTTGACATTAACTCTAAGTTATGCTAGATCCATCCTAGCATGATACTTAAACTTAACATAACTAGATCGAGAAAAAAGGTAACTCACACGACGTCAAAAGACGGAAGACGGTCTATGGATGTCGACTTGGACTCGTTCGGCCTTTACGGGGTCGTTCCCGAACCTAGCACCAAAACTAAACAAATTTAGCTCGTACGCTAAATTTGATCGGAATATATATAATACATATAACTCTAAGGAACTTGTTTTAAAAACCGAGGTTAAAACCCGCTAAAACATTTTCCGAGGCAAAATACACAGCGTCACAAACATGCGTCATAAATCCGCAATTAAATCCTTTGGCCATAATCCAAACTTAATCCAACAAGGGCATAATAGTTAGATCTCCAAATTTGGGTCATAAACCACAAATAATATATGGGTCCATTTATGTAATTAAATTCTGCAGGAGGGTATATTGTTAATATTCCAAAATCTGGGTTCAAAACTGTAAATACAAACAGTGGGTGACAATTATAATTATACAAAAATTTGGGGCCCGAATTGCAAATAACCCAAAAAGGTCTTCTTCCCGCTGGGACATCAGTGCAGGTTGGGGAAGGGAAATCAGGGGCGGCGGTGGCCTGGTGTGCTCCGGCAGGCGGCGAGGAGGCTGTCAAGTTGCTGCCCACAACTCTGGCGGCAGTGGTTTCCACTCGGCGACAAATGCGAACAAAGAAGAAGGAAAAGGGGAAAAGAGCTCCCGGCGGCTGCCCAGGCGGGGGAGAGGAGAAGCGGCCGGTGGCATGTAGGTGGTGGCTCCAATGGCGTCGTCTCCGGCAGCAGAGCAGGGAGGAGGTGTTCCAAGCTCCTTCCGGCGGTTGTTGCACAGAAAAGAGAAGAAAGGGGAGAGGAGGGCGAAGGCGGCTAGCAGAGGGCGAAGGAGAGGCGGCCAGTGGGGCGTTCTCCCCTTGGGCGGCGGCAAGGCTCCTTTTCCGGCTATGGGAGGCGTAGAAGAGAGGAGCTCCGGTGGCAAGGTCAGAGCGAGGGAGAGAGATTGAGAGATAGCGGAAGAGTGAGGAGAT
The DNA here is from genome assembly GCA_033239045.1 of Fagopyrum esculentum. Taxonomy (NCBI): domain Eukaryota; kingdom Viridiplantae; phylum Streptophyta; class Magnoliopsida; order Caryophyllales; family Polygonaceae; genus Fagopyrum; species Fagopyrum esculentum. Next base: position 36,640,726 of record BSUD01000004.1, on the reverse strand, counting down.
TGTCCCGGTTAGAGACGACTGAGGGAGGGCGAGGGGTCATCTTTCCAGGCTTGCAAGGGCTTCCAACGAGGGGTCAGTGTAGAGCTGGCAACGAGGAGTCGGGAGGGTCCAAGGGTCAGGTCTCCAGCTGCTCACCCGCAAGAGAAAAAAAAAGAAAGAGAAGAAATAAAAAAAAAAGAAGAAGAAGAAGGAATTAAGATAAGGGATAAACTTGTAATCAAGATTCGGAACGGGATTTTCGAGTCGGATATATAAATAGACTCGCAAAAATAACCTTTGCGACGTAGAAATCAATCTCGTATATAAATAACGAGATTCCAATAATAAGTTAAAATACCGTTAAATATTAATTTAAAAATATACCCGAAAGATTATATTTACGATGTAACATACTCGTGAAACATACTTAAGATATAGAAATATATCGATATCCGTCGGAAAATAAATATCGAAAATTGCACCCAATAAACGGGGCGTTACAAGAGAGGTATCGTTTGATTTTTGTTCGGTTTTTGTTTCGATTTTGTTCGGTTTTCGTTTTTTACTTTCAGGTTCGTAATTGAGTATAATATTGAAGAGAATAGGTTAGATTGTTGTTGATTTTGTTAGTTTTAGGTTGATTGAAGAAACGATTGTGGAAATAAGCGTAATAACGCTCAACAATCCGCCATTGAAGGCGGATTGTCGAAGACGATGAACAGTGGCACATGTTCACGCATTGCGAAACCGTGAAGCCACTGTTCATCGTAAAATGCTTTGAAATGCATTAATTTATGTTATATTAATTTAAATTTAATTAAATTAGCTAAGGAATATTAAATTTAATTAAATTACAATTTATAATAATTTAGATTAATTAATTCAAATTATTTGAATTAGATGATATAAATACAGTTTGAATAAATGTAATTACTTTATCCTAATTATTTTTAATTTAATGATATAAATTTTTAATTTATAATAATGTAGATTAATTAAATTTAATTAAATTATAATTTATGATAACTTAGATTAATTAATTTAAATTATTATAATTAAAGGATGTAAATACAACTTGAACAAATGTAATTACTTTATCCTAATTATTTTTAATTAAATGATATAAATTATGAATTTATAATAATTTCAGTTAATTAATTTAATTGTAATTAATGTAATTATAATTAAAATTAAAATTGAATTAATTAAAATTAATTAAATTACTATTTAATTTCATACAATTACTTTAATGTAAAATAAAATGGAATAAAAATAAATTAAATTTATTTATCTACCTTTTAATCTTGTTTAATAACTTTTACTTTCATTTAAAATAGTAAAATTAAATTGAATTAATTTTAAATTAATTAATTAAGATTAATTTAATTACTATTTAATTTCATACAATTAAATTAAACTAAAATACTAAATATAGATATTACGGGCCATTAGAGACAGAGACGTCCTACGGCCTCCGCTCGTAGAGATAGACTCACTACGATGGAGAGGAGCTCCCAGATTGCTGGTTCGGCGGCCGGTACACCACCACCTTAGCAGTCATTGAGACCATGCATATCAGATTCTTCTTCAGCTCTCCCTCGGGAGTTTCTTCTATTGCCGACATATGGGTCAGACTCGGACCAGGAGGTGGACGCTCTTTCTGTACAACTAGGGGAGATAGATCCACCAGCTGGCAAACATGTTGATATTACTGTTGACGAGCAGGTTGAGCCAGCTACAGATATTACAGATATTACTGCTGACGAGCAAATAGAGACAAATACATATATTCTTGCTGAGGAGCACGTAGAGCCACCAGCTGGCGACCATATTGAGCAGCCAAAGTTTGATTTTGATGTTCCAGCTACAGACCTTGTAGTAGCGCCGCAGGAGCCATTTATACCGGCTAATTGAGGTCGTGTAGTTGCAGATACAAGGGCATCATTGATCAGCGATGTGCTGACTGCTACGCCGGACACCGTGCTCGCGGTGTTTGGATGGGAGAGGTAGATAACTAATCAAAGTTTAAACACATTATGTTACAAAAACTAAATTAATAAAATGTTTAATTGAATATTCGTTGTGTTATGAAGGAGGATTACAGGAGGCCGATGACTGCGTTACGGTGGATAGAGCATATTTCTACGCTAACTAGATGGATTTCAGACGTTGACAGAGCCGACCCCACTTCCTGGTTTATTGTTGCATCTCAAAGTGGATTGATGGGTTTGCTTGACGTCTCTTTTACTGGAGTTGACCACACACTTGTACATGCATTCGTGGAGCGGTGGCATCTAGAGACTAGCAGCTTTCATCTACCTTTGGGTGAGATGACCATCACCCTACACGATGTAGTCGTCATCATAGGCATTAGGATTGATGGAGAGGTCTTAGTCACACCTATGTTGGCACGAGAGAGGACGAGGTGGTTGAGCGACACATTCCGTATACCAGAGGTAGAGGCTCGGAGTCACCAGACAGCTCTACCCGTTGATTTGTTGAGGAATGCATATGATGGCATTCGACGCGACCCAGCTACCCCAGCTGAGGAGGTGGCTTATGTATTTCTTCTCTTCTTTTTGGGCTCATCATTGTTCGTCGATAAATCGACGAACAAGATTCGACCTTGGTTGATCGATTTGGTACATGACCATGGCCGTACTGGAGACTATGCTTGGGGCACCGGCGTGTTGGCATACTTGTACTAGTACGTATACCTATCACTCTACTTCAGTAATTAATAACTTTCTATTATTACTGTTATGACAAATGATAAATTTGAACTTACCCTACAGTATGTTGGGTGACTCTTCACGGCTGAAAGTGAAGACGATTGGAGGTAGTACATCACTGCTACAGGTAAGAACTTTCATTGTAATTAGTCACTTCAAGTAAGAACTTTCATTTATTATTATTAACAACTTTCATTTAATTTTAATGTTTACAGTTCTTGATCTATGCCCACTTCCCATCCTTGGGTTGTTCGGCGGTAGAGGATCCAGGACATCATGGATCTGCGAGGTGGGCTTCGAGACTTTCTGTCCCAAAGACCCCATCATCCACTCTTGAGAGAGTGAGATCCTTGCGCTCACAATTGGATTAGATGAGAGCGGAGGACATCAAGTTCATGCCTTATAGCGATAGAGTTTTGGACTTTAAGGGCGAGTTTGTTGTTTCGATGTACCGGGGGACGATCCAGATTGGAGACATCGTCGAGCCATACATGCCGGATCGAGTCCTCCGTCAGTTTGGGTACGTTCAGACGGTCCCCCTTGAGAGGATCGTCCCTTATTTGGAGCAGCACCCCCTTCTAGCAGTAGGGGGTATAGGGTCAAATTCCATGGCGCAGATGATCGTTGGGCTGCTAGATACGAGGAGACGAGCCGATTTGCTCTTCAGGGTCAGACTAGGGTCCCTTACCCATGGACAGTATCTCAGGGTTACATGTCCTGGTTTAGTGAGCGTTGCCATCCATTTCTCCTTCCTGGCTTGGCTATACAGACTCCACCAGCAGATTGTCCTCCTCCGGTCCTTGTGTCAAATACTCGGGTATGTGTTGTTATATTTATTGATTGTTTTCAAAGTTTTATACTTTACCTTTAGCGCTGACAAGTGTATATTTCAATACAGAGACTACACATCATCCAGGCACGCCTCCGGGATCTTATTAGCCGTGGCTCAGTGACTATGGAGGATATACAGGCGATATATGACGAGTCGGTTGCACAGGAGGTTCAGATAGCACCATCTCAGGTCAGGGCGACGCAGCCTAGACGAGATTGATTTTTGTTTTTCATGTGTTGTATGATACTTTACCTTTTGCTGTACATATTACATTTTATGTGATGTACGTAACCTTTTGGTTATGTCTTGTTTTTCAAGGTTCTATACTCTACCTTTACCTTTTGCTTATGTCTTATTTGATTGTTTTCAAAGTTCTATACTTTACCTTTACCTTTTGCTTCTTAACGTTTGGTTATTGTCGTGACACTTAAAGTAAAAAGAGTAATGGTTGCTCTCACAAATGAAAATAACAACAAAACACAAGTTATATTACTCTTTTTCCATGAATTACATATAGACTGACAACAACGAAAATGACAACAAACCAAACGTCCATTAAACACAAGTAACCTAAGAAGAAGACCATGAGAGATTGATTGTCACTTTTCTAGGACACTCTTTGCGCCGGTGTAAGTCAAACAAATTGAATTTATCACGAAAGTGTGCATCCCGTCCATCAACGCTAGAATTATGTCCATGCCTCCACGTAATGGTCAAAGGTGGTAATGGAGAGTCTGGTTCGAGCCAAACCTAACGAAAAATGATTGACAAACGACCAAGTGATTACTTTTTTTGTCCTTCTTGAATAAAAGTAAGGTAAGAGATATAAAAGGTACAAAAACAATTGGTAAACATGTCTCTGGACTTGATCCAAGTATAACCTAACGAAAAATGATTGACAAAAACAATTATGTCCATGCCTCCACGTTATTGTCGTTAACCCACGCGATTGCACGAATCTCCGTGGGGGTCCTTGGTTCTCAACCGTTGCAACAATTGGTAAACATGTCTCTGGACTTGATCCAAGTATAACCACTACGCACCGGTAATATGTCGTTGTTTCCGTGCAAGCAAGTGGACACTTCATCCAATTCTCCGGCCCACAAGGTATAGGATCAGTCCACCAAGTGGACTCGATAACTTCATCAACCGTCCATTTTACCGCCGACTGTTGAAAAAAAACAATTATAAGTGAAGAAGTTGTTTTTATTTTATCAACAAAATATAGTTAAGCAAAGAAACGAAATACTCACTTGTGCGTACAAGTCCTTTCTCATGATCATCTCTATAGCCAATTCCTTTTTGATAATCAAGTAATCTTCTTCCGAGTATCCCGAAACCAAGAGATCTAAAACCACAATGCCCATCTCCTTTCACATCATAGGCTGAAAGGATGAAGGGTTTCATGAACTTCTGTATTTGATCACCCTTGAACCGATAGGTCTTAGAACGTCTGGTGGTGGTTTTCTTAGCACGTGGCTCATCCTTCTCAACCTTAACTTCTGGTTCGGCCTCTTCAGGTTCACCCTCTTCTGGCTCGGCCTCCTCAACCTTAACTTCCACATGTTCACTTGCTTTTGGTGGACGACCTCGAGGGCGTGGACATGCCGATCCAGAGCCATGTTCAAATCCACTTGGTTGTCTCCTTGTTGAAAGAATGTTGTACTTTTGTGGTCTTCCTTTAGTTATAACTTTCTTCTTTGGTACTCTCAACGTTGAATTGCCTGGATTTCTAATATCATCACATGATGAAGCCATCCGCTCAAGCACATCTCTCGAAAGCAAATTCTTGTCCAGTAGCTCCCTAAAGTCATTGAGTGACTCCATGTATGGATCAATATGGACAACCTCATCTTCATGTGTCGGATTCAATCTTGCCCATCGTACTTGCTTCCAATAAGGGTGAATCTGATCCAAACGTGTTGGCTCCCGATGCCTCATAGCAATAAAGAACTCGTGCGCACAAGGCAATCCATGAGCTTCCCTCCAATATGAATCTTTACATATTGTCAAGCTCCTAATTTGCTTTGCCTTCTCGTAAATCTCCAACAACACCAGGAAGCACTCGTTGCTTACTTTGTTTCAAAGCAAATCAAATATAGGCACCCGCACAGCCAATAACATCCTCTCACGTGACATCTCTATTGAAGCTTGAATCTGATCAATCTGATCATTTACCATCAAGTCAATATTCTCCATCACCAACTGAAATCCTTGCACTGTAGAACGCAATGTACCCTTCAACAATGAGTGTGCGGACTCACACCTTACAACCAATATCAATTCAATAGATTAATCCTCAATAAAATTTTAGATAACAAGTGTAAAGAATATAGAAATAAGTTCTTACACATTTGTTGTCCTCGTGCCAAAGTGTAGATGCAAGTCGCACCAATATCGAACAATTACTTCCTTGTATGGGATTAGCCATTTAGTTTCCAAATACTCCATCAACCTTGGATAAGCTTTTCAATGCACTTTCATTTCACCCAAACGCTGCTCGTAACTCTCAGGAGATCTAGATTCAAGAAGAGCATGGTAGTGTGATGCAAAAACAGTTTGTAATTCCTTTGACCGTGTCACCGCCCAATATCTATGTTGGATGTTGAAATTTATATGAAAGGTGCAAATCATGTGCTTCACATCCGGAAAAACAACACCGAGTGCACTTATGAGTCCTAGCTCTCCGTCCGTCACAATCACTCCCGCTGTATCATTTCCGCACACATGTCGGAGTCTCCGTAATGTCCACTTGTATATTTGCTCTATTGTGCTAACGTTGTAGGGGTCATCTAACTTTATTGACTTCAAAATATTTCTCGGCTTAAAACCCGACCCAAGCTCACGTCCCACCCTCCGAAATTGTTTCTCCGTCAATCTGCCGGCATATGAGTGTCCTTTAACTGCTCGGGAAGTGTATGATTGTGTACTCCGTTTATAACATGCAACGTCCACTTCTTAGCCTCACTTTGTAAGCCCTCAAGCTCAAAACAACATCCGTCTTTCTTCGATTTATGTGCTCGGATAGAAGATGACTCGGTATCAGGATCAACGTCTTTCTTCTTACGAGGGGCTCCATAATGTTCGCATCTCAAACGAAATGTAACGAATCCCCATGAGTTTCTCCACGACCTACTAGTAACCAACACCATGTTCATAGTTCCTCCCATGAATCGAGCCCAATCCACCATCGTCTCGCGATCTTGGAAAAACCGCGGATTTCAAACATTCACGCATAACAGTCCCTTCGTCACGAGAATAATTCGGAAGACCCTAGTTTACATAGAAAAAAACTATAAGATTTCTAGTTTTCGGTTTAATCCTCAATGATTACTAATTTTACAAAACAATAATTTCAAATCATAAAAACACGAATTATATCAAAGGTTTCTAACATAAATTGCAATTATGTCTAATGTTTCTAACGTAAACATACATTGTATATAACATTTCTAGTTTTTCTATATTTTTCGGTTATAAAGTACTTATCTCAAAATATCGAAGAAACTCGTCTAGTTCACTAAGTTTTGTATCGTCGAACGGAATCATCATCTCATCATCCTCGTGTGTTGACATTCTCGCAATTGTTCTCCAGAACATGTTGTGTTGTTTTTTCGAAGATGTTGTGAGCGTTATTCACCTCTTCTTTTACAATCTATATATAACCGATGGAAATCAATAAAGTTTAAATTAGAACGGTCACTTTTATAACGTTCGAATTATAACATTCGGATTACAACGTTCGAATCTCAACTGTCACAACATCCACGGTTACGGGATGCGTGACCGTGACGGTCACGCATCCTGTTTACGTGGTGCATATACGAAATCTTACACCATGCCCGTAATACCCCCCCCCCCCCCAAATTAAACGTAGATGTCATATGAATATTTCTCGTGATAAATAAATTAAAAAATCGCATAAATAACATGTAGTAAAAAAGTTTTGAAATTATAAAATCAAGAGTTGGCAAAAGAGACTATCTCCTTTTGATAAAGGGTAAAAAAAGATTTATAGAAACTAGGGGACAAAATTGTTTACAAAAAATTCACTTATTAGCGTAACATTATGAGATAAAGAAAATTATAAATTGGAAGTCGTAAATGCACGGTGACGGAATTAGAAACGCACGACGGCTACGGAATCCGTGATCGTCACGGTTACGGGTTTCGAATCCGTAACATATCTTCATGGTTACGGAACCTGTAACCGTCACGGTTATGGATTCCGTAACCGTGATGATTTTCTTTGTGAATTCTAACCCAAAAAAAAATAAAAAGTGAAGAAAATCATTACGGTTACGCAACCCGTAACTGTCACGATTACGGGTTCCGGATCCGTGTTAATTTTCTATGTGAATTCTAACAAAAAAAAAATCTAACACCATCACTGTTGCGGAACCCGTAATCGTGATCTCAGAAAAAAAAAAAAAAAGAATTTTTTTTACCGGTTACGGAACCCGTGACCGTGACGGTCACGGATTCCGCAACCGTCGTACGTTTGCGAAATCAATCGTCGTGCCCGCAATACCCCTCTTATAAATTGAATGGGTCTTAATTTATATAATATTCATTCGAACACCACGACTGAACCACTACTATAATCATGACCAGATACACCCATCTTTCCTTCTCAAAAAGAAACCACCTTTAATTTCTTTAGTTGTTGTTGCGTCACCATATTAACAATTTAAATTTAATAAATAAATGTATACGTATAACTTTATTTATTAAACTTGAAAAAAACTCTTTAGCCCGATGAAATGTCATGTTCTATAAATATTAGAGAAAACTATTTGAATAGTACTCCATCTTTTATATTGACTAAACTTTAATACCCCGTTGTTTAAAATTTAAACTATCATAACGATACTTCACTTGTTAAGCCGAACCAAAGATTAGTACCTGAATTACTGTTCACACGTTAAGTTAACAGTTCGGTATAAAATATCAGGGGTCAAATTGTCCACTTACATTAGGCAAATTTGTCCACCTACCTTAGATATTTAACACCGATATGTTAACTTAACGTGTGAACAGTAATCCACGTACTAATCTTTGGTCGGGCTCAATAAATAAGGTACCGTTCTGATAGTTTAAACGACGGGGTACTAAAGTTTAGTCAACCTAAAAGATGGGGTATTGTTTAGACAACTTTCTCTACATATTATATAAATTCTTTAATTTATACGTGTAACTTTATTTAAACTTGGAAAACACTTTAGACCGATGAGAAGTCTTATTCTATAATATTATACTAGTTTATAGTCCGTGTCTTACACGGATATTTGTTATAAGAATTTTGAAATTTACGTATGTTTTTTGTTAATGTGATACAAAACGACGTTGTTGCGTGTTTTGAATATGTTGCATGGTCTTGTTGAAGCTTTGAATGCTAAACAAAAGGCTTCAATTGTTCTTCCTTTTGAAGCGTTCAATTGTAAGGGGAGTTCAAATGTAAGATTGAATGTTTAATGAAAGAATGAAAATGATTTCCTCCTTATAAAAACCTGATAGATTCATGAATTCATCACATTTATGGGTCTATTTTCTTGCGGAACGTAAAGTTACAATGGAACTTCTCCAATAAGTTTTAGACAAACCCATCATATTTAGGGGTTCATATCTTATATATATAGCAGAAAGTAAAGTAGAGTAAAATAGAACTTATTCTGTAAGTTTTACTTTGAAAAGTAGCTTAAGTTTTATTTTTTGTGATTATCTCGCAAGTTTTACTATTTTTTAATTAAAAATTTAGGTTAAAATAGAGCTTTTCCAACAAGATTGTTATTGATCAATTATCTATATCTATATACCTATACTAAAGTAGGAGATTTTGATGCTAACGTGACGGCTTCACGATTTTTGTCGGAATAAATCTTTTTCTAGACATCTAATTAAGCCAATAAATCTTATTTACTAAAACAAAAATCTAAATAATATTTTCTGACATTTAGCATTGTTTTACGTGTTTTAAATCGAAATTATTAAGATTTTGTTCGATAACCGTATCTCAAATCAATATATACTACTAAAGTAGAGTTCTAACCTGCTGACGTGGCGTTCCCTTGTATGAGTATTTTAAAATTGAACTCTCTCATTAAAATCCACAAAAACCTTTTTTAAATTACCTATATAAATTTTTTAAAACTAATCACCTACAATATCTCTTTAACAAATCTCTTTTTTTTAAAATTTTTGAAGTATCTATAATTTTTATTTATTCAATGTATTTCGAATAAAATTATAAATATTTTTAATTTAAAAAACAAAAATATAGAAAAAATACATAAATCAATATCAATATATAATATTAAAGTAGAGTTCTAACCTGCTGACGTGGCATTCCCTGTTGTGAGTAAATAAGATTTATTGGCTTAATTAATTTCATACCAGAAATTTCATACCAGAATTTTTTTCATACCAGAATTTTTTTCATACTAGAATTTTTTCATACCAGAATTTTTCATACCAGAAATTTCATACGAAAAGCTCATACCAGAAATTTCATTCCAGAAATTTCTGAATTAAAACTAGCGGCACAATCAGCACTTGATCCTTGTGCTTTCTGTCCGCTATTTATTTTTGTTTACATAATACTTTTATTTTGAGACAATTTTAACATATAATTCTCCACTCAAATAATGCTCAACTCCTCCACGTCTTGTCAATTTGTCATTGTCAACTGAGAAAAAGAACAAGTCTTTTGGAAACCAAAGCGACGGTGATGGACCCATTTTTGCAAACCGTCATCATATACGCAAATTACAATAAAAAAATTGCAAAATTACAACGAACCCCCTAAAATTTGCAAAATTAAATATTAGACAATTAAAAATTCATTCCGGTATGTAAATTTCGGTATGTAAATGTTCGGTATGTGAAATTTTGGTATGTGAAATTCCGGTATGTGAAAATCCGGTATGTGATAATTCCGGTATGTAAAATTCCGGTCCGGTATGTGAATATTCCGGTATGTGAAATTCCGGTATGTGGAAATTCCGGTATGTGATAATTTCGGTATGTGATAATTCCGGTGTGTGAAAAAATTCTTCATTCTAGAAAATAAATAAAAAATAAAGAAAATAAAAAAGACAAAAAAAATAAATAAAAGAAAATAAAAAAAGAAATTCAGTTTTTAAAAAGTATTTGGAAGAAAGAAGAAAACAAGAGGATGGAGAAGGTTTGAGGGTAAAAAAAATAAGAGGGGTATATTTACTTAATTGAAAAACAAAAAAGTCTACTTACTATCACTATTTCTCTAAATAGCCTACTAACCAAATTTGCCCTTTTTTTTTATCTTATTTCGATTATGTATTGTATAAAAAATAATCATCATAATATATCATATTTTATACTATCTCACCCTTATAATTTTTTTAACTTGTAACACCCCGAATTCTCAGAACTCGGGACATTACTGGTTAGGACCTCACAATGGGTCCCGACCTCAGTTTGACAACAATATTACTAGGATCTTGCAACAAGACACAAATAAGAAAAACCGAAAGTCATAAAAATGTATTTTTTTTATAAGAATGAATGTAACAACGTCTAACAGCCTAATGTACTTAAACAACGGAAAAGTTTATCTATCTTCAACAAGAAAAAAGAAACAACAAGATAACAAACAACCCCACTCTAAGGAGTACGGAGACCCGGCTGACCACTACTTTCGGATCACTCAGTTGTTGTTCTAACCTGTGGTGAATCTAAAAACACAACAGAACAACCGTTAGCTAGTTATCTAAACATTAGGAGAATAATAATAGCACATACACACATAAAATAATAAACACTCATCATGCTTTCAAACAATCCATTTATTATCTTCATTTAAGTCATTCACTCTAATGATACTTATTTTGTGACACGAGGGATTCCCAAACCTCGCCTCCGCCCCCGTGTACCCATCAGTAGTGGATCCGATGAATCTCACCGTGTACATGTATGGTCTGGTGTTCGCCACTTAGCGTGCGTGCAAATAAGCTTTAAATTTATAAAACTCGAATCAAGCAAGCGAACCCGTAGTGTACGGATCGATATAGTTAAGCAAGAATTCCAGAGTATCGAACACAGGGATTTGGGGGGAACAAATTCAATTATAGATTATCAAGCGAGTAAATGTAAGAGCTTTTCGAATTATTGGGAAAACAACAATCCTAAAGATCCAAGTATCCAGCTGTGGCAATCGATTCAAGATATACTAATGATATAAGGACAGAGTTAAGATATGCAAAGGTATGCTAATGTAAGGTAATCGTACGGTGAAGTTCCAAAAACCTTATATGACTCACCTACAAGACACTCTCTATAAAGGTTGTTGAGGCTTCAATATAGAAAGGTTCTAAAGGCAAGAATTAATGTCAAATACCCAAACTTGTAATCCAAGGATCAAGACTAACTAAACCGATTAAGGTTGTGACACTCACAATCGAGGTAGAGGTTGTTGAGGCTTCACTACCACCTAGAAAAGGCAAACCAAGACTAAGTTAAAGCAAATCTTTAACTTTGGATTAAAGTAAAAGCAGGTTCGTGGACTTAACACAAAATTACGGGTAGTTCTTGAGTTCCACGGCCGTGGAAGCTCAAGAACAGACCGTGGATTAGGGTTGTCGGCGATTCTCTCTAACTCTCAGGATTGTAACGCCCAAAAATTTGGCGCGTTTTCGATATTATTTTATCCTACTTTTACCTATATTTTATTAGCTTAAATATTTTCAAGAATATTTTACGCGGTAAATTAACTATTTTTGTTCGAGTTTATATATATTGACGTATAATTTCCGTATATTAATTATTAGGAAATGTTTCCGATTCAAAAATTCCGTTTCGAATGTTTAAAATTGAGTCTATCCTATTATTTATTTATTTATTTCCCCATTCCTCTCTTTATTCCTTTCTTTCTTTTTTTTTGTTTTTCTTTCCCTCCTGCCTCTCTCCCTACGCGTGATGAGATATGCAAGTATGCAACCTGCAGCGACCCCTCGTTTTTGCCTACCCAGCCCTCATTCGCAGCTTTCCCATGTAGCCTATCTCCCTCTGCTTCTTCCTCACCTTTCTGCTTCTCTCAAGCCACCTGCTCTTCTCTGATTTCATTCTTGTTGCTGAAGAGGAACAAAACCGCCACCTTCACATTCATCTCTCCCTCTCGAGCTGGTCGCCGGCAACCACCACCACTCTGATCCCTCTCATCTTCCTTGGTTTTTCCCACTGATGAGCCCCATGCCGGAGCCCTCAAGCTCCTCTTCTTATGAGCCGGTCTGCGGCCTCCTTTGACCCCGATCCGCATCGGCATCCCGTCCTCGCATCCAGTCGCCACCACCTACATCTCCTTCCTCGCTCGACAATGCCCGAAAGAAGAGGTAACGCCGGGTCTGCAACAACCATCGAGACCATCGGATTGAGAGAGCCACCGTCTTCACGTTCTGCAGCCACCAGGAGGCGCCGGAGCCAATCGAGTCTTGTTGGCCATCGCAGTTGGTCCCTGTCGCCGGCCGCCCTGGGATCCACCATTAACAACCCCAGTCTTCACCTCTTGGAACTTGTCGAGTCTCGCCAGATTCACTGTCTCCGGGACTGCAGGGCTTTGCCCTGTCTTCTCCTCGCCGGAGATCCGCCTGCGCTCCCCACCACCGGGAGGGCCGCCAACGCCTGCGCCTTCCAGCACCTGCCTCGCCTCCCCTGCGCCATCGCCTCGCCCTTTCCGGAGATGGAAGGCCGACGCCTCGCCACTGTCGCTGTCGGAGCCCTGCGCAGCCAGCCGCCGCCCTCCTCATTCCTTTGTCTGCATCTCGTTCAAAGGTTGAAGAAGGGGCGTTTGCCCTAATTTTTGCGGGGCCCCTACTTTTAGTGTTAATTGCAGATTTTGCCCACTGTTTTGAATTTGCAGTAATGACCCTAATTTTTAGAAGTTGTATTTTATACCCCTACAGAAAATTAATTATGGGAAATGACCCAAGTTTTGGAAATATGATTTTATGCCCCTGCTGGATTATATTTTGATGTTTTGGCCAAAAGTATTTTTTGGAAATGGTTTAGATTCTTGAGTTTCGTATTTACGGCCCGGAGAGTTAATTGCGGATTTATGATGCATGTTTGTGATGTTGCGTATTTTGCCCCGGAAATGGTTTAGCGGTTTGGAACCTTGGATTTTGATTATGGAATATTCTTATATTGAAATGCTATATTTTACACCCTTATTGGGTTTAAATTCGCTTTATTGCTCAAAGTATTAATTGTGGTTTTTACAACCAAGTTCCTAAAACTTCATATCTATGCCGGGAAGTTTTTGCGGGTTTTAATGTTGACTTTTGAAAACGAGTTTTTCCTTAGAGTTATATATATTATATATTCCGTTCAAATTTATCATACGAGCTAAATTTGCTTAATTTTGGTGTTAGGTTCGGAAGCGTCCCGATAAAGACCTAACGAGTCCAAGGTCGGCAGCCATTGATCGACTTCCGTCTTTTGACGTCGTGTGAGTACCTTTTTCCGTGATTTAGTTATGTTTAGTATTAGTATCATGCTAGGTTGGATCTAGCATAACTTAGAGTTAATTCCAAGTAGTGGCTTTGAACCTTAGGTGAGTTTCGAGGATTTGATATTGTTTGATGGATTGATGTTGATTTCAACCTTGAGGTGGTATTGCGGTCTTGTGAGGTTGTTTATGGCTTTAAGTTGTCTGTTGAGCTTGTGAGAATCTACGAGTTGAGGTTGTATGATTTTTGAGATTTTGGAGACTAGAACGAGAGTATCCTAGCCTGTGTTGTGATGGTTATGACCTTGTGAGATCGTGAGGATTAGGAGTTTGTTACTCTAACATGGTTATGGTTTATGATCTTGCAAGATCGTTGGGACTAGAAGTCTAAGGACTTCTAGAATGTGAGAGAGATGTTGATTGTGTGCCTTATTTTGACCAGGCGTTGAGTGCCTTCCTACGGGAAGTTGAGAGCGGTGGTTAGCGGGATTATCTTTGGGACGAGGTAAGTCTCCGGACTTACTTAGCTCGTATTCTTTGTATTAGCATTATTGTGTGTTGGGTGGTGTGTGTTTATTATTTTATTGTTTATAACAACTAAACCGGAAATAGGATTACCGGCCTTTATATTATTTGGCCCAAGTGTATGATAACGGGCGGTGACATCACTGCCTGGCTCCCCGTGAGAGCTAGGGGGATCTCGGCGACTGGCCCGTGCTGGTTAGATGGTCGGAGGCATCCGACCGTTCCATTGCCGGAAGAAGAGACCGAGGCGAGTTTCGGAGGATTCTCGTGTCACAAAAGAAGTTGAACTAGAACGGGATATGACTTAATAAATAAAGATAATAAACCGGATTTGTGTGCTTTGAGTATGTTGTGTGACTATGTTGAATTAATTGTGTTTGTGCCTTTCCCTTTAATTCTAATGCTTCGAATGTGAGCTAACGGTTTTATACCGAATGTTGTAGTTTGCCTTGCAGGTTAGGCATGCTCCGAGAGATACGGAAGGGTGGGCAGCCGGGGCCCGTACATTTTAGGAAGGGTTTTGTTTGGAGTCACGTTTGGAGTTTTGTATATTGTATTATTGTATGCTGCATGTATGGCGTTTGGTCTTTGTAGTTGTTTTCGGCTGAAGTCCGTTGTTTGTTTTCTTTTGGGTTTTCTTACATTGCATAAAATGTATTTCGGTTTTGGCCTATATTTGTGCCTTGTTGCAAGATCCGGTGAAATTGTTGTCAAGCTAAGGGTCGGGACCCATTGTGAGGTCCCAACCCGTAGCATCCCGAGTCCCGCGGATTCGGGGTGTTACAAGGATCCAATCTGTTTACGATCGATCTATTATTATCTAAGCCACAACTATCAACCCTTCACCTTAGAATTGTTAAGGGTTTTTAGCCAACAATAGTCATATTGATATCAAATTCAAGATTTAAAAGATTGAAAGATGAAAGCTTCCGGAAACCTTTAATAACTCTCAAATCAGTCTCAAAGTCACAATCAAGAACAATAATCATCACTGAATTCAGAATAACACAAACAAACACAAATCTTAGATAAGAAGGAAGAACGGGATGTAAATCCGTCTTCTAAATCAAACCTAATCAAGAAGCGAAATCTCCTTGCGAACAATCTTCCGAATCTTCAATCTTCCGTCAATCCGGAAATCACAATAGCAATGCGCCAAAATCTCTCAAACACAACTTCCGCCAAATGCGAAATTAGTGCAATTCCAAGCGTAAGATGCGTCTATGCGTAAGCGAAGGTGACGGAATCTCTCTTCGTCCGTCCTTTTATAGTGTAAGATAAAGTATCAGCCCGGCCCAATCTTGTAAAAGATCGTGGCTTAAAGTGTGGCGAAAAAGATCGCCAAGATCACGGTCGTGGAAGGGTTCCACGGCCGTAATTTAGAGCGTGGAAATCAACACGGTTTGAACCATCTTCTCCACGGCCGTAGAAGTTACTGGAATGACCACGCTTCCCTTGCTATGGTTCCACGGCCGTGGACTTGAACGTGGAAAGTAGTACGGCCGTATTTTAGAGTGTGGTTTAGGGCAAGAACGTCATTCTTCCTTAGCCTCGTTCATTCTTCAAGTTGACACTCCCTTAGCTCCTAGGAAAGTCCTCAATTCATGGACATGCTTAATCACTCCATCCTTGCTCAATTCCGTTCGGAAATAGCTCTCAATTACCTATAATCAACATAAAGCTTGTGTAGATCTCTATATCAATATTATAAACAAACTAACTCACAAATGCATCAATGCTCAATCAATGACTATCAATATGGATCGAATACACTTAGAAAACGTGCCTAAAATATCACAATATTTCATGCTAACAAATAACCCCATACTTGCCACTTGCTTGTCCCTAAGCAAGGTCTTTCAAAAGCTTTAAAACAAGAGTTAGGATGAAATATGTGTACCTTCTCAAAACAATACTTCTTTTGGATGAATGTACCTTCTAAACAATAGATCATTCTCAAATCTTACTTCAATCGTTTATAAGACTTTCATACACTTAATCAAAGAGTAAAGAGTGAAGAAAAATCATGAATCAATCAAACTTCCATACAAACATCATAACCTTCAAATATTACCAAAATCAATCATAAGAAACTTCAATTTAGATCACCAAGTCATATAACATTCTTTTGATCTTAAGGACTTTCAAAGAAAAAGGTCTAGAATGTGGAAAGGGAAGGAAACTTTAAGGAATGTGGTGCATGAATCCGGGAAAGTGGATAACTACTCTTTCTTCTTCTCTTGCGGTTTCCGCAGCACTTTCAACTTAGAGCTTCGCTCTCTTCCTTTCATTTTTCGACTTTACTTTTGGAGTTATGGATAGAGGGGCACAAAAACCGAAGCCTAGGAGATTGGCGTTTCTCAATTTTTATGAGATGCCTCAAACCCTTAGCGCACATACCATAATCCGCTAGGAATATCGCTCAATCCGACTTTGGCAAGACACAAACACCCGGCTATGTGAATGGTGCCGAGTTACTCATCGTCATGATTGACTTCCCCAAACCTACAATTTCTTTCTATTCTTTTGATTGCAAATAATTGCTTTCAAGGCCCTCCCACATCAAACATGCCAATATCAATCAACTCCTCCAAATTCCCGGATAGGTAAAGGAGGTCATAATTTCAATGAGGGGCTAAATGATCAAAGAAAGAAGAAAGAAAAATCGAATTGCCTTAATCATCTCAAAAGGAAGCATAAGAACTTATAGTGCGATTTCAACTTCAATTTCTCAACATGATTTAAGTAACATTCATCACATTATGAAACTTGTAAAAGAGGTATAATCAATTCATTCAATTTCTTTTCAATTCACTATTCGTTTAAGCATGCAATTGTCATCAAACTCAATTCACAAGTAGCGATTATCATAGAAATCATCTCAATTCCTTAGAAGCACAAAATTTTCAAATTTTTCAATTTTTATGGGTTTTTCAAACTCTTTTTCATGCAATGCAATAATGAAACGTGCAACAATATAATGAACATGCAATATAGTCTCGATAGAAGCAATCATAGTGAGTAAGAGTTATTACAAACTTTTAGTCACACCCCACCCCATACTTGGAACAAACATTGTCCCTAATGTTCAAATAAAAGAAAGAAAAGAAAAGAAAGAAAGAAAAAGACTCACAAAATGGCGGTGGGGCGGCTAAAGCTATCGGTCATCATCATCGTCACTGCGGCGCTGATGGAGGCGGGAATGGAGAGAAGCTAGAGTCGTAGTGCAACCCAAACTGCTGGCGGTAGACGTCTCTCATCATATGATCGAGGTCGTCCATACGTCCATCCCTAGCGTCGGCTCGGATCTCCAATGCTCCTACTCTGTCAGAAAGGCTAGTAGCCCAATCTGGCATCTGCTCATACCATCCCGGAGCATGACTATACCACCCCGGTGCATCGGACGGTGCTGGTGCTGGTGGCTGCTGTGCGGACCATGGAGGTGGAGCTCCGTACCATGCAGGAGGCGTATCCATCCAAGTAGGTCTCTCACTCACGCTGGCGCGGCGAGAGGACGAACCTGAAGCTCTGGCGGGACGTGGAGAACGCCTGGGCACATCAGAAGCAATGTCCGGCAGGTCCGGAAACGTGCCAAACTCCTGCTCTGCTCCTCCTCCTCCCTCATACTGATCCCTCATCTCCTCCTCCTCAACTACGGGCGGTGGTGGGACATACGGAGGAGCTGCAATCCTGTTCGCATGCATAGCAGCGAACATCTCCTTCCAATTATGGCGTCTAGCCATAATGGAGTACTCCGATAGCCACTCAATGCCCCTCCCCGTCCTGCTCTCCCAAGGCATAGCTGCGTAAGGCGGACCTCTATGGGTAGGGAAGATAAGGCCTCTAGTCATGAAGGCCTGGAGTCCTAGGGGTACAGCTGGTATGCGTGTGCATGCAGAAAAATCAACCCCCAACATCCTAGCAAGGTGGGTAACTATCCCACCATATCCAATGTTTCCAGCCCTCTTGTTCTTAAGCTTGCTCATGGTAGCAGCTAAGAGGGTGGCGTAGTCAGCTCGGCGCCCATACAGCATATAGTACAACAGAAAGAGCTCATCCGTCTTGATCTTCTGAGGTGTCTCCGTCCTAGGGAAGAGACACTCAGAAAGAACACGGTGAGCAATCTTCAAGGCTAAGTGATACATCAACTTAGCCTTGGTGTCAGCTGGTTGCCAGCGGTCCTCGCTGGCGTAAATCATAGCTACCTCCTCCCAAAAATCTTTGGCGTAAACGCCACTAGGAAAACGACCGTTGAAGGTCTCATGGAACCCAAAGAAGGCTCCAAACTCTCGGATGGTAAAATCATAGTTTCTTTCCATAAGACGGAAAGAAACGGACCTATCCACATGGTTGTGCTCAAAAGACGTCACAACCTCTCTCGTAATCTCCTCGTAGGCGTCTTCTCGGATAGCCGAGAAGACAACTAATCCGGCTCTATCCAAGAGCCAAGTAAGGTCATCTATGATGTTTAGAGGAGCTAAATCCTCTAACAATAGGTACCTAGGTCCTATCACAACCCTCTTATGGATCCTCTCAAGTGCATCGAGGTGATCCTCATGAATGGTCGGTACTCTAGGGCTAGGAGGTGCGGGTGATGAAGGTGAGGATGGAGGTGAAGGGGAGGAAGGTGGTGGTGCTCTAGAGGATGAAGAGGAAGAGGGGTTACCCTTCCTCTTTTTGTTCTGCTCATTCTTCTTCTCCTTAATCCTCCCAGAAACTCTTCTCACGAAATCCATCACTGTTCAAAACCACGGTCTGTTCTTGCTTTTCCAAGGCCGTGGAATTGACAGAGACCGTGATTCGTCTCGACTTTTCTCAAAATTCAACAAACAGCACTCAAACTCAGCAATCAGACAGCCCTAGTCTAATTCCTTCCAATTTCAATCAGTTCTCCTATAATTCCTAGCAAAAACGAACTCAAATTGACGAAGATAGAGAAGAGCGAAAAAAACCTAGGTTTCGGATTTTAAAACCCCAATTCTGCGTTCCATGGTGATTTGTCGCTCGATTCGTTGCTTGGATCTCGTTGGTGGTCGAATTTGCTTCAGTTTGGAAAGAAGAATCGTTGAAAACGATTAACGAACAGAGATTTGAGGTGAAGGGCGTGGAATCGGCGAGAGAGAGCGTGGAATTGGGTTTTTGGTGTGTTTTTGTGAAGAACGTGGTTTATATAAAGGCCGTCAAAATTTTTGAAAACCACGGTCTATCGGGGGGTTCCACGGCCGTAGAAATGTACAGAACCGTGGTTTTGGTGATTTTTCAAAGGCTTTTGGAAATTACGGTCACTGTAGTTGTCACGACCGTGGTTTAGGCCGTGGAACTCTCTGTAATGCTCTAAAGTCCAAGTTTCGTCACTTTTCTTCAAAATAACTCTTCCCCTTTCCTTTTCCACCGTTCCTACATCCAAAAACACGAACATACCGGAGGGAATCGAAGGCAAAACAAAGCAAAAACGTCTAAACTAAGCTAAACTAAGAATCGAAAACAAAAGCAAAAATGCAATACCTTGGGTTGCCTCCCAAGAAGCGCTTTGTTTAAGGTCCGTAGCTAGACCAAACTCTCACTTATTCGAGTGCGGTGGGCGCGAACTCTTCAGCTTGGAGTTCCGGCGTATACTTCTTGAGTCGTTGACCGTTCACCTTAAAGCTTCCGCCCGCTTCACCCCATACTTCAACTGCACCATGGGGGAAAATACGTTTGATTAGAAAAGGTCCGGTCCAATGAGATTTAAGCTTACCTGGAAAGAGACAAAGCCTTGAATTGAAGAGGAGAACTTGATCTCCTTCTTTGAAGTCCCTTGGAATGATATGCTTATCATGCCAACGCTTTGCTCTCTCCTTATAAATCTTGGCGTTCTCATAGACGTTCAAGCGGAGTTCTTCCAGCTCATTAAGGTCTAGGAGACGCTTCTCTCCCGCTTCCTTCATGCTGAAGTTCAACCATTTGATAGCCCAAAACGCCTTATGCTCCAACTCTACCGGTAAGTGACAAGACTTCCCATACACAAGGTTGTATGGTGTGGTTCCTATGGGAGTCTTGTACGCAGTCCGGTATGCCCACAATGCGTCATCAAGCTTCAAAGACCAATCCTTCCTAGTCCTTGAAACCGTCTTCTCTAGGATTCCTTTGATCTCCCGATTTGAGATCTCAACTTGTCCACTAGTTTGTGGATGATAAGGGGTCGCGATCTTGTGAGTAACCCCATACTTAGCTAGAAGAGCTTCAAAGCGCCGGGCAATGAAGTGAGAACCTCCATCACTAATGATAGTCCTTGGTGTCCCAAATCGCGGGAAGATGGTCTTGTTAAAGAACTTAACCACCACCATGGCATCATTGGTGGGAGAGGCAATCGCTTCCACCCATCTAGAAACGTAATCCACCGCCAAGAGTATGTATTGGTTTCCACAAGATGATCGGAACGGTCCCATGAAATCTACTCCCCAAACGTCGAAAATCTCCACCTCTTGGATGTTATTGAGAGGCATCTCATTCCTCCTAGAGATATTACCTGTTCTTTGACAAGCATCGCAGCAAGAAACAAAGGATTGCACATCTCTAAATAAAGTAGGCCAAAAGAATCCAGATTGCAATACCTTTGCGCTAGTCTTGTTCGAACTAGCGTGTCCTCCACAAGGTAGTGAATGACAATGGCGGATGACACTTTGCATCTCATCTTCCGGCACACATCGCCGAATGATGCCATCCGGACCTCTCTTAAAGAGGAGAGGTTCATTCCAAAAGTATTCCCGGACATCCTTAAAGAACTTCTCTCTTTGTACGTAGGATAATCCGGGTGGTATCTCCTGACAAACCAAATAGTTAACAAAATCAGCAAACCATGGTTCGTTACCTTTGGAGATCACATCGATGCACTCCTCAATAATGTGTAGGTGTTCGTCCGGGAAGGAGTCATCTATAGGTAAGTGGTCGTCCTCTAGATGTGTTAGGCGACTCAAATGATCCGCAACAGAATTTTCCGAACCCTTCTTGTCGTGGATCTCTAGATCGAATTCTTGTAGGAGAAGAATCCATCTAATTAGCCTTGGCTTCGCATCCTTCTTTGCAAGGAGGTACCGGATCGCAGCATGGTCCGTGTAGACAATCACCTTTGCACCTACAAGATAAGAGCGAAACTTGTCAATAGCATAAACTATGGCTAGAAAGTCCTTTTCCGTAGTGGCATAGTTGAGATGCGCTTCATCTAGCGTCTTGCTAGCATAGTATATGGCATGGGTTCGCCCTTCCTTCTGTTGTCCCAGAATAGCTCCTATAGCTACGTCACTAGCATCGCACATAACCTCAAAGGGAAGGTTCCAATTTGGAGGTTGGATAATAGGTGCTGAAATTAGAGCTTCCCGGATCATGTTAAACGCATCCAAGCATTCCTGCGAAAACTCAAAAACCGCATCCTTCATCAATAGATTAGTAAGAGGTTTTGAAATTTTAGAGAAGTCATTTATGAAGCGTCTATAGAATCCGGCATGTCCTAGAAAACTTCTTATCCCTTTCACCGAAGTTGGGGGAGGAAGCTTCTCTATAGTTTCTATCTTCGCCTTATCCACCTCTATCCCTCTACTAGAGATTAAGTGTCCTAAAACAATTCCTTCCTTAACCATGAATTGACACTTCTCCCAATTAAGAACTAGGTTAGTGTCTTCACACCTTTGTAAAACAAGAGCAAGGTTAGAAAGACAATTGTGAAAAGAGGAACCGTATACGGAGAAGTCATCCATGAAGACCTCCATGATTTCCTCTATGTATTCGGAGAAGATGGCCATCATGCACCTTTGAAAGGTGGTTGGGGCGTTGCAAAGCCCGAACGGCATTCTCCTATAAGCGAACGTACCCCACGGGCACGTGAATGTGGTCTTCTCCTGATCATCCGGGTGTATCGGAATCTGAAAGAAACCACTATAACCGTCAAGGTAGCAAAAGTGTGAATGTTGCGCTAACCTTTCAAGCATTTGATCAATGAATGGCAATGGGAAGTGATCCTTCCTCGTTGCATTGTTAAGTTTGCGGTAGTCTATGCACATCCGCCACCCCGTTACGGTTCGGGTAGGAATGAGTTTGTTGTTCTTGTTGGTGATGACCGCCATTCCTCCCTTCTTTGGAACTACTTGAACCGGACTCACCCACTTACTATCGGAGATAGGATAGATGATACCTGCATCAAGGAGTTTAAGAATTTCCTTCTTGACAACCTCTTTTATGGTCGGGTTTAACCGCCTTTGAGGTTGTCTTGAAGTCCTAAAGTCCTCTTCCATTAGTATTTTATGCATGCATAGGGAAGGTTTGATTCCTACTAAGTCCTCAATAGTATATCCTAAAGCTTTTCTATGTTTCCTAAGGACAACCATGAGTTCATTATGTTCATCTATGCTTAGATCGGAACTAACAATAACCGGAAAGGTAGAATTAGATCCTAGAAAAGCGTACCTTAGATGAGTAGGAAGTGGCTTTAGTTCCATCGCTTTCGGAGCTTCCATTGGCTCTTGTGGAGCTTCCGATGCTTCCTTAGAAGTGTCTAAGGAAGTAGAAGGTGTGGGAGAAGAATCAAAGGAAGTTGAAGAAGAGGCACGATCACCCTCTTCCACGGCCAGAATCACGGTTTCCCTGTATCCTCCACGGCCGTGGTTTAGGGCGTGGAAAGGAAATACGGTTACTCTGCTTCCTCCACGACCGTATAACTCTCTGGAGTGGGACACGGTTTGGTTGGTGAAATCCACGGCCGTGGAATATAGTGTATGGCCGTGGATTCTTACGTTTTCTGCCTCGTCGTGGAGCATCTCAAATTCCACTTCACCCACTTCTTCTTGTGCTTCTAAGGCTTCAATTGCCTCATTGCACTCCTCTTCTTCCCCTACATTCGTTAGACTCATAGTAATAACCTTTTGTATAGGATCTTTGAAGAGAATAGCACTTACCTCCTCTCTAGACAACCCCTCTTCATCTTGAATATTGAATATATCCTCATCAAAGATTGGCTCCTTTATTAGAGTGGAAAGAACAAACTCTACCTTCTCCTCTCCTATTTCAAAGGCGAGTCTACCATTCTTGCAATCGACTATGCAGCCGGAAGTTGCAAGAAACGGTCTTCCGAGTATGATCGGAATCGGACTATCTTCAGGAATGTCAAGCACAACAAAATCGATGGGAACAAAGAATTTACCTAGCTTGACTGGGACGTCTTCTACAATACCAACGGGGCGGGTAATGGACCGATCCGCCATGTACAACGTCATCTTCACCGGTTTAGGGTCGCCTAAACCGATCTTCCTACATAATGCAAGTGGTATGATGCTCACACTTGCTCCCAAATCACATAAAGCATCATATGTGACATCTCCCACTCCTATGGGAATGCAAAATGACCCCGGATCCTTTAGCTTTGGAGGCATTTTCTCCTTCATGGTTTTGATGAGATCCGAAGAATCCGAACTCATTTTAACCTCTCCAAAATCCTCTAACTTTCTCTTGTTAGAGAGGATCTCCTTTAAGAACTTGCCATAAGCCGGCATACCTACAATAGCATCAATGAAAGGTATATTAATATGCAGCTTGCTCATGAGTTCTATAAACTTACCAAATTGTTTATCTAGGCGCGCTCTCGCTCTAGATTGAGGGAATGGTAGGGGAGGTTTGTAAGCCGGAGGAGGAACGTAGACATCTTCCTTCTCCTTCCCCTTCTCTTTGTCTTTCTCAACGGAGACTTCAACGAACTTAGGCTGCGGATCGGTGGTAGTCACTCCGCTCCTAGTTGTGATTGCCATCACCCTTCCCTTAGGGTTGTCCTCCGTTTTTCCTGGAAGTTTCCCTTGATTCCTAGGAACTTCCTCCGCATGGCTGAACATTTGGTTTTCTAAAACCTTTTGGGCTTTATCGACCTTGGAAATTTGATCATCAACCTTAATAATGCGGTTCTCCAACCCTTGAAGCTTTCCCAAAATCGTTTCCAACATGGGATCGGGCTTCTCCTTCCCCGAAGTGCTTCCTCCATTAGATGTTTGCCCCTGGCTTTTCAAAGGAGTAGAGGAAGAGGAAGGTGGAGTTAGTGAATTAGAATTGGAAGGATAAGAGTTACCGGAATTTTATTGATTGGAGCGCCAATTGTTGTTGTTTGAACCCCTATTGTTGTTCCAATTATTGTTCCGGTTGTTGTTATTGCCATTCCAATTATTCCGGTTGTTGTTCCGGTTGTTGTTGTTATTGCGGTTTGTGTTCTCACCGCCATTGTTGTTGTTGCCCAAATAGCCAACATCCTTTCCTTGTTGCTTTGGAAAGTTGGTCTTGATAGCCTCCTTCAACTCTTTGATCTCATTGTTGAGGGAGAAAATCTGATTTTGAGCTTCGTGTGTGAGCTACGCTCCTTGCTCCACACGATTTCCCTCCACTTTCCGGTGGGAATACTTCTCTATGACTCTTGCTTGCTTCTCAATGAAGTCCCAAGCGTCATCTTCCCTCATGTCCATGAATGTACCACATGAGAGGGATTGAAGCTTGAATTGTGTCTCCACATCCAGCCCCTTATAGTATATCTCCAGCAATGCAAGCTTGGATATGCCATGATGAGGGCAATCCAAAAGCAAATCCTGAAACCTTTCCCAAGATTGAAACAAACTTTCGTTAGATTTCATGGAAAATGCATTAATCTTACCTCTAAGTTCCGCCGTTTTGGATGGTGGAAAGAATTTAGTAAGGAACTCCGCGGAAAGGTCTTCTCATGTGTCTAGTTTCCCATTAGGAAGAGCTTGATACCAAGACAATGCTTTCCCCTTCAAAGAGAAGAAGAAAGGCTTGAGCTTATAGTTATTGGTAGTCGCGTTCTTCAGTCTCATTGTCTCCATCATATACTCAAAGTTTTGCAAGTGTTGATGTGGAGATTCAGCGCTTGTCCCGCCAAATTGGTTTTGGCGAACAAGAGTAATAACTTGAGGGTTGAAGCTAAACCCTTGTACATCATCAGCATCAAAGTTCACACCTAGACGGCGTGGTTGCTGCGTTGGATCCATCCTTTGGCCAAGAGTTCTTGGCTCCTCATCTACACGTTCGATCCTTGCATTCCTAGGTGGAACACGGCGATTAGCAGCTGCCCGTGAATGGAATGGATTCACATTGATCGTGGGATCAATTTCCTCTAGCAGTGGCATGGAGGAGTCGCTATCCTCATTGGATGAGTTAGCTCTAACCGATCTCCCCGGTCTCCTCCTTTTCTTTTTCTCCTTGAGGTTGTTTATCTCAATCCTCATTTGGAACATCATATCAGTTAGATCGTCAACTTTCATTTGATGACGATCCGTTTCTTCTCTACGTGTCTTCTCACTCCATAGGAGTTGAGCTTCTTTCTCCGCTATCTCCGATTGAAGATCACGTTCGTGTTCTTCAGCCATTTTCTTTTCCTTACACTTTTTCCTTAAAGTTCTCTCAAGCTCTCCATCAAGAGGTAAGAGATCCTCGGTGTTCTTAGACCAGCGCATGCACTCAAAGAGATATCAAATAACAAGGGAAGAGCTCCCAAGCTTGACAACCGTAAAACGAATTCGGCCTAGACCAAATCCCCGGCAACAGCGCCAAAAACTTGTTCGCCACTTAGCGTGCGTGCAAATAAGCTTTAAATTTATAAAACTCGAATCAAGCAAGCGAACCCGCAGTGTACGGATCGATATAGTTAAGCAAGAATTCCAGAGTATCGAACACAGGGATTTGGGGGGAACAAATTCAATTATAGATTATCAAGCGAGTAAATGTAAGAGCTTTTCGAATTATTGGGAAAACAACAATCCTAAAGATCCAAGTATCCAGCTGTGGCAATCGATTCAAGATATACTAATGATATAAGGACAGAGTTAAGATATGCAAAGGTATGCTAATGTAAGGTAATCGTACGGTGAAGTTCCAAAAACCTTATATGACTCACCTACAAGACACTCTCTATAAAGGTTGTTGAGGCTTCAATATAGAAAGGTTCTAAAGGCAAGAATTAATGTCAAATACCCAAACTCGTAATCCAAGGATCAAGACTAACTAAACCGATTAAGGTTGTGACACTCACAATCGAGGTAGAGGTTGTTGAGGCTTCACTACCACCTAGAAAAGGCAAACCAAGACTAAGTTAAAGCAAATCTTTAACTTTGGATTAAAGTAAAAGCAGGTTCGTGACTTAACACAAAATTACGGGTAGTTCTTGAGTTCCACGGCCGTGGAAGCTCAAGAACAGACCGTGGATTAGGGTTGTCGGCGATTCTCTCTAACTCTCAGGATCCAATCTGTTTACGATCGATCTATCATTATCTAAGCCACAACTATCAACCCTTCACCTTAGAATTGTTAAGGGTTTTTAGCCAACAATAGTCATATTGATATCAAATTCAAGATTTAGAAGATTGAAAGATGAAAGCTTCCGGAAACCTTTAATAACTCTCAAATCAGTCTCAAAGTCACAATCAAGAACAATAATCGTCACTGAATTCGGAATAACACAAACAAACACAAATCTTAGATAAGAAGGAAGAACGGGATGTCAATCCGTCTTCTAAATCAAACCTAAGCAAGAAGCGAAATCTCCTTGCGAACAATCTTCCGAATCTTCAATCTTCCGTCAATCCGGAAATCACAATAGCAATGCGCCAAAATCTCTCAAACACAACTTCCGCCAAATGCGAAATTAGGGCAATTCCAAGCGCAAGCGTAAGATGCGTCTATGCGTAAGCGAAGGTGACGGAATCTCTCTTCGTCCGTCCTTTTATAGTGTAAGATAAAGTATCGGCCCGGCCCAATCTTGTAAAAGATCGTGGCTTAAAGTGTGGCGAAAAAGATCGCCAAGATCACGGTCATGGAAGGGTTCCACGGCCGTAATTTAGAGCGTGGAAATCAACACGGTTTGAACCATCTTCTCCACGGCCGTAGAAGTTACTGGAATGAACCACGCTTCCCTTGCTATGGTTCCACGGCCGTGGACTTGAACGTGGAAAGTAGTACGGCCGTATTTTAGAGCGTGGTTTAGGGCAAGAACGTCATTCTTCCTTAGCCTCGTTCATTCTTCAAGTTGACACTCCCTTAGCTCCTAGGAAAGTCCTCAATTCATGGACATGCTTAATCACTCCATCCTTGCTCAATTCCGCTCGGAAATAGCTCTCAATTAACTATAATCAACATAAAGCTTGTGTAGATCTCTATATCGATATTATAAACAAACTAACTCACAAATGCATCAATGCTCAATCAATGACTATCTAAAATATCACAATATTTCATGCTAACATCTGGGTATAGAGAACCTCCCAGTCTCCTGGCAGAGCTGGGCAGTGATGTCATGGCCCGTTATACATACACTTGGGCCTTAAAACATAACAACAACGGTCGTCCTAACAAGTTATTATAATAACACACATGGTACACACACACCACTATTATTACTCAACTAATATCCAGAAACCAGCTAAGTAAGTCGCAAGGACTTACTTGATCAGAATCGCTTTCTCAAATCTCAATTCGGTCCGAACCCGTGGTAACTCAAACGCCTGTCAAATAAGGCATGTGGATCAAAATCACATCCAAATGTCCAACCTCTTGCGAAGGAATTACGGAAAAAGCTCTCTTGCGGTAAAAGACCATTTTACCCTTAGTGCCTAAAATTCTCAAAGTCTATCATTAAAATATAACATTCATTTTTAGAACTTGTTTCCAAAATTTGGTTCTCACGGATAGCTTATTTAGAGGTTATATTATAAGATCCATTTCAAACACTCGTCAAAGAGAACTACATTATCCTTTCTCCGGTTATTCCACTTTAATACTTATGTGTATGTACGTATATTATACATTACTCTTACTCAGCTATGTATATATACTTATGTATATATATATATATATACATTCTACCTATTAATATATATGCACTTATATATATCTTACACTTACATATATATTTATATATACCATACTTATATCTTATATCCGTACATGTATATACTTATATACATTTATACCCTTATACGTATATATATATATATATATATATATATATATATATATATATACTTATATGTTCAGCACTCTTATCCCCATGTGAAATTTATATCGACAACTACGTGCACTGCTGCAAATATATTTATATATATACAGTTTCCACCCTATTCTACATTTGTATCTAATTACATTCATATCTACAGCTATTGGCACTTCTTATTTTTATATGAAATCAGAAGTATGTAGAATAGAGGAACACAACATATCGAGATGTCGAGGCTGAGGACTCACCGGCGTGACTCAACCGACTGGGCTGCAAGGTTCGGGTCCCTGCGCTGCGCTGGGTACTAATATAGAACTAAAAGTGGTTCAGTTTGGGTTCAGCAAAGACTCTAGATTTTTCAATTTGCAGTTACAAAATCTGACTTACTCCGTGTGACGTAGTCGAGGCAAGATCTGCTCCTGGTGGTGTAGCGACGATCGGGACAAGCTGGTCCTTGGTACACATTTACTAGGGAGACTCTTTTGTTGCTGCCCATCGAACCACTCAGACTAAGGTGAAGATGTGAGAAGGGAGAGGGATGAGAAGGTTCACAGGAATGCAGATTGAAGGTATAGCAGTTCCGTTTTGTGCAGGTCGTTGAAGAGCAGCAGTAGTTCCGGCCTGTGCAGAGATTGGCTCGACGGTTGCGTCCGAGGTACGTCCCTATTGTAACCTCTACAGCGGCGGCGGAAAGGGTCCATGTTGCTCAACTCCAGCGGCGGCGGAGACGACTTCGGTGGTGTCTTGCGAGGCCGGTTCTTGCGCTGTGCGGCAGGAGAGTTATCAACGGTTCGATGGTTCAGGAAGGAGAAGGGTAGACCGTACTCACCTGCTCGACAAGGATGTGCACGGTCCGGCGCCAGGGAAGGTGGTTGCTACTGGTGGTCGACGGAATCGGCGGAAGAAAACCTGGTGGCTGCGGGGTTGTTGCCGGCTCGCGGTTCGGATCTGTTGCTGAGGGTTGAAGCGGCGGACTTCTCACAGAGAAGGGCAAGGTAGCGTAGTGATTAGATTAGGTTAAACATTTTTAGGGAGTCAATTAGGATTAGGTTAATTTAGGTTTAAGCTTACAACAATGGGCTGGCTGCAAGAATTATTGGGCCGGTATCAACTGGGCCAGGTTTGGGCTGCTCCTCAAATGAAACAAATGGGTTGAAAGGATACTCGTTGTTCGCCCGGAAACGTTAAACGTAAGGAAATAAATTACGGAATTATTTTACAGACTTATATAAGTGATCATTTTATGTGAGTCAAGGTCATATAAAATGATATAATTTAATATTGTTTTTATTTTATTTAAAGAATTAAGGATGGCGGATCGGAACCCGGTTTGATCGGGCATTAAACGGAAATTAAATTTTCCGGGTATTACATAACTTATTCCGATTATTTATAACAACTATAATAATCTCAACCGAATTTAAACCAAATTCATCCTTTTTTTTCTTTTACAAGTATAACAAATCAAAGTATTTTTTTAAGAAAGTTTTTTTTTCTTAATTTATTTTTGAAGGATTATAAGCTCAATCTATTTACGTTAAATATTTTCAAAATTTTGCTATCCTACATCTATTATCAAATAAGACTGATAGTTTGATAACTTATATAAATATAGGGTTTGAAGATTAAACAAATCACACATTTCTTGGCCTTTTTGACTAAGTTGAAGTATAATTTTTATTTATAATGGATTAAAATCTACTTTGTTGATCGTTGACCTACCACTTTGTTGGTCATTAACCTAATGTTTTGTAGTTGTTAATATTTTTAATCTCACGTCGATTATCAAGTAAGGCTGATAGTTTGATAACTTGTACAAATATAGGGTTTGAAGATTAAACAAATCAAACATTTTTGACCTTCTCGCTAAGTTGAAGTATAATTTCCGATTAATATATGCTTTGTGGGTCGTTGACCAATTGTTTTATGGGTCGCTGATCAACTGCTTTGTAGATCTTTGACCTTGTGGGTTGCTAAATATTTTCAATTTCACATTGATTATCAAGTAAGGCTGATAGTTTTATAACTTGTATAAATATAAGGTTTGAAGATTAAAAAATCAAAAATTTCTGACCTTATAGCTAAGTTGAAGTAAAATTTTATTCATAACGGATTAATATCTACTTTGTTGATCGTTGACCTACTGTTTTGTGTGTAATGCCCGGTTTCGACATCTCCCCTCTAGCGTACTTCTATCGATATTCTTTTTATATAAATTCCTACATATATATATATATATATTTAAACTGATTTAAGACGTAAAAATAAAATTCCCGAGTACGATTATATTTTGGTTTTATTTTCGGGAAGTTCGGAAATTTTTCCCGACTCGAAAACCCCGTTCCGATTTTTTTTGATTACGAGTTACCCCTTATTTCTTTTCTTATATTTTATTTATTTATTTATTTCTATTTCCTCCATTTCTTTTCTTTTCTTTTTTTTCTTCTTTCTTCTCTTTCTTCTCTTGGCCCTACGGACGAGTTGACGAATGCTGAGGGGATCGACCCCTGGCCTCCCGACCCCTCGTTGACAGGGCAGAGCTGAGCAGCTCCGACCTCTGGCCTCCCTCTCCTGTGCCCTACTCACTCACCTACACCCTCCTGACCTCACAAGTCTCCCTCACTCCACCCTTCCTACCCCATTCTGTTTTCCCCTTCCATTGTTGTGTGTGAGCAACCATCAAACGGTTCAGCAGCCATCAGAGGAGAGCCGAATTAGCCCTCCCCGCTACCGCCTCATCCCACCGGAACGCTGCAGTCGCTCCGCCTCAGGCCACCGGATCCGCCATGCCCCGCCCTTGCTGGTGAGCTGCGCCTCTCTCTCTCTCCCTCTCCTTTCCTTTTCGTTCTTCTTTCTCTGAATTTCGTCCCCCTCTGTTGCCTCGGTTGGGATCGATTGGAGGCTGCACCACCACTGGAGAGGAGATTGTAGCAGCGGGAACCACCAGAGGTCGCCACCTCGAGCAACCGGAGCACCAGCAAGCCACGCCCGCCGACAGCTCCTTTCCCCCTTCTCTTTGTTCTCTACTGTTGCGTGGAGGGGCAACACATCTGCAGGAGTGAGCCGCCACTAGCCAGAGGCTGGGCCGCCGCTAGACACCGCCGCCGTCGCTCCTTCCTCCGCCTGCCTTGCCGCCGACGGGTGCTTCTTCCCCAACCTTGCGCGTACCAGCGTGAAAAGGGAACCCTAATTTAGGGTTATTTATTTCGGGCCCCCTCTTCTTTTGGTATAATTACATTTTGTAACCCATTCTTTGTATTTACAGATTTTACCCTGATTTGTGGAATGAAATTTTATACCCCTGCAGAAATTAATTACAGATTTGGCCCCAAGGTTTTATTTTCTGAAAATGTCCCAAGTTTCTTGAGTTTCGTATCTTGTCCGAAAAAGTGGATTGCGGGTTTTGACCCATGTTTACAAAATGTTATAAATTGCCCGGAAAGAGTTTTAAGATTTTAACTTCGATTTTTAGTACCGGGTTTGTTCTTACATTTATATATATATATATATATATATATATATATATATATATATATATATATATATATATATATATATATATATATATATATATATATATATATATATATATATATATATATATATATATATATATATATTATTCCGTTCAAATTTAGCGTATTAGCTAAATTTGCTTAGCTTTGGTTCTAGGTTCGGAATCACCCAATAGAAGGCCCAACGAATCCTTCTCAACATCCGTAGACCGTCTTATGCCTTCGACCTCATGTGAGTACCCTCTTCCTCGATCTAGTTATATGTATTGGTAGAATCATGCTAGGTTGGATCTAGCATAACTTAGAGCGAATGCCACTAGTGGTTGTGAACTTTAGGGAGTTATGGATGGATGATGAATAGTTTGGTTGAGGAACGGTCTTTTGCGATCTTCGAGGTTAGTAGTGGTATCATAGCATAGTTGAATTGAGATGTATGACCTAATAAGATCATATAGGACTAGAAGTCTAAGAACTTCTAGCTTGTGCGAGTGGTTGTTGATTATCGTGCCTTGTCTTGAACAGACTTTGGTTATATTCCTTCGGAGTGTGTTATCGGTTTCGGGTAGCTTCGAGACGAGGTAAGTCCACGGACTTACTTAGCCGCTTTTATGCCTTATTTGGATATATATGGTGGTGTGTGTTTACCGCTTTTAAGCATGAAAATGGATTAGGATTTACTTGACCTTATTTATTGGCCCATCGTTACTATTATTATTATTATTATCGGGCGGTGACATCACCGCTCAGTTTCCCGAGGGAGACTGGGGGGATCTCTGCGACCAGGCCATACACGGTATACGGGCGGGCTTCTTCATCACTCCCACAGGGTATACGGGTTGGGCGCCGCCACACTCCTGTTGGTTACACGGGGACAGAGGCAAGAGTTATAAGACTCTTGTGTCACACTTGAAACCAATGAATTAGATATGGAATAACCTAAAAAGATATATTTGGAATGAATGTTCATGTTGTGTGCCTTGTGTTCTCATGTATGTGTTTGTGCCATATTATTCTTATAATGCATAGAATGTGAGCTAACGGTTTTATACCGATTGTTGTAGTTGATGTGCAGGATAGGATGTGGCCGAGTGATCCGGAGGAGTGGGCAGCCGGGGTTCCGTACATCTTAGGTTGTTTTGGGTTTTTTGGAGTCTTTGTGTAGTTATTGTATATTATGTTGATGTCGTTGTAAGGACGGCTGAAGTCTTTCCTTTCTTTTATTTTTCGGGTTTCATAACACTGCATAAAAATGTATTTCGGTTTTGGCCTTTATTTGTGCCTTGTTGTAAGATCCGGTGAAATTGTTGTCAGGCTAAGGGTCGGGACCCATTGTGAGGTCTCGCCCGTGGCATCCCGATATCCCGCGGATTCGGGGTGTTACATTGTGGGTCATTAACCTAATGTTTTGTGGGTTGCTAAATATTTTCAATCTCACATCGATTATCAAGTAATGTTGATAGTTTGATAACTTATATAAATAAAGGGTTTGAAAATTATACAAATTATACATTTTTTGACCTTTCGACTAAGGGGGTGTATTCAATTAAGAGTTTATAGGAAATTTTTGGAGTTTAAAAGTCTATGGGTATTGAATATAGATTTTTAAAAGTCCATAGAAATCTTTAGGTATTCAATTAAGATTTAAAATTTTTCATAAAATTCCTATGGTATTTAAAAGTTTGTGGATTTTAAAGGAATCTATTATTTCATTGATTTTGTAGGATTCTTCATTACTTTTTATACATATCTAAACTCCATAAAAATCTTTCCCCCAACACATAAGATTTCCACAGAATTTGTATTGACTTATATAGAATTAAAATATCCCACATAATTTGCAAATCTTATTATTATTAAGAATCCGTCAAAATCTAAGGGGGTGTATTCAATCGAGACTTTTAAGATTTTGATGGATTCTTAATAATCATAGGATTTGCAAATTCTGTGGGAAATTTTAATTCTATATAGAGTCAATACAGATTCTGTGGAAAGCTTATGTGTTGGGGGGAAGATTTCTATGGATTTTAGGTAGGTATAAAAGTAATGAAGAATCCTACAAAATCAATGAAATAATAGATTCTTTTAAAATTCACAAACTTTTAAATACCATAGGAATTTTATGGAAAATTTTAAATCCTAATTGAATACCTAAAGATTTATATGGACTTTTAAAAATCTATATTCAATACCCATAGACTTTTAAACTCCAAAAAATTCCTATAGATTCTTAATTGAATACACCCCTAAAAGTCTGAATTGAATACACCCCCTAAGTTGAAGTATAATTTTTATTCATAACGGATTAATATTTGTTTTGTGGGCCGTTGACCTAATATTTTGTGGGTTGCTAAATATTTTCAACTCCACATCGATTATCAAGTAAGGTTGATAGTTTGATAGCTTGTATAAATAGAGGGTTTGAAAATTAAACAAATCATACATTTATTGGCCTTTTGGCTAACTTGAAGTATAACTTTTATTTATAATATGTATTTGTGGGTTGTTGACTTACAATTTTGTTAGTCGTTAACCTAATGTTTTGTGGGTTGATAAATATTAAACAAATCAAACATTTCTTGACCTTCTAGGTAAGTTGAAGTACAAGTTTTACTCATAACGAATTAATATCAGCTTTGTGGGTCGTTGTCCTACTACTTTGTGTGTCGTTGACCTAATGTTTTGAAGGTTGTTAAATATTTTCAATCCCACATTTTTTTTTATAGCGGAAAGCGGTTCGATCCCATAGACTGCGCGCCGACTATTGGATCGAAAGGCCGAAAGAGATCGGCAGACGGACAAACCGTCATGAATGACAGAGGAGAAAAAGAAAAACACAAAAATAAATCAACAAAACCCGCAAGCAGAAAAGTCTTCAAGGGAAAGCAGAATGATCCAGTCCGCCGGAAAGGAAGAGCATGAATGTTCATCTTCGAAGGAAGTACACAGGCAGAAAGCCTGGGGAACAGCGGTGGACACCTCAGATTTGGGCTTCAACATAGCCGTCAGGAGTCGATCACACATCCACGCCCCCATCTCGACAAACACTCGAAACGCCACCAAGGACAGCATCAAAACAAAGAAGACGAAACTGCAACACACGGGTAACGTGATATAAAATGTGTAAAACTTTGATGGTTTAAAGAGTACGATTTACAAGGGCGCACGGGTATCGTGATAAAAAATGGTTCTAATTTTATTAGCAATGCAAGGGGTGTCATTGTTGAGTTAAGGGTGTCTTTATTGAGTTCATGTAGTGGTTAACCCTTTTTGATTTTTTGGTAAACGAAAGTTTTGTTTTCATTCTTGAACCTTTTTGTCATTCTTATAACAAAAAAATAGGTAAAATAGTATTGTAAAAATAGACTTAGCTAGGCTTTGTGGCCTCTAAAATCTTCCCTCAATATTAGTAGAGGAATCAACTAAATTATAGTTTTGGGTTTCGATTGTTATTATTAATTTTGTATTTCTTGTTTCATAATAGGAGAAAAGATAACTTGTATAAATAGAGGGTTTGAAGATTAAACAAATCAAATATTTCTTAGACTTTTGCTAAGTTGAAGTATAATTTTTATTCATAACGGATTAATATCAGTTTTGTGAGTCGTTGACCTAATGTTTTGTGGGTTGTTAAATATTTTCAATCTCACGTCGATTATCAAGTAAAGCTGATAGTTTGATAACATTTCTTGCTCTTTTGGTTAATTTGAAGTATAGTTTTTATTCATAATTGGTTAATATCTACTTTCTTGACCGTTGACCTACTGTTTTATGGGTCGTTGACCAAATGTTTTGTGGGTTTATTGGTTGTTGACTTTTAATGTTTTGTGGGTTGTTAAATATTTTCAATCCCACATCGATTATCAAGTAAAACTGATAGTTTGATAAATTGTATAAATAGAGGGTTTGAAGATTGAACAAAAAATACATTTATTGGCCTTATTTTCAATCCACATCGATTATCAAGTAAGACTGATAGTTTGATAACTTGTATAAATAGAGGGTTTGAAGATTAATTAAATCAACATTTATTGGCCTTCTGACTAAGTTGAAGTATAATTTTATTCATAACTGTTTTTTTTTCTACTTTGTGGGTCGTTGACTTTTGCTTTGTGGGTTATTGACCTAATGGTTTGTGAGTTGCTAAATATTTTCAATCCACATCGATTATCAAGTATGAATGATAGTTTGATAACTTATATAAATAGAGGGTTTGAAAATTAAACAAATCATACATTTTTTAGTCTTTTGGCTAAGTTGAAGTATAATGTTTAGTTTGATGAATTAGGTTCCGTGTCTCTTTTGAAATCAACCCGATCATAATTTTTCCAATATATCCTTACTATTTTAACTAACGGTTTCAATTTTTATTAATTGCTGAATGAATTTTTTTTATTTTTAAATTTTAAACTCGGTTAAAAATAAATCTCTTTCTCTCTCTATATATTTCTTATAAAGTCCGTATATTCTTTTTTTTTTCTTATGGAAATTAATAAAAGGGATTAACAACTGATGACTACTATTTTTATGAAAATTAAATTGATAATTTTTTTTCAAAATCGTATCGGTAGAAGATAAGAATGTAATCAAATTAATTTTAATCTTCTCAAATCTCTCCGGGTGATTATGAACGTTGAGTATATAATTGGATACGAGTCAACCACTTATTGTCTTTATATTGTACATTAAATAAATATATGGTAATTAATTCTCGACGTATATTGACATATATTATCAATGTACTCAAAATTAGTATATATTTTTAAATACCCGTGCAAGGCACGGGTCCTAAACTAGTTTCAAAGTAAATCAATATCTCGGATGAATCTTCTCCAATAAGTCCTCAGCTCGGATAGCAATTTCTCGGAATTTTATCTTTAATAAAAAATCTTTCTATTTACATATACATTAGATTGTTTGCTAAATTATTCCAATAAAGCCAAAATTTTCAAATAAACTTCTCAAACAAATCTTTTCCAACAAGAGTATAAATTTAAATTATTCGTAGAATGGAGTATATATGAAAAGAAAAGGATGTACAACTAATTAGATTAAAGTACAAATGATCAATTAATAAGGCTAATGATTAACTTTCTATGTTTAGACCAATACATTATCTTATCAAGTATTGTGCATTTTTTGATTCATGCGTCTTCAATTAAAACTTGTAAGAGAATAAGTTTTTTCCTCTTTTACAAGATTTAGCATTATGACAATAAAAATATGCGTAGAATGATGCATAGATAATTGAAATACTCATGAATTTGATTACACAAATTTTTCTACGTACATATAACTAAAAAACCTATGAATTTAAACACACA
Organism: Fagopyrum esculentum; assembly: GCA_033239045.1. Classification (NCBI taxonomy): domain Eukaryota; kingdom Viridiplantae; phylum Streptophyta; class Magnoliopsida; order Caryophyllales; family Polygonaceae; genus Fagopyrum; species Fagopyrum esculentum. The sequence goes on along the minus strand of BSUD01000004.1, from coordinate 36,603,331 downwards.
AATAAAAGGAAGTTTTGATATTTGTTTTATATGTACCATATATCTATCTATATAACATACTAAAAGAGAACCCATTAAGACCACATGTCAACCATTGAGGCATGCCACCTAGGATTTTTTCCAATATATTTACAGATATGCCACAAGATATTTACAGATTTGCCAATTTTTTTTTATAAAATAATTTTTTAAAAATATTAATAAACAATCAGCAATGACACATCCCTTTTAAATAACACATCACCTTTTAAATATGCCACGTAAGCATTTGTTTGACTTATTAACAAATTTGTTACATATACCTATTAAATATTTTAAAAAAAATTATAGGATATTGATAACAAACAAGATCTTCAAAATTTTAACAAACAAGATTATGAAATGTTCTTCACATTTTTTAAACTCTGTTATTATAATTTTATAAAAATAATATAGCCCCATTTTAAAATTTTATTTAATTTTCTTCTTCTTATTTTTAAATTTCGAAATATAATTTTTAAAGTTAATTGAATTTAATTTTTAATTTTGAATTTTATATCATAGTTTATTTCTTTTTTTATTTTTTTAATTTTGAAATTAATTAATTAATTTATTTTTAATTTAATTTTTTTAATAAATATATATATATTATACTAAAACAAACTGCATTTTATCCACAAGTCAATTTCTAAAGTCATCCCCATTAGCATTTATTGATTTATTTACACATTTGTCACTTGATAACAAAATTTATATTGATCCGATCAAAATAAATAAATTCATATATTATAATTCTATTTTGCGTAGAAAATATCACGCATATTCTAACTAGATTTACATATTTTTAAAGTTTAAAACCTTAATTAAATTTACACCTCTAGATTTATATAAGTAAGGATGTAGTTGCATTTTATTTCAAAAAATTATATTATCCATCTTGACATGATTTATTTGTGTTTGTTTGGACTAGGCATATTTATCCTAGTATGTACTATGGGTTATGATCCTAAAACAAACCGTTGCGTTTGTTTGGACTAGGCATGTTTATCCTAGTATGTACTATGGGTTATGATCCTGCGAGATCATAGGGTCTAGAAGTCTAAGGACTTCTAGCTTGTGTTGAGTGGGATGTGAGCATGAGAGATTCTAGGATGCGGTCCTAGAATGTGACTCAAATGATCTAGCGTAGATCATTTGTGTAGAAGTCTTAGACTTCTTGAGTTGAGCGAGTTGTTGATATAGTTATCTTCTTGTGAGCAGGTTGTGGACTCCTTCCCAAGGGAAGCGAGAGTGTTGTGAGTTGAGTGTGGCGATAAGGTAATTCTCTGGACTTACTTAGCTCTATCCTTTGTATTAGTTTCGATGCGTGTTGGTGGTGTGTGTTTATTGTTTATGTGTATGTTTATTGTTTATAACAACTAAACCGGAAATAGGATTACCGACCTTTTTATGTTTATATTTGGCCCAAGTGTATGATAACGGGCGGTGACCGCTTGTCCAGTCCAAAATGGGGATGTCTGGGAGGTGCCTTGCGACCAGTCCAACGGGTGATGCTGATCCGCATCAAGTACAAACCTGTATGGTGAAAGGGGACAAGGGAAGATCGTTACGATTCTCGTGTCACACCATAAGTGGAATAGTAAGAGATATGACTTAATAATAACAAAGAGATAATAAACCGGACATGTGTGTTTAGATCATGTTGTGTGTTTTTATGGCTTATGTGTGTGTGTGTGTCGATACCATGATTCTAATGCTTTGAATGCTAGCTAACGGTTTTATACCGATTTTGTAGTTGTCCTCCAGGTTAGGGATGCCGCCGAGTGAGGTGGAGGAGTGGACACCCGGGGTCTCCGTACATTATAGGACGGGGATGGTTATGTGATTATGTCGTTTTAATTTATGTTGTACCTTAGGGATTTATGTTTTGGAGTTGTGTCGTTTTGAGGACTCGGCTGAGTTTCCAAGTTGTATCTTTCTTTTCGAGATTATTTGCATTGCATAAAATGTATTTCGGTTTTGGCCTTTATTTGTGTCTTGTTGCAAGATCCAGTGAAATTGTTGTCAGGCTAAGGGTCGAGACCCATTGTGAGGTCTTAACCCGTAGCATCCCGAGTCCCGCGGATTTGGGGTGTTACAAAAGTGGTATTAGAGCCAGGCTGACAACAATGGCACTCGCAATCTTCTAATGGCCGAATAAGTAATAAACAAAACCCCACGGGTTCTGAGTTTTCGTTTTCAAAATCACATGCATGAGTCGGGGTAGAATGTACGGACCACCACTCCTTCCGCCGATCTCGGCAGCTTAGTTTATTGGACCTTGATATATATATATATATATATATATATATATATATATATATATATATATATATATATATATATATATATATATATATATATATATATATATATATATATATATATATATATATATATATATATATATATGTTCGCTCCAAACGGTGTGTGCAAGCTTTAAATTTATAACCCTAGACTTAAGCTTAAAACAAGGATGCGAACCCGCAGTGTACGGGTCAATCGTAGTAAAAGCAAGAAAATTCCAGGGGTCGATCACAGGGACTCGGTGAAACAAAGTCAATACGGTATGCTTATGTCAATACTAACCACAAGAGCAATTAACACAATCAAAGATGAATAAGAAGTCAATAAAGCAAACATGCAATTCTAGGGATTAAAGCATCAAGTTGTGGTTCCAACTCAAGATCTATAGATAAGCGGACAAAGCTGAGATTTTTGCATGGGGAAGGTGTTTCTAAAGTGGAATAGATCACCGGGTAAGTCTCACTACACACTAATCCTAAACCGTAACTCCTATTACCGGGTAAGTCTCAAGGAATTAAGATAAGAACTATAACCTCAAACTAACACACCATCTAAGGGAATAGAATCAACCTTTACCGGGTAAGTCTCAGGCTAACTCACAAAGATGGGATGGAAGCACACTCAAACCCCAATAAAGGATAAACCTTTATTACCTACACTTATGATCGTTGGTACACAAACTAAGGAATCACCGGGTAAGTCTCATCCTAAGCTTGCATTGAACCAGGAAGGTGTAATAAGAATAGGATTTAGCAAACTCTAACACTTAACTCTCAGTTTAAGGTCGGATAAGTCACCCCGGTCAGAAGAATTCCACCCCGGCCGAGATGTTCATCAACCGAACGAGATGCTTAGGGTTAAGGTTAAAGACTCGAACTTTCAGGATCCTACTGGAATCTAAGATTATTCTATCATTGTTTTTCCCACAACCTTCAGCCAATCACCCTAGAATCACACAAGGAAATTAGCCACTCATCATCATAATGAAAGTATTAAATATATGGGAAGAAGGTGAATATTTGAACAAAGAAGAATTTAATAAAAAGACTTCAATAACTGAATCAAATATCACAACAAAGCGTTCCTTGGATAATAATCCAAAAAGTTAAGTCAACAAGTAAGGGAATTGAAGACAATCTTACAAAACCCTCCAAAAAGCTATAAAAGCTATGAACTTCAATCTTCCTTCAACCTTCAAAAAGATTCTTCAAAACTCCCAACTGGAGTATGTTGCTGCTGCTGCGTTTACGGGATCTTCTCGTAAGCAAGATGTTGGAATTGTGGAAATCCAACCCTTTTTATAGGAAAATAACTCTCCAAAGATAATAAATCTTAAAAAGATATTTTCCCATAAATATAGGTAAAATATATGATCCTGCATATCTCCTTCCTTCCAGGAGCCAAGCCCAAAAATATAAGATCACTTTCCAAATTTAAAAGATCTCATCCAAGAATAAAATATTCTCGCCGCGTCCTAGGTGTTCGCCTCGGTCGAGTCGGCGTCTCTGGATCACCTCGGTCGAGGTGAATCAATGGTTAACCGAGGTGAGTCAGAACAGAATGTGAAATCTCTTGAATCTGCTCCAAAGTAAATCTTTAATCCATGGCTATGCTCCCTGGGTGTAGCTCCAAATGACTCATGACTCCTTTCGCTCCTTTTTGATGCAAAACGTACCAAATTACCTGCAATTACAACAAAACTAGGTGTAGACCTCGATTCTCGCAAAGGCAGATGAAATGGTAGTAAAATCACATAATGCACATACAAACATGCAGATTATGAAAGATAGAACGTCCAAACAAACCCTAAAATATAGACTATAATTCATGCTATCAAAATACCCCATACTTAGCCCTTGCTTGTCCCCAAGCAAGCTCCTCATATAGAAGACAAGATAGAATGGATTATAAGTCAAGAAAATCAATGAAAAAGTCTTTCAAAAACATTTTATGGTGTGCAACTATCATAGATTACTCTAAGAGAGTACTTCCTGGAATTAAAAACTCAATATGATCAAAACATTTTATAAATATAAGAAAGTTGTTCATCTTTGCATAAAATCATAGAATGCATAATAAATCATAATTATCAAAATTAATCATGAATAATTCAGTTTAAACCACTAAGTCAATCAACAAGCTCAAGGTCTCAAGGGCTTCCCAAAAGAAAAGGTTAAGAAACGTGTAGGGTAGGGATGTATGTAAGGTAATGTGGTGCTAGAATCCGGGAAAAGGATGAACTTCACTTTCACTTTGACTTGCAACATCTTCCACCAATAAGCTTCACTTATCTCACACTTTTTCTTTTACTTTACTTTTTGGGATGCATGGACAGAGGTGCACAATAACCGAAGCCTAGGAAATCTGCAATCATCAATTTCTCGAGATGCATCAAACCCTTGATGCACATACCATGACCCGTTAGGAATATTGCTCAATCCGACTTTGGCAAGACACAAACACCCGGCTATGTGAATGGTGCCGAGTTACTCATCTTCATGATTGACTTCCCCAAACCTAAAATTACTTTCTAACACTTTCACTTCCAGCCACCTTCAACTTTAACTTGCTTTCACCACTTTGCTTGCTTCCAAATTCCCGGATAGGTAAAGGGAGGCAAAATGTTTATGAGGGGCTAAGCATGATCAAGAAGAAGAAGAAAGAAGAGAATGAATTGCCTTGGTCTTTCCAAGAAGAATGTGAGAGAACTTAACCTGCGGTGTCAACCTTCAAATTCAACATAATTTGGATAAAAACAAAGTATTAAACATGCTAATAATTTCAAACAAAGCATTTAGCAACTTAAACATATTATAAAACCTTTCAAACACACAAAGAATTTAAAACCAGTAAGTAAACAAAATCTTCACTGAGATCATATCTAGACAAGTAGCACAAAAATCGTTTTCGAAAACTTTCTGTTACGCCACCTCGGTCGAGATGTTCTTGGTTCAACCGAGGTGAAACACCTCGTTTCGCCTGTAACACCCCGAATCCGCGGGACTCGGGGCGCTACGGGTTGGGGCCTCACAATGGGTCCCGACCCTTAGCCTGACAACAATTTCACCGGATCTTGCAACAAGGCACAAATAAAGGCCAAAACCGAAATACATTTTTATGCAATGTTATGAAACCCGAAAATAAAAGAAAGAAAAGACTTCAGCCGTCCTTACAACAACATCATCATAATATACAATAACAACAATAGAAAGACTCCAAAACCCAAAACAACCTAAGATGTACGGAACCCCGGCTGCCCACTCCTCCGGATCACTCGGCCACATCCTAACCTGCACATCAACTACAACAATCGGTATAAAACCGTTAGCTCACATTCTAGGCATTATAAGAATAATATGGCACAAACACACATAAGAACACAAACACACAACATGCTCATAAACATACACATCCGTTACTTATTATTTTCTTAGGTTATTCCATATCTAATTCATTCGTTCAAGTGTGACACGAGAGTCTTATAACTCTCGCCTCTGTCCCCGTGTAACCAACAGGAGTGTGGCGGCGCCCAACCCGTATACCCTGTGGGAGTGATGAAGAAGCCCGCCCGTATACCATGTATGGCCTGGTCGCAGAGATCCCCCCAGTCTCCCTCGGGAAACTGAGCGGTGATGTCACCGCCCGATAATAATAATAGTAGTAACGATGGGCCAATAAATAAGGTCAAGTAAATCCTAATCCATTTTCATGCTTAAAAGCGGTAAACACACACCACCATATATATCCAAATAAGGCATAAAAGCGGCTAAGTAAGTCCGAGGACTTACCTCGTCTCAAAGCTACCCGAAACCGATAACACACTCCGAAGGAATATAACCAAAGTCTGTTCAAGACAAGGCACGATAATCAACAACCACTCGCACAAGCTAGAAGTTCTTAGACTTCTAGTCCTATATGATCTTATTAGGTCATACATCTCAATTCAACTATGCTATGATACCACTACTAACCTCGAAGATCGCAAAAGACCGTTCCTCAACCAAACTATTCATCATCCATCCATAACTCCCTAAAGTTCACAACCACTAGTGGCATTCGCTCTAAGTTATGCTAGATCCAACCTAGCATGATTCTACCAATACATATAACTAGATCGAGGAAGAGGGTACTCACATGAGGTCGAAGGCATAAGACGGTCTACGGATGTTGAGAAGGATTCGTTGGGCCTTCTATTGGGTGATTCCGAACCTAGAACCAAAGCTAAGCAAATTTAGCTAATACGCTAAATTTGAACGGAATAATATATATATATATATATATATATATATATATATATATATATATATATATATATATATATATATATATATATATATATATATATATATATATATATATATATATATATATATATATATATATATAAAGGTCCTTTGTGATTGAATTGATGTGTACCTTTGTGATTGTATGTTGCAAGATGAGGTTTGTAGTTATGCATGATAGAATTGATGTGTACCTTTGTGATTGTATGTTGCAAGATGATCTGATATATGTGTATAGTTATATATGTGGACGGTTATATGTTTTGGGACCTTATATTGTGGATGAAATGCTGGATGTATTATATTGGTAGTGATATGGACTTAGGATTTATATAGTTATGTATACGTATTCTTATTATATATAGTAGGAGCATATGGAGTTACGGGACCTAATAGAAAAGATGATAAGTATAGGACCATCACCTTTAAAGACGATATGGTTGGCTTGGGACAACGTTCATATGTGGAGGATGAATATGCTCAAGTATCGAGTTGAGCGCTACGTTCGGGCGAACACCTTGGAGTTCTCGTACTCCTTTAAGAGAAGGTCGAAGAGGAGGAGTGGATATGACGTAAACGAAGGACAACCAAGTAAAAGAAAATTCGCGGCAACTTAAGATAAATCGAGATGGAGACCATACAAGAAAAAGGAGTAACACGAAGGTGTGGAAGTGGTTACAAAGAAGTCACGATTGGAAGGACAACAAAACCAATAGGGATAACGAACTTAAGGTTCTTCAAGAAGACGCGTGGACAATTAACGATGCAAATCGAGGAGGAGAGGGATACATTCTAACAAGTTTAAAAGTGTGACGTTCTATTAAGATGCAAAGTTTTCCTTAGACGTTTCTAAGCATTGGAGTTAAGATGAGAGAAGTGAATGAAACATGTAGGAAGGATTTAAAATACCGGAGGTTAAACCGCGAGGTACTAAGAAGTGAAGAGTAAAAAATAAATAAAAAATAATACGAGGGTTACGAGGAGGACTACATGGAGAAAGTTCATATAGCAGAGTTACCTTGTGGAGTCAATCGTTTTCCGTCATTGAGATGAGACTGAGCAACGCTAAGAAGGAGGAAGTGTGTGAGAATGATGATCTTCGGAAGATGAAAGATGAAACAAGGAGCTTAGATCGAAAGACTTAAAGTTACCGACCTAGAACAATGTGAGTGGATGCTAATTAATGTCAGAAAATTTGAGAAGTACTTTTGCAAAACATTATGAAGAATGGTTAAACCCATGAAGGTGGGTCATAGGATACGAAAGAGTCGGGAATGTATAGTTATCTTGCAGAAGCGGAAGGAAGAGAGGAGCGTTGAAAAAGCTAACGGAGTTTGAAGAAGAGTAAAATGAGCTAGTGAAGTTTAAGACAGAGTACCCCGAGAGGGTATCCTTCAGGAGTATGATAACATGGAAGTGTAGTAGAATAATAAGTCGTTGACTTCAAAGAAGGTCAGATACAAGTTAATCGGTGACAACTGAGAACACCCAGGTGCGGGTTGTCTATTGGTGAGTGTAAAAGGGGATGAGTAAACAAGATTATGGGCATACAGAGAAATTTGGATGACCTTATGTGACCTTTGTAGGTCACAGAATTAGCATATGGGAGAACGACACGAATTAGAGGTTTTAAAGTTTGACCACGGTAAAGGGGAAGTAGTGAATCAAGAAGAAGGTAAGGTGTCATGGAGATGGTACGTAAATGGGAGTATATCGAGGATGTAGGGTATGAAATGGATGATATGTTACTGCGGGTAAGAGATAAGTCAAGTTTCTAAACTCACACGGAAGAGACATGGTGGCTATGGCGAGAAAGAGATGACCTAAATTAGGGCAACGCGACAAGCTTAGAGTTATGATGTTAGTGCTTGGTGGAGTAATGAGTGGATCTTTCAGTGATCGTGGTTGGGAAATTTCGCCTTAAGGCGTACTTGTACGGTTGTGAAGTTGTTCTTGGAATACCAAGAGATGCTTAAGGTGACCAACAAGAGTAAGAGAAGACCGAAGTTTTGAAGTTTGTGGTCGTTATGAGATGTACAGGAAGTACATGAAAGAATGAGGTTAGAGCCTCTACGGTCGGTTTGATATTACATATGAAAATGAAGTATAAATTTATATGCCTACCTTAAGAAAGGATGTTTATGGTGAAAGCTAATGTAGAATACGAAGAACTCCTCCGATATGTTGGGGTGTCAAAGAAAGCAAAGAAGATAATTAAGATCGATTTATTATAAGGAGTGATTAAGCCTAGTAGTTAGGGCCTTCATGACCGAACATACGTGCGAGATCAAGAAAGATTATTACCTTCATTCCTTCAAAGTGAAATGGGGGGATTAAGTTGAAATATTGCAAAACCATGGTCCAATAGTCAGAAGACGAGGAAAAGTCTCTCGAGTTCAGGAGATGAAGGATCTCTAAAAGAGGACGGTCAACATTGTAGCTAAAGATGGAGCAATACACGTGTTTGAAGAACGTCATCCCAACAGATCGGGGTAGATCAGTAGTACCCTGACCACCTGTCAAGTGTTAAGGCAAGGTGGTGTTAGTTATTACGTTATGTGACGAAAGTGGGAAAGACGAAAACCGAGACATCACGGATTCCAATACGTCAGAATGTGGATTTTTCCTCTAAGGTCAAGCGTGACTCGATTCCGATATCTAAGGTGCCGTATGGAATGACACTTGTGAAGAGACATGAGTTGTGGAGGCAAGGGAAGGAGCAATTGCAAGAACGTTTTGAAATAGAGTTCATTAAAATTAGTGAAATGCTATGGAGAAACTCCGAACATTTCTTAAACTCTTGATTTGAAATTCTTATGGAGAACACCCGTTTGCGAAAAGAGAGACGATTATCTCCGTTGTACATCGATTACAATGAGCCGAGCAAAATAACAAATGAAGAACAAGTACCCCTTACCCCGTACAGATGATCTAATTGACCGATTGCAAGGGTCGGTGGTTTCTTCTAAAATTGATTTAAGGTTCGATTGTCACCAAGTGAGAAGTCGAGACTGAGATATTGCAAATATTGCATTCCGGACGAACCATGGTCACTACGAGTTTTAGAGATTCCCTATGGGCTTACTAATGCCCTAGTTAAGATATTTTGGTCTATTCCCAAGAAGAGAAAAGTTGTATGACAAGTTGTCTCGTGATGGCAACCCCGGAGGTGGTGAAAGAAGTTACTAGTTTTCTTGGATGTGCTGGTCATTACCGGAATGGTAGAGAGATTTTCCAATTGACACCATCTATGTCTAAACTATTCCGGATGAAAATGGAGTTTTGAGTGAGACGAAAATTGACAATAGAGTTGTTGTGAGTTAAGAGGAGATTCTTTGGTGCAACTGTTTTGATATTGCCTCGAGGTATGATGGGTTGGAAGTGTACACGTGATTTTCCAAGACAAGGTCTTGATTGAGTATTGAGGAACGATGTAAAAGTTATAGCATACGTGTCTCGTTAGTAGAATCAGTGTGAAGCAAGGTATTTTCTCCATTTCTTGGAACTTACAACAAGATTGAGAAGATGTAACATCAAAGTTTGGTTGTGCGGGACCAATTAAGAAAGTTTGATCTTCTGTGTTAGAGAAAATAAAAGAGAAACATAATGGAAATGCTGCACTGAGAAAGACCCGAGAATGAAGTTGAGTTCCGATATATCGGACCTGTTTGAGATCTTAAGCGCAAGTTGGGGAAATGGTTTACCGGTTGGCGTGGCCGCCGAGAGTAGAGGGTGTTACCCGGTGTTTCATGGGTATCAATCAAGAGAGTACATACAAGACTCGAGACATGTCATCAGTCATGATGATTTAGTGGCAGACGAGGAACCAATGAGGCTAACTGGAAGATAGGGGATAATATCTTTGGTTGAGTTTTACGCTCCGCTAGTTGCTTTGATAGAATCGACGGGTTAGACCTAGTTCTTCCATTGGTTGAGTTTGTGATTGTGTGATATTATGTGTAGTTTGTGCCCTGTGCGGAAATGTGCTACATGACCTGATTTATCTTGCGGTAGTAGTTCGAGTAGTGTGTGTATATAGATTAGAAGGTTTCAAGCTTCTTAGAGTGAGAGTTCTAACCTCGGCCTTAGGGACTGAGAAGTTCGACGAATAGCAAGTTTCGGGACGAAACTTATTTTTAGAGTGATCTGATGTAACGCCCCAAATTTTTGGGGCGTTTGCGATATTTTTTTTTATTATTAATAAAAATATTTTTACTGCCTAAATTAAACTTTATGAGTATATTCTTATATATTTGATTTATGAGTTTTCCGTAAATTGTTTTACAGAAGATTCGGAAATTTCTTTTTCCGTTCCGAAAATCCCGATCCGAGTGTTCCGATCGAGTTCTTTTTTTTTCTGTTTATTTATTTATTTTATTTTATTCTTCTTTCTTCTTTCTTTACTGCTTCGCTTTGGTAGCTGGTGCCGTGTGCCTAGCCCTGACCGGCCCTTCGTTACTCTCATACGCTGCTCCTACCCAGCACCTATCTCCATCTTTGCATCATCTCTCACTCACCTGCAACTTTCTTCAGCCCTCTCTCACGCAAGAGCCCTCCCAAGACACTCCCTCATCTCACCTCTCTGCAATACCTCGCAAGCAGCACAATTCCTGTAAACTTCCCTCACCACTTGCAGCATTAACCCAGCTCCCCTCCCTGCCTTTTCTCTGCAAACCATCACCACCGAAAGAATCTGCAGCCTCGACATCGTTCTCCTCGAGCCCTCCATTCTCGAGCAACCACGGACAGCACCAGGGAAACAACCTCCTTGCTGCCGCCTCCACACCACCGGAGACCGGGAGCCGTCTCCATGATCGGCCTGCACGAACCCCACCGGAGCTTCCCTGGGTTTGACCTCGCCACCGCCAAGGAACAACCCCTCTGCAGCCTCTGTTGCCCTTCTCGATCCACTGTAGCCACCGGATATCTGAGCCCTTGACTGCCGCCGCCGGAGACCGGAGTCCCCTTGCCTGCCTTGCTACTCTCAACTGAGCCGCCGTTGAAGGCCACTGGAGTCCCTTGTGCCGCCTGCTCCTCTTCCGCCATCATCAACAGATGAAGGGTGAAATAAAACCCTTTTAATTAATTCATTTCGGGACCCCTCACTTTTGGTATATTACAGATTTGTATCCCATGTTTTATATTTACATATTTGGCTCTAATTTTGGAATCTTGCAATATTACCCCTGCTGGAATAAATTACAGGAAATAGCCCAAAGATTTATTTACAATTTATGACACAAGTTTCTAACATTTCATAAATTGCCCTTGATAATGTTCTATGAGTTTTAAATTTGGGATTTACTTGAATTATATTCTTATGTATATATACCATATATATTATGCTCATGTTGGATTAATTCCGGTTTATGACTTAAAGATTAAATTGCGGGTTTTTAGCGTTTGCTTTTGAAAATGAGTTTACCTTAGAATAATATATCTTATATTACGATCAAATTTAGCGTTTTAGCTAAATTTGTGTAGCTTTGATTTTAGGTCCGGAAGCGCACCGATAAAGGCCTAACGAGTCTAAGTTCGTCTTCCGTCTTTGGACGTCACGTGATTACCCTCTCCCCCGAGCTTATGATCTTACTCGATTTAGTTATATTTAGTATTAGTATCATTGTAACGCCCCGTTCTTTTGGGTGCGTTCCGATTTATTTTTTTTCCCTACTTTCATTTCGATCGTAGCACGAGATTTCTTTTTATTATTATTTAAAAATATTTCTTTGACATAAAAATAACTTTTCGGGTATTTTATTGTTTTGGTGTACATATACATATTTTTGTATTTTATTTTTAGTCGGAAAAGTCGGAAATTCCCGATTCGAAAATCCCGTTATGATTGTTTAATCAAGTTAAATGGCCCTATTCGCTTTTTATCCCTTTTCTTTTATTTCTTTTCCTTTATTTCTTTTCTTCTTTTTTTTCTCTTGGACGCTTGTGAGCTGGAGACTCCCGCCTTGTAGAGAAGCGAGGAGTCGCCCCCTCGTTTCCCCCTCCGTCTGCAGCCTACCGAGCCCTAGCTTGCAGTGACATTGCCCTCTCTCTTCCTTCCGTTCTGCATCAACAGCCCAGCCCCTCACTTTCCCCTCCTTTGTTACCTTCTCACTGTTATGCATCTCCTATCTTCCTCAACCCCAGCAACTCGCACCCTGGAAACCCCTCTTTACCACCGGAGCCACTACTTCTTGTTGCAACTGAATGGAAGCTGCCAGGGAGAAGCGCCTCGCCGGGAACTTGCCCTCGTCGAGACCGCTACTGCCGCCTTCTTCCGCCCTCTCCTTCCCCGTGTCTTCTGTTCTCTCCTCTGCACAACCCCTTGCTCCAGTGACCTTCGCCGGGCTGAAAGAGCCGTCGACTCTTGTTGCCCTTCGCCGCCGGAGATCGGGACGGTCCTCACCACCAGCACCCCTGCCCTGTCGAAGGCCCGCCTATGCCGCCTCCTTTGCAAACCTCCTCTCCTTCTGCACCTGTTCAGAGGATGAAGAAGACCTTTCACATTAATCCAGATCCGGCCCCTCTGTTTTGGTATAATTGCATATTGTGACCCCCTTTTGATTATTACAAATTTGTACTCCAGTTTCTGGTTTATTGCAAATATACCCCTGTAGAATTAATTGTGGAAATATGACCAAGTTTCTTGAATATTTATTTTACGGTTTTGACCAAAAATTATTTTCGGAAATGGCTTAAGTTCTTGAGTCCGTATTTATGGCCCGGAAAGTTGATTGGGTTTTGACCCATGTTATAAAAATTGTATAGTTTTCCCGAAAAATGTAACTACGGTTTTTAACCTTGGATTTAATTATGGGGATATTCTAATCTTTAAGTATACTACATATTATGCCTTGTTGATTTAATTTCGGGTTATGACCCCAAAGATTCAATTGCGACTTTTGACCAAATTTTCTTATTGGATAATTTTCCGGAAAAAGGGTTTAACGAGTTTTAACATTGGCTTTGAAAACCGAGTTTTTCTTAGTCATATACATATTATATATTCCGTTCCAATTTAGCGAATGAGCTAAATTTGATTAGTCTTGTTTTAGGATTCGGGAGCGCCCCATAGAAGGCCCAACGAATCCATACTCAACATTTGTTAATCGTTTTCCGCCTTTGACCTCGTGTGAGTACCTCTTCCTCGATCTAGTTATATGTAGTGGTAGAATCATGCTAGGTCGGATCTAGCATAACTTAGAGCGAATGCCAAGTAGTGGCTTTGAACTTTAGGTGAGGATTTGAGGATGGTTTGAACGTTCTAAGTATTGAGGTGTCTATGTTATCATGTGAGCTTTGTTGAGGTTGTGAGTATGTGTTCGTTGAGATTGTGGAGTTATGATGGAAGTATCCTAGCATGTGGTTATAGTTGAGATCTTGTGAGTTTATGAGGGCTAGGAGTGTATCCTAGATTATGAGAGTGTATGACCTAATAAGATCATATATGACTAATAGTCTAAGGACTTATAGCTTGTCTGAGTGGTTGATTGATTACCGTGCCTTGTCTTGCACAGGCCTTGGTTATATTCCTACGGGAAGTTGAGATCGGTTTTTGTTAGCTTTGGGACGAGGTAAGTCCTCGGACTTACTTAGCCGCTTCTATGCCTTATTTGGATGTATATGGTGGTGTGTGTTTACCGCTTTTAAGCATGAAAATGGATTAGGATTTACTTGACCTTATTTATTGGCCCATTGTTACTACTATTATTATCGGGCGGTGACATCACCGCTCAGTTTCCCGAGGGAGACTGGGGGGATCTCTGCGACCAGACCATACACGGTATACGGGCGGGCTTCTTCATCACTCCCTCAGGGTATACGGGTTGGGCGCCGTCACACTCCTGTTGGTTACACGGGGATAGAGGCGAGAGTTATAAGACTCTCGTGTCACACTTGAACGAATGAATTAGATATGGAATAACATAAAAAGATAATAAGTAACGGATGTGTATGTTTATAATCATGTTGTGTGTTTGTGTTCCTATGTGTGTTTGTGCCATATTATTCTTATAATGCCTAGAATGTGAGCTAACGGTTTTATACCGATTGTTGTAGTTGATGTGCAGGATAGGATGTGGCCGAGTGATCCGGAGGAGTGGGCAGCCGGGGTTCCCTACATCTTAGGTTGTTTTGGGTTTTGGAGTCTTTGTGTTGTTGTTAATGTATATTATGTTGATGTTGTTGTAAGGACGGCTGAAGTCTTTTCTTTCTTTTATTTTCGGGTTTCATAACATTGCATAAAAATGTATTTCGGTTTTGGCCTTTATTTGTGTCTTGTTGCAAGATCCGGTGAAATTGTTGTCAGGCTAAGGGTCGGGACCCATTGTGAGGTCTCGCCCGTAGCATCCCGATATCCCACGGATTTGGGGTGTTACAATCATGCTAGGATGGATCTAGCATAACTTAGAGTTAATGCCAAGTAGTGGCCTTGAACATTAGGTGAGTTTTGAGGATTTATGATTGTGCTAAGACTTGAGGTGTTGATGTTATCTTGTGAGGCTTACGAGGTTTGAGAATTGGAGTATATGGTTGTTGAGTTTATGGGCTAGGATATGTGTATCCTAACATGGGGTTGTTACCGTTGCGTTTGTTTGGACTAGGCATGTTTATCCTAGTATGTACTATGGGTTATGATCCTACGAGATCATAGGGTCTAGAAGTCTAAGGACTTCTAGCTTGTGTTGAGTGGGATGTGAGCATGAGAGATTCTAGGATGCGGTCCTAGAATGTGAGTCAAATGATCTCGCGTAGATCATTTGTGTAGAAATCTTAGACTTCTTGAGTTGAGCGAGTTGTTGATATAGTTATCTTCTTGTGAGCAGGTTGTGGACTCCTTCCCAAGGGAAGCGAGAATGTTGTGAGTTGAGTGTGGCGATAAGGTAATTCTCTAGACTTACTTAGCTCGTATTCTTTGTATTAGTTTCGATGCGTGTTGGTGGTGTGTGTTTATTGTTTATGTGTATGTTTATTGTTTATAACAACTAAACCGGAAATAGGATTACCGACCTTTTTATGTTTATATTTGGCCCAAGTGTATGATAACGGGTGGTGACCGCTTGTCCAGTCCAAAATGGGGATGACTGGGAGGTGCCTTGCGACCAGTCCAACGGGTGATGCTGATCCGCATCAAGTACAAACCCGTATGGTGAAAGGGGGCAAAGGGCAAGATCGTTACGATTCTCGTGTCACACCATAAGTGGAATAGTAAGGGATATGACTTAATAATAACAAAGAGATAATAAACCGGACATGTGTGTTTAGATCATGTTGTGTGTTTTTATGCCTTATGTGTGTGTGTGCCGATACCATGATTCTAATGCTTTGAATGCTAGCTAACGGTTTTATACCGATTTTGTAGTTGTCCTCCAGGTTAGGGATGCCGCCGAGGAGGTGGAGGAGTGGACAGCCGGGGTCTCCGTGCATTATAGGACGGGGATGGTTATGTGATTATGTCGTTTTAATTTATGTTGTACCTTAGGGATTTATGTTTTGGAGTTGTGTCGTTTTGAGGACTCGGTTGAGTTTCCAAGTTGTATCTTTCTTTTCGAGATTGTTTGCATTGCATAAAAATATATTTCGGTTTTGGCCTTTATTTGTGCCTTGTTGCAAGATCCAGTGAAATTGTTGTCAGGCTAAGGGTCGAGACCCATTGTGAGATCCTAACCCGTAGCATCCCGAGTCCTGCGGATTCGGGGTGTTACAAAAGGTCCATATCATATATATAGTAGAAAGTAAAGTAGAGTAAAATAGAACTTATCCCCTAAGTTTTACTTTGAAAAGTAGCTTAAGTTTTATTTTTTGTGATTATCCCGCAAGTTTTACTATTTTTTAATTAAAATTTTAGGTTAAAATAGAGCTTTTCCAACAAGATTGTTATTGATCAATTATCTATATCTATATACCTATACTAAAGTAGGAGATTTTGATGCTAACGTGACGGCTTCACGATTTTTGTCGGAATAAATCTTTTTCTAGACATCTAATTAAGCTAATAAATCTTATTTACTAAACCAAAAATCTAAATAATATTTTCTGACTTTTAGCATTGTTTTACGTGTTTTAAATCAAAATTATTAAGATTTCGTTCGATAAACGTATCTCAAATTTAAAGTAAATCAATATCTCGGATGAATCTTCTCCCATAAGTCCTCAGCTCGGGTAGCAATTTCTCGAAATTCTATCTTTACGTAAAAAAAATCTTTCTATTTACATATACATTAGATTGTTTGTTAAATTAATCCAATAAAACCAAGCTTTTCAAATAAATTTTTTCAATAAATCTTCTCCAACAAAAGTATAAATTTAAATTATACGTAGAATGGAGTATATATGAAAAGAAAAGGATGTACAATTACTTAGATTAAGTACAAATGATCAATTGATAAGGGTAATAATGTTTAACTTTCTATGTTTAGACCATACATTATCTTATCAAGTATTGTGCATTTTTTGATTCATGCGTCTTCAAGTATAAACTTTTAAGAGAATAAGTTTTTTCCTCTTTTAAAAGATTTAGGATTGTGATAATAAAAATATGCGTAGAATGATGCATATATAGTTGAAATACTCATGAATTTGATTACACAAATTCCTACGTACATATAACGCAAATACCTATGAATTTAAACACACAAATAAATGGACGTTTTGATATTTGTTTTTTATGTACCATATTTTATATACTATAAAAATCTATCTATTCATAACCCATTTTGTGAACCTAACCACATTGATCAAATAACAATGACGCTCACATTTGATCTTACAAATTCTTATCAAATATTCGTTAATCTCTTACACTTCTTCATTTTTAATCTTCAAGTGTCATGAAATATATATATATTAATAAGAAAACATGTTCTTGCCTTTATGAGATTTTGGATTACAAGAATAAGAATGTATGTAGGATGTAATACATGTAATTGAAATAATCATGAATTTTAGAAAAAAAATCTTATATACATTGCATCATATCCATGCATAGTACATATAGTGCACTAGCTATATGTAATAGTAATTAAAAAAAATAGAGGTCCTCTAAACATTGAGCCCCGTTCTGTTGTAAATGCGGAAACGGAAATTGAATGGAAATAAATCTAGTCCATATGCGTATCTTGTTTATAATATTTTTTTGGAATCACTCATCGTGGTTTCATGCAAAATGCAATTGCTTCCTCCATTTTGTTTCTCTATCGGGTATAAAGCTAATTAAATTTTACTTCAATTACTTCAAACCACAATGATTGATTCCAAAAAAATTAATAAATAAGGATATACATATGAATTAGATTCGTTTCTTTTTTCTGAGTCAAAACCAAATGGGCCCTTAATCTATTTTCATTCGACCGTATGAACAACTCAATAGATGACTATGTTGGTGGTTTAAGATGACTATACAACTTATAAGACTGGCTATTAAATTTATAAATTTAGACCATACATCACAAACTATGTATGTTCAATTCATAAGGTTGATGATTCTATTTCAAAATTTAACCCATACATTATCTTATCAAATATTCTACATGTCTTGACTTATCATCTTCATACATCTTCAAGTATAAAGTTGTCTAAAAATTAGTTTTTCCTTCTATTACAAAATTTGAATTACAACAATAAGTTTGTACGTAGAATGGAGGACATATGAAAAGAAAAATATGTACAATTTATATGATTAACTACAAATGTTCAATTGATAAGGTTGATGATTTACTTTCTAAGTTCAAACCATAAATTATTATATCAAATAATGTGCATGTCTTTAAATATAAATATATAAAAAAATTTAATTTTTTTCCTCTTTTACAAGATTTAGTATGATGCTCATACGAATATACTTTGGATGAAGTACATATAATTGAAATACTCATGAATTTGATCACACAAATTCCTATGTACATATAATAAAAATACCTATGAATTCAGACACACAAATAAAAGGTGCTGAAATTTGTGTGTTATCTACCATATAGTAATACTATAAATATCTATATGTTGATGACCTTTTTTTGAACCAAACTACACTAATCAAATAACAATGACACTCATATTTAGTCTTACAAATTCTTTTACATTATTGTCATGTTTGTTTGTGCTATGTTCCTACCAGCTACATGCACAATCAAATATTTTCGATTTGACTAAGTATGGAGGAATCGCCAACGAAACCTTCGACAATAGCAAGGTACTACATTTTTCGTTGAAGGCTTTTAGGTTTATCTTGATTTATTTTTGTGTATTTCTTTTCTCCTTTGTTGTATGGTCTTTCATAATGGTTAGTCCGTCTGTCGATCTCTTTTGACCTTTCGTTCCAATAGACGACGCGTAATCAAGTTTCATTAATTAACAATTTTCCAACTGTTTTCATTGACGACAGGCGTTGCTTAGTGCATGGAATGATGCTTGCAAATGGGAGGGAAAAGGTGAGGTGCAGCTTCTGATTCCTCAAGGGAGTTACTTGTTGAATCCTGTAGTGCTAAGTGGGCCATGTAAAAGCCCAATTAAGTTCATGAATATGGGCCAAATTTTGGCCCCTCCTGGCCCAACAGATCTCAGTTATTGGCTTGATTTTCGCTATCTTGATGGATTGATTGTTGATGGTGGCTTATACAATGGTCAAGGTCAAACCACTTGGAATCACTCCAATTTGGTCAATTCCGGTTATGCCGTAAGTCAATCACTTCTTCCTCCGCATCAATTAGATCTTCCGATTTACTAATATCTCATTCAGATCTTTAACATAATAAAATATAAAATGGAGAGTAACCATATATATTGACATCGCTTACGATTGATGTATTGAATTGATCAGGTAATCAACATGGCTTTTGTAAACAATACAAACATTCAAAACGTGGCTCTTAAAAACAGCAAGAAGACCCACATCTCCATCTTTGCTTGTAATAACGTCGAGATCTCCCAATCGTCAATCTCAGCTCCACAAAATAGCCCTAACACTGATGGTATTAGGATCGGGCTCTCCAATTACGTTAAAATAAGGGATACAAACATAGGATCGGGAGACGACTGTATCACCATCCTAACGGGAACCAACAACGTCAACATTACTAGGATCCGGTGTGGGCCTGGACATGGAATTAGCATTGGAGGCATGGGGTATAATCCGGGAGATGAGGTGAAAAATATTTTTGTCAGAAATTGTACCTTCACGAGGACACTTAATGGCGTTAGGATTAAGACAGCGGCAAATAAAAATCCAGGTATATGCTCAGGTGTGTCATTTGTGGATATCATCA
Organism: Fagopyrum esculentum; assembly: GCA_033239045.1. NCBI lineage: Eukaryota > Viridiplantae > Streptophyta > Magnoliopsida > Caryophyllales > Polygonaceae > Fagopyrum > Fagopyrum esculentum. The sequence continues at coordinate 36,583,467 of BSUD01000004.1, read as the reverse complement.
TGGAAGATGCTAATAATCCCATCATCATAGACCAAAATTATTGGCCTACTACAAAATTTCCGGTACGTATCCTAGTCCAATATGCTTTCTTTTTTTTGTTAATTTAAAGGAAATTTTGTTCTTGAATATGACAATGAAATTTCACCCGTAACAAATTAATATAACAAACCATTGTTTGTATTTTGTGAATCCTAGACATGTTTAATCCTAAGTAAAAACATAGATAGAAAGTATAATATTCACCGTACCATTAATTAATTGCATATATTTATATTTATATTATCATGAGATACATATCCATACAAATATATAATGAGTGAACTTAATATTTTTTGTGTTTTTTAAATTTTCTTCTTATAAACATGCATTTAATGATTAAATAATTAAATTTGGATGATATTTATAAAACAAATCTCGTGTACTTTATTTATATTGATTATTTAAATATGATATATTATAATTATTTATTGATTTTGTATAATTTTAAAAATATTTCTTATGTATGTAGGGAGATTCACACGTGCAAATAGAAGATGTGAAGTTTGTAAACATCAAAGGAACATCAGCCTCAGATTTAGCAATAAACTTGCAGTGTAGTGGCAGCAACCCTTGTAAGGACATTAGGTTGGACGATATAGACATCGCCTATGGAGTTCCAAATGGCAAATTCCCTACTACAAATTGCACCAATGTTAAGGGGGTTGTTACTCGTATAAAAAATACCGGTTCTTGTTCAACATTAAGCTTAGTTCATTAGTTGGCTTAATTTTGAACTCCTTGTATGCTATTTATAATAATTTTTAAATTATGGGTCCAACCCTTAACAAGATACTTCATGTGGTACATTGTACTTCAGTTTCTATTATGATTTTATGAAATTATTGTAGTCATGCATATGATTTTCATACCCCTTACATAAATATAGCGTTTAACTACAAACTCGGGAGGATCAAATAAGTATATGAAATAAAGGAGAAGAAATATACAAGGTTTCTAATATAATCTTCAACACATTATTCGCCCAAATGACACGAAGGATCTTATTTAATAAAATCTTTCCATCCAAGCATTAGGGTAACAAGAAGGTCATACCAAGGTATCAATATACCGAGTTGAGTGGTTACAAATTAAGACATCATTTTCACTGTAGCCAACATTGTAACACCCAAAATTCTCAGAACTCGGGGCGCTACGGGTTAGGACCTCACATTGGTTTCCAACTCTAGTTTGACAACAATTTCACTCGATCTTACTACAAGGCACAAATGTGATTAAAATAAATACAAAACTAGGAAAGATAATGACATGAATGTATATCATGTGACAACCTTACAAGACGTAAATATAAGTATCTTATGTGCGTGCAGAAATATGAAAAACATTCCCTTTCCTAAACTATATGAGTACGTGGACCCGGCGCACCATCCACTCCAGATTTCTCAACAACTTCTTTAACATACAAGAAATCTAACAACACAACGGTAAAATCGTTAGCTAATAATTCTAGTATATTAGAAGGTACTAAAGTAGTACAACACATTAATGCGGAAAAAGTAAACACACAACATGCTTTCACAGAAATTCGGTTATTATCTTGTATTTAAATTATTCACTTCTAATTCAACTTACTGTGTGGCACGAGGGTCTCCCGACCCTCGCCTCCGTCTCCGTATACCAACAGGAGTGGATCCTATGCATCTCACTATATACCATATCTGGACTGGTCGCGGAGAACCCCCCTAGTCTCATGGCAGAGTTGGGCAGTGATGTCATGACCCGTTATACATACACTTGGGTCTTAATTAAATAGCAACGTCGTCCTACTCAAGTTATAATTATATGACATACAATTCACATACCACTATCATAGTCCACACCAATATACAAAACATTGGCTAAGTAAGCCCAAATGACTTACCTGTACCAAGTCCAAGTCCGGTTAGCAACAATACTCGATCTCGTATGTATATGATCTCAACCACCTAATTATAAAAGGACTTTGAATCAATATACCACATTTGTCATCTAGAACTTCCCAACTTGTAGGTTAACAACGATTATCAAAGAAAAAGTATAAAACCGACCGCTTCTATAAAAAGACAATTTTACCATTTGGAAACTGGAAAACTCTAACTAGCATCGCGAACATGATGTCAAATCTTAAACGAAGAGATCTAAGGAGTTTGAAAGGTTATCTAACTTTCCAACTTCGTATCAAAACTAATGTAACAACCCAAGTTCTGGGTTTTCAAAGCGTTACGGGCTAGAACCTCACAATGGGTTCCGACCCTCACAGTAGCAACGACACAACGGATCTTACAACAAGACACAGACAAACGAAAACCAAAACTTATAATAAACCAAAGGTTTAAACAAAGGAAGCGCAAAAGACTCGCAACCGAGTTCAAAACAAAGGGAAAACAACAACAAAAATATAAACCCGATCCCGTCCTATAATGTACGGGAACCCCGGCTGACCACACCGTCCGGATCACTCAGCAGTACCTATATCTTACAAGGCATCTACAACATCGGTATAAACTGTCATCTTGTGAGTTTGCTGACGTCTTTGGAGAACCATCAGGTTTACCTCCACAGAGGAGTGTAGACTTTGGCATTGAGCTAGAGCCCGGTACGAGACCGATCTCTAAGGCTCCTTATCGTATGGCGCCCATCGAGATGCTTAAGTTGAAGAAGCAGCTCGAGGAGTTAGCAGAGAAGGGCTTCATCCGCCCTAGTGTATCTCCTTGGGGCGCACCAGTTCTCTTTGTCAGGAAGAAAGACGGGTCAATGAGGTTATGTATCGACTACCGAGAGCTGAATAAGGTGACGATCAAGAATAAGTACCCATTGCCCCGAATCGATGATCTTTTGGATCAGTTTCATGGAGCTTTAGTGTTTTCGAGGATCGATCTGAGATCTGGATATCACCAGCTGAGGGTGAGAGAGCAGGACATAGCCAAGACGGCATTTCGGACCAGATATAGACACTATGAGTTTGTAGTGATGCCATTCGGGCACACGAATGCGCCTGCAATCTTCATGGAGTTGATGAACAACATCTTCATCGACTTCCTAGACCAGTTTGTAGTTGTCTTCATAGACGACATTCTGGCAGTAGAGAGGAGCATGCAGGACACTTGAGGATCATTCTTCAAGTCTTACAGGACAGAGAGCTTTACGTCAAGCTCTATAAGTGCGAGTTTTGGATGTCCGAGGCATTCCTTGGTCACATTGTTTCAGCTGAAGGGATCAAGGTAGATCCGGCGAAGATTGAGTCAGTGGCTTCTTGGCCGCCTCCTAAGAACGTCAAGGAGGTATGCAACTTCTTAGGATTGGCGGGCTACTACCGGCGTTTTGTTGAGGGCTTTTCAGTTATTGCCCGACTGCTCACTTCCTTGTTGCGGAAGTCTACGAGTTTCGTATGCTCCGAGCCGTGCCTGCAGAGCTTCGAGGAGCTGAAGAAGAGGTTGACCTCTGCTCCTATCTTAGCTCTGTCATAGGGCATTGAAGATTTTGTGGTTTACAGTGACGCATCCAAGCTGGGCTTGGGATGTGTTTTGATGCAGAGGGGTAAGGTGATTGCTTATGCGTCTCGACGGTTGAAGACGTACGAGGAGAACTATCCTACCCATGACCTGGAGTTGGCTGTTGCGGCTCATGCTTTGAAGATTTGGAGACATTATTCTAGTACGGAGCTACGTGTCAGATATTCACATACCATAAGAGCGTGCAGTACATATTCACTCAGCGGGAGTTGAATAACCGCCAGCGCAGATGGTTGGAGTTGATCAAGGACTTCGATCTTGAGATCTTATACCACCCGGGAAAGGCTAACGTGGTAGTAGATGCCCTTAGTAGGAAGACTCCCCGAGAGATGGCGATCGCTAGGCTGACAGCTCAGCCACAGTTACAGCGAGATCTTGCATGGTTGGAGATGGATATCCACTTTCCAGATTCCGACAGCCAGTTGTCCACCTTGGATATAGTACCTGATCTGTTGGCCGAAATCCGACAGAAATAGGAGAGTTGTCCACCTTTGACGCAGATCCGAGACCGGATGTCTCGAGGAGAGGCACCACTGTTGGCAGTTGGTGCTGATGGAGTTTTGAGACGCCATGAGCGTTTTTGTGTGCCTTCAGATCGAGAGTTGAGACAGAGGATCCTTCAGGAGGCTCACTCTTCACCTTACTCAGTGCATCCCGGTGCGAGTAAGATGTATCAGGATATCATACGCTCTTTCTGGTGGGGAGGTCAGAAGCCAGATCTCACAAGATATGTAGCTCAGTGTGCAACTGTACGCTCCAAACGGTGTGTGCAAGCTTTAAATTTATATCCCAAGAAATATGCTTAAACAAGTATGCGAACCCGTAGTGTACGAATCAATTATAGTAAAAGCAAGAATTCCGGGGTGTCAATCTCAGGGACTTAGGTGAAAAAAAGCAAGTATAGGTTGTCAATGCAACAAATAACCACAAAAGCGATTTAAGCAATCAAAAAAATGATAATAAGGTCAATCAAAGGAAATATGCAAATTCTAGGGATTAAAGCATCTAGTTGTGGTTCTAACTCAAGATCTCAAGATAAACGGACAAAGCTGAGATTTTGCAAAGGGAAGGTATTTCTAAAGTGGAATAGATCACCGGGTAAGTCTCACTACTCACTAACTCCAAACCAAAAGCTCCTATCACCGGGTAAGTCTCAAGGTACTAAGGAAAGGAATTATAATCTCAAACCAACACACCAACTAAGAGAGTAGAATCAACCTTTACCGGGTAAGTCTCAGGCTAACTCACAAAGATGGAATGAAGGCACACTCAAACCCCAATAAAGGATAAACCTTTATTACCTACACTTATGATCTTGGGTAAATAAACTAAGGAATTACCGGGTAAGTCTCATACTAGGCTTGCATTGGACCAAGAAAGGTGTAATAAGAATAGGATTTGGCAAACTCTAACACTTAACTCTCAGTTACGGATCAGAAAAGGTCACCTCGGTCAGTCAAGTTCCACCCCGTCCGAAATGTTCATCGACTGAACGAGATGTTCTAGGGTTAAGGATAAAGACTCGAGCTTTCAGGGTCCTACTGGAATTAAGATTATTCTATCATTGTTTTTCCCACAACTTTCAGTCAATCACCCTAGAATCGCACAATGAAATTAGCCACTCATCATCACGAAAGCAATAATCAAATATATGGGAAGAGTGAATATTTGAACACAAAAACCTTAAGAACAAGACTTTAATAACTGAATCAAATATCAAACAAATCAGCGTTCCTTGGATCACAAATCCAACAAGACAATCAAACAAAAGGGAATCTAAGAAAGTCTTACAAATCCCCTTAAAAGCTATATCCGAACTATCAATCCTTCCTTGATTGATCTTCAATCTCCCTTCCTTCCTTCAAAGCTTCCAGAAAATCCTCTCTTTGCTAGTTATTCTCAGCCTTCAAGCATGGTTGAACTTGTGGAAAATCCAACCCTTTATATAGGAGAATTATCTTCCAAAGATAATAATATCTTAAAAAGATAATTTCCTAATAAAATATATCTTATCTCCAAAATAGATCTCCCAAATATATGATTCTTCCTTCCAGAAATCCAGCCCAAAAATATAAGATCTCTCCTTCCAAAAATAAAAGATCTCAGGCAAATAAAATATATCTCGCCGCGTCAGGGTATTCGCCTCGGTCGGGGCGCTCCTCTAGATCACCTCGGTCGAGGTGACATTGTAGCAGACCGAGGTGAATCTCAGCTGAATGTGAAATCTCTTAAATCTAGTCCAAAGTAAATCTTCCTTGTTAATTCCTTGCTCCCTGAGTTCTCTTTTAAGCTCCTGAATGTAGCTCCAATGACTCCTTTGCTCCTTAGCTCCATTTCGATCCAAAACGTGCCATTTTACCTATGATTACAACGAAACTCGGTGTAGACCTCGATTCCCGTACAGGTAAATGAAACGACAATATAATCACATAACATACATTCAAACATGCAGATTATTGAAGATAAAACATCTAAACAAGTCCCAAAATATAGACTATAATACATGCTATCAGCAACCTGTCAGCAGGTCAAGATCAAGCATCATAGACCAGGAGGCGAGCTATACCCACTTCCCATTCCTCAGTGGAAGGGGGAGGACATCTCTATGGATTTTGTTACCGGTCTGAGACTGACTCGAGGCTTTGATGCTATTTGGGTCATAGTAGATCGACTGATAAAGACCGCACGTTTCATTCCGATCAAGGAAACATGGCCGGCGAGTCGATTGGTAGAGGAGTTCACGAGACAGATAGTGAGACTTCATGGAGTACCTAGGACTATAGTCTCTGATGGAGACGGACGGTTCACATCCAGGTTCTGGAAGCAGGTTCTTGCCACCCTAGGTACGAGTCTACAGTTCACGACTACTTATCATCCTCAGATTGATGGTCAGTCCGAACGGACCATCTAGACTCTGGACAACATGTTACGAGCCTGCGTGTTAGACTGGGGATAGGTGTGGCCAGATCACTCTCCCTTAGTGGAGTTTCCGTATAACAACAGTTGGCACACATCGATCAGGATGGCTCCTTATGAGGCATTATACGGACAGAGATGTCGTACACCGTTGTGTTGGGACGAGCCTAGTAGTGCTAGCGGAGTAGCACCTGAGCAGATTCAGGATGATATGGCTCGAGTAGCCGTGATCCGAGAGCGGTTCTTGACAACACAGAGTTGACAGAAATCTTATGCAGATAAGAGGCACAAACCTTTGGAGTTCAGAGTTAGAGCTCGGGTTTGGTTGAGAGGATCCCCGACACGAGGCGTTAGACGTTTCGGTGTCAAGGGGAAGCTGAGCCCCAGATATGTCGGTCCGTTTCAGATTCTTGAGCGAGTTGGAGAGGCAGCATACAGACTTGCGTTGCCACCGAGACTCGAGGGTGTTCACCTAGTCTTCCATGTGTCTCAGTTACGGGAGTACATACCAGACCCGAGATACATTGTCAGTCATGAGGATCTAGTGATCGAGCCAGACCACACGTTCGTAGAGAACCCGGTGGCTGTCTTGGAGCGTAGTACGAGACGCTTGCGTTCAAAGGACATACCAATGATGAAGATACAGTGGTCGATGCGAGGAGCTGATGAGGCGACTTGGGAGACAGAGGATAGTATCCAGAGGAACTATCCGGAGTTTTACGCTGAGCTGGATGCACCGTTAGCGTAGTCGTTTTGTTTCAATTTTCCCTTTGTTGCATTGTGTACGCTTTTGTGACGTTTTGAGTTACTTGCCCCGAGAGGGAATATATGAGTTCAGTTCTGTTTCTGTGTGTTGTTGTGATCGATGGGCTTTTGCAAGTTTTGGGACGAAATTTCTTTTTAGGGGGATCTGATGTAAGACCCCGGTTTTGCCTTCATTGCCCCGGAGGTGAAGAAGGCCGCCCCTGCGGCTGAGGTGATCCGCCCCTGCGGATTTACGACAGATCGCGCCCGATCTGTTTTCGTTCGTTTTATCTTCCTTCCATAGATGGAATATTCGATATTCTATCTTATGGGCCGGTTTCCTTATCTTCTTTCAAACCCTAAACGTCCGTCCTTCTATCTTTTTAGCCCGTCTCTATATATTCCTGCCTTTTCCTCCTTTTTCCCGTTTCTTGCTTTTGTCTTCAATCCTAAGAGCTGCAGCCGTTCCTTGCTTACCTGTGATCTTTCTGAACGTGTAAGTTCATCATTTCATGTTCTTCCTTACGTTCATGTACTGCAGCATGCTTCTTTCTTTCTTTTCATTTTCTCCTCCTTTCTCTTATTTTTTCTCCTCCAAGAATCAAGTTTGAACCTTGATTCTTGTTGGCTTCTCATTGTTGATGTATCGTTGTTCTCAGGCTCTCTGAGTTGAGCCATGACGTGTTGGAATCAAAGGTTTGAGTTTTGGTGTCCCTTGTTGTGATTTCCGTCGAAGAGAAAAGCGACAGCGCTTTTTGTCACACAGCCGCCCTCCTGCCTGCACTTTCCCGCCCCGCGGCCATCCGCCCATGCGCCTTGTCCAACCGCCCCTGTGGTTTCCTCTGCAGTAACTCCCGTTCTTGTGAGTTGCTTCCTTCCTTGCTTTCCTCGTTCCTTTCCTTGATCCTTATGGATGTTCCTTGTTTCGTGAGTATGCTGTTAGACTAAGGTTGAGCCTTTAGCTTGTTGCGATCTCTTAGAGATCATTGAGACTAGAAGTTATAGACTTCTAACAACCGTTTCGTTCCTGACTCGTGATGCTTGTGTGAACATGATTTCCTTGCTCCTTTCCTGAGGGAAACTGAGTGTTCTCTGAGTTGTTCGTTGACCTTTGAGTTACCTTTGAGTGAGGTAAGTCCATTGGACTTACTTAGCTTCATTCCGTGTATCAGTTGGATTGTATTGGCTTGATTGTGTTGTTTATTAATTTTACAACGTATAACTGGAATAAAATTCACCCTTATTACCCTTAACTGGCCCAAGTGTATTATAACCGGGCGGTGACCACTTGTCTACTTCTACAGGAGGCTAGAATGTGCTCTTGCAACCCAGGCCCGTAGGTAACGGATAGTACTGATCTATTCCTATTGGTAGACGGAAGCGAAGGCGAGTTTTGAGAGATTCTCGTGTGAGATAAGAAGTTGAATTAGTAATGGATAAAGTTAAGAAAGATGATAACCGGTTGTGTGCAAGCATACTATGTGTTTCTCTACCTTATGTGTGTTTGTGCATTTACCCTCTTGCTAGTATCTAGAATGTTAGCTAACGGTTTATACCGTCGTTGTAGATGTTCCGCAGGTTCATGATGCTACTGAGTGATCCGGATGGTGTGGTCAGCCGGGGTTCCCATACATTATAGGACAGGATCGGGTTTATGTTTCTTTTGTTGTTTCCCGTTTGTGTTGAACTCGGCTGCGAGTCTTTTACGTTTTCTTTTATTTAAACCTTTGATTTTATATTGAGTTTTAGTTTTCATTCGTTTGTGTCTTGTTGTAAGATTCGTTTGATGTTGCTACTCTGAGGGTCGGGACCCATTGTGCGGTCCTAGCCCGTAGCGCTTCGAGTTCCCCAGAACTTGGGGTGTTACATTGGGTGAGATTTCTTGTTGGACTAGTTAACCCTAGAATTTCTGATTTGGGGATTTGCATAATTATGTTTAATTTGTGGTTATTTTGGGTGTAATTATATGAATACTGGTCTAATTGTAAGTAATTGTTGATTTATGTGGTGGAATGTAATTAAGAAATTTTGGAGCGTTGGTTTTAGAGTTTAGAGCTTGAAGTGTGTACATGTAAATGTAAATATATATTATCATGTGGTGTAATGCGCTTATTGAATGTTAAATGTATTTAATTGTGTTAAATATGGAATTGGGGTTTGTGACTTGAGATTAAGTTTAGGGTTATCGGAAAGTAATTGTACGTTTCCATTTGTATGTGTAAATAATATTTGAGCTTGGAGAATTGTAGAATGGATGTGAGATTTAAAAGTGTAATTTTTGTTAATTGTATATGTCGGAAATGTTGGTTCGAATATATTCTTCTCTTAGTCAATATGAATGGTGTAAAGTCACGTCTTATATTAATTTTAGCTTTATTTTAATTGATTTATTTTTATCAGAAAAATCCAAACCCGTAAAATTTCGAAAAACTTCCGATTTCACCAACTTAATCTTATTTCCTAACCTAACTTACACACTCTCTCTTCCCTAATCTCTCCCTCTCTCCACGATACTCTCTTCTTCTCCAAACCGTGCCGCCGCCGCTGGAACAAAGGGACTCCGCCGCCGCCAAAACAAAAGAACTTCATCGTTGTCGTTGGAGTAAAAGAGAGTCATCGGCCATTCCAACGTTGATCTACCGCCTCCTGAGACGTCGCGAGCCCTGCAAACCAGTGCGAACCGAGGTGCCTATGCGAGCCGTTGCGAGTTGCAGCCAGGGTTTCCTCCGTCTACAATACCACACCGGTCGCTGTTCACCGTTAACCTCTCGTCCATCTTCGCGACGTGCCGCCGTGATTCCTTCCGCCATTGTCTCAGACTAGTCGCCGGCCTCCCTTCTCTGTTAGCCCTTTTCTTTTCGCAGACCACTGTGGTTCCAATTCCGTCCGGTTTCTGTTTCCTTTCTGAACCACCACCGACCACCTCCTTTGTGCAGATTCAATTTCGACTTTGGGTGAGTTTTTGTGCGGGATTTCAAACCCTATTTTTAGAGCTTGTGTATATTGATGTCATTAGTATTATTGTTAGAGTGTAATTGGTTAGTTCTAGAAGTATATGTTGATTTTGCATTGTTTGTGGGGTTTGGGTAATTTGATTCTTTGGAAATTTGGGATTTTTTGTGATTTATGAGCTGAATTGTGTGTATGTAAATATATGGTATATGTGGTGTATTGAGTTTATTGAATGTTGATTGTAATTTAATGGTGACAGATGTCGAGTTGGGGTTTGTGGTTTGAGATTAGGTTTAGGTTTATCGGAAAGTAATTGTATGTTTTGGTTTGTATGTATGAATAACTCTTGAGCTTGGTGAATTGCAGAATGGATGTGAGTTTTGACGTGTAATCTTGGTTATTGTATATGTCGGAGTGTTGGTTTGACTATATTCTTCTCTTAGTCGGTATGATTGGATTTTATGTCATGATTGGTTGATGTGCTTTGAACTTGTCATGTATATTTAGAGGAATGGATGATGTTTATTTAGGAAAGTATGTTTGTAGGGAGTGATGTGTTCAATGTGTATCAACGGACTGTTGAAGTTTAGTGGATTGAAGTAAATGTTAGTCTTAGTTAACTTTGTTAGCAAAAGTTTATTATGAAATGTGTTGGTTTTATTAGTTTGTAAAAAACTTTGTGATGACTTTTCTCTAAATTCATTAATGTTGAGTATTTTGTGGTGCCCTCACCAGAAAAATAATGCAAATTGTGGTTATTAAGTCCTTCGATTTATTCAAGAGATTATCACGGGAGGACAAGATCAAGTTCATAAGAAGGTATGTGTATATTTGTAGTTACTTCTCAAAATATTTACAATTATTAACTTGTCAAAATCGTCACTTGTCAAAATCGTCACTTGTCAAAATCGATTTATTATTAGTGAAGTTCACTATTCTTATGGCTTGCATCAACTATATTCACTTTTCTCGTGTTATCGTGTATATATGACATGTTTTCTCACTAAATCATTTCCCCTTAACTGTCAGTGGTTTTTAGTGTCAGCTAAGTCGGTGCCGCATTCACAAAAGCAAATCGATGAGGTTCGAGATTAGTGAGTTAGTTATGTGCAACAATTCATACGTGTAAACTAGTTGCATTGGTTTTATTAAGTTGAAAGAACGGATATTGGAGTAACTAGGTATCTGATAAAATACTTATAGATTTTTAGTGATTAGTATTTTGAGATGATCTATTTGATTATTGTTGTCAATTGATGATGCCATGATTTATGACACTAGTTTAGGCACTCTTTTAGATAGTTTTCCTTTCTATTCATGCATGTTTCCGCATTAGTTCGTGACGTTTACGCTTAATTCATGTATATTGTCGAAATAGACGTCTACACGAGCTCTTGTCGGTTTTGTAGGTATTTTGGGGAGCTTTTGGACTTAATCGATACATTCGAGGATTATTCCTCGTGATGGCACACATCCGGACTCTTTAAGGAGCAAGCTAGGAGCAAAGGAGAACACAAAATACCTTATTGGTGCATGTCTTGCACCAATTCATGACTTGGTGATCCAAAGAGGGCTGAACAGAGAGAACCACGGCCCAGAGACTAAAATCTCGACCGTGGTTTTGCCCGTGGTTTCTTCTGGACAGCTGTGACACGTGTCCCACGATTTCTTTGTCCGACCGTTGCTTTTTGGTGGAGTAGTTAAGTGGTCCTGCAGGCTGATTTTGAGGATCTTCTTCCTTTTTGGAACCTTCTCCTCTAGCTCTTCCCCAACACTCCTCCATTGTAGCTTCTCTCCAAGGCACCCTTGTGGGTGTTCTTGGGAGAGATTAGTGTAGATTTTAGTTTTAAAGTGAGATTTGAGTGGTTTTGAGTGAGGTTTCCTTTGTTGATACCTTGGAGGTGCATCTTGGACCCTTTGTAAGACTTGGTAACTTCTATTCTAGCCTTATAATGTATTTTCTTTGGTTCATTCTTCATTATCTAGATATGACTTGCAAGCATTCTATATTTATGAAGTTTAATCTTGATTTGTATGTTGTTGGCTGAATAGATGTGATTCTAGGATGAAGGAGTGATGTTTATGCTTTGGACAATGATTGTATGGACTTCCATGTTAGCTTAGAATGGATTCGTGTTCGAAACCTTAACTCAGACCCAAACCATGGCCTGTTCATCTAAAATCTCGACCGTGGTTTCTCATGATCAGCCCGTGGTTTTCTCTGTTGTGCTTATATTGATGAATCTGGATGTTAGGATGTAGATGTGTTGAAATCCTAGTGTTTGTTGAGACTAATCTAGCTTAGGGTGACCTTTTGTTAGCAAGCTAAGTGAGGAATGAGACTTACCCGGTAATTTCCTCTCTTAGAAACATAAGATGATGAACTCTAGGTAGTAGTGAGCCAAAAAAGCCGCTATTGGATTGAGTGTTCTAGGATCGTTGCCTAAGACCTACCTTTTCCGAGACTTACCCGGTAAGGAGGGGTTTGACCCTTAAGTAGTGGCCGGTTTGTGTAGAATTCTCGTCCTTAGCTTCCTTGAGACTTACCCATTAATAGAACCTTAGGTTCGAGACTAGTGGAGCATGAGACTTACCCGGTAATTGCTCTCATTAGAGAAATACCCAACTCCGAATAACCGCAGCTTTCCTTTGATCTTTAGAAGCATGAGTCCATTGTCATAATCGGAATTCCGAATCTCTAGAATCCGCATTTCTTACCTCTTATCTCCTATCTTGCGTTTGTGTGTTTGTTTGCTTGTTTGATTTGCATATTTTGTGATCCTTGTTTGATCACCCAAAACCAACCAAAAATATTGTGTTTTGCACTTTCTTTATTCCTCATCTCATCTTAGTTTAGATTTGCACTATCTTTGATCATTGAATGACTTGATTTCACCTCAGTCCTTGTGTTCGACCTCGGGATACTTTCCTTCCTACTTAACGATCCGTACACTGCGGGTTTCGCTAGGTAGTTTAGGAGATTAGATCGAGTTTATAAATGTAAAGCTTTTTGTGCTACCAATTCTAGCGTAACAATTGACATGGTTATATTTGATTGATCAATTATCATGGTGTTGTTGATGATTGTCTTTGAGTATTATTTGTCGGTTAGCCGGTCATTTTAGCTTGTTCATTGTGTTGGATTACTACAGGTGTACGGTATATATGTGCAAAACAGTATATATAGCATAATAAAAAAATAATATAAAATATTAAATCGGTTGTAGATGAAACCGTAATTAACACATTTATCACAGTCAAATTCACATTTAACACGTGCTACTAATTTACCACGGTTCAATATTATTACGACGATACAACATTATTAACACGGTTCTATAGCCCCGTGTTAAACACGTTAAACATAGTTAAAAGAGAACCGTGTTAAACACGATTAACACGGTTCGAAGAGTACCGGTAAACACGTTTAACACGACACTTTTAACACGGTTGGGAGGCAACCATGGTAAAACTGCCCGTGGTAAACATGTTTAACACGGTTGGACGCGAACCGTGTAAAACGTTTCACCACGGTTCGCGCCGGATTGTGTTAAACGTGTTTACGACGGTTTGCGTCCAACCATGTTAAACACGTTTACCACAGACAGTTTTACCATTGTTTGGCACGAACCAGGTAAACACGTTTAACACGATTCGGTCCCAACCGTGTTAAACACGTTTACCACATGCAGTTTTACCACGGTTCATAACCGTGTTTAATAATGCACACGGAACTGTGTTAAATTTGCATTTTTGTACTAGTGGGTCAACCTCTTCTTCAACTCCTCAATGTTCTACAGGCACGGCTCGGACCATAAAAATCTCGTAGACTTCCTCATCAAGGAAGTGAGAGGTCGGACGATAACTGAAAAGCACTCCACAAAACACCGGAAGGAGCCCGTCAATCCTAAAAAGTTGCGTACCTCTTTGACGTTCTTATGGGGGCGGCCATGAAACAATATGACCAAGGAATGCTACCTCGGACATCCAAAACTCACACTTAGAGAGCTTGGCGTAAAGCTCTCTATCCTGTAGGACTTGGAGTACGATCCTCAAGTGTCTTTCATGCTCTATTTTGCTACGAGAGAATACCAGAATTTCATCTATGAAGACAACTACAAACTGGTCTAAGAAGTCGATGAAGATGATGTTCATCAACTCCATGAAAACTGCGGGCACAATCGTAAGCCCAAATGGCATCACTACAAACTCGTAGTGGCCATAGCTGGTCCGAAATGTCGTCTTGGCTATGTCCGTCTCTCTCATCCTCAGCTGGTGATATCTGGATCTCACATTGATCCGCGAAAACACTAAAGCTCCATACAGCTGATCCAAAATATCGTCGATACGGGGCAATGGGTAATTATTCTTGATCGTCACATTGTTAAGCTTTCGGTAGTCGATACATAACCTCATCGACCCGTCTTTCTTCTTGAAGAAAAGAAATGGTGTGCCCCCATGAGATACACTAGGGCGGATGAAGCCCTTTTAAGCTAACTCTTCGAGTTTCTTCTTAAGGTCAAGCATCTCTATAGGCGCCAAACGGTAAGGAGCCTTCGAGATCGGCCTCGTCCCAGGCTCTAGATCAATGCCAAAGTTTACACTCCTCTGTGGAGGTAAACCTGATGGATTTCCGAAAACGTCAATAAACTCGCCTACCGGAATCTCCTCCAACGCTGGACTCGTACTATCCTTCATGGCATATCACCAGAAAGCCTCGCAACCCTGACCGATAAGTCTCGCAGCTCAGACTACGCTGATGACTGTAGTGGTCTTCCCGAGATCCCATCCAATTCATGCCCAGAATAACTTCTTCATGTACTAAGTACATGACGAAGAAGTCAGCTGGCCAATCGCGACCTCCCAATCTAATAGGGCAATCGTGAGGCTCTCATGTGCCACTAATCTTACCCAGCATCGGGTAATCCTATAAAGAAGGGTCTACCTTCTACGGTAACTAAGGCCAATCTATCTACACATGCATCAGATATAAAAGAATGTGTAGCACCGCTATCGAAAAGAACTCTGACAGGAAAACCATTAATATGAATGGTGTGATGTAATAGCTAGGATTTCCGAATTCTAATTAATGTTGATTAACTTAATCTTTGATAGTAATTGACATATAACTCGCGTAGATTTCGCAAGTGATGAGTAAGAGTCCCACCGTTATGTTCCTGGCGCAATTTTGGACATTTGGGGAAATTTTTACTTTTTCCCCCGGGTAATTATTTTTACCCTCCGGTGTTATTTGGAGCATTTGAGAGCTCCAATTAATAAAAATGCAGTTGAGAGAAATGATCAGGACATCGGATATGTCCTAGATATGAAATAACATGGAGAGGCAAAACGGCCAAAAGAGTCGCTATTTCGTTTCTTAGCGGCTAAGAAAGACGGCTTAGGAATATACGTTTTCCGAGGCAGTTGTGTAATAATTATCCCTACAATATTCCAGATTTAATGTTCCAATCTCGAGAAGAGGTTCGACCCGCCTTTTGATCGGTTAATGGATAATTATCGACTTTACTAAAGGATAATTATCGTCTTCACTATAAATAGCGGAAAATTCTTTATTAATTCATTTCCTTTCACGTTTTCTCGTAAAAGCTCTGATTTCTCTCAACCTTCAAACTCAGATCTACTCTCCGTTTCTAATCCGATTTCAATTCCGTTTGAGTTTTTGGATTCCTCTCTTCATTCTCTTCATAACGGTACCGAGTTTCTGCATTTCCGAGTATATGGAGGGTTGGTCGAGCATATATGTCACCAGGACGGTTCTGTCGCTCAGATTCCGATGAATTTGATGATGTCCATGCGTAGCCTGCGTCGTTGTGATTCCGAATCTTCTTTCAGATCGTCAATCGGGTTAGTAACGAATAAGTTATGAATTTATTCGTTTTCCGTACTGCGATTTGGCCTAAATTGACTTTAGGCTTGTCAAAATGGATAATTAGAAATTCCATTATGGTCGTTATATTATTCTGGTGATTATGGATATTTTGTTTGATGAAATCTGATGACAGGGGGTTTAGAAATTGCCTGCGGGCAAAACGTTATTCTGGCGAAATCTAATTAATTAATTAAAGGTTAATTAATTAAATTAGGATTAGAATTGAGATTGAGGAATGTTGATTAGATACTACCTTGAGATTTGAGGAATTGTGAGTTATGTTGAGATATTGAGGTTTAGTTGGTTGTGAGGCTTATAGATTGAGTATGATCCTCATGAATCCCTTTGGGTCTAGGCGTGACCCCTTTGATGAATAGAGGTTGATATATCTCTTTATGCCTTGTTTATAGGCCGTGTTGTCCCTCTAGTGTAGAGGTGATCGTGGTTGAGTTTGTACGAGGTTGAGGTAAGTCCGTAGGACTTACTTAGCTACCATCCCTATATTGGGTGTTTGCATGAGTGGTGTGTGCTTTATATGTTTGCTATGATAGCATGAGTTGTCGTTTTTATCGACCTATGTTCTATTGATTGCCCCACTGCGTGGCTGTGATAACCTTTCCCTTTCATCCCGCCGTGGAGTCTGGGAGGTTCTCTGATGTCAGGCCAGACTGGTTTACAGGAAGGGCGCAATCCACTCCCATAGGGTACACGGATTGTGTGACCGATACTCGTACAGCTGGACATTGTACTCAGAGGCGGGGATGTATCGGTCCTCGTGTCACATACTTTCATCTATCTATATATATACGGTTTTTGAGTGAATGGTTATTATATAAAGATAATAAATGGGTAAATGTGTGAAAGCATGATGATGTGTTTATCTTCCATGATTGTGTTTGTGCTTATGCATTACCTCATATATGTATGGTTAGCTAACGGTTTCATACCGTGTTGTAGATGTTTACAGGTTAGGCGCTACTGGGTGATCTGGCAGGGTGACAGGCCGAGGACTCTCGTACATTAGGTGGTTGGTTTGGGTTTGTTGTGTTCCCCTCCTTCGTGAGGATGTTCTTTTGTACCTCCTGTGTGAGGTTGTCGTTTTATATACTCGGCTATGTTGTTGTTTACTTTGGGTTGTACAATTTATACTGTTTTATGTATTTGTTTTATATCTGTCAGTGCCATGTTGCAAGGTCCAGTGAACTTGTTGTCAGGCTAGGGTCAGGATCCATTGTGAGATCCTAGCCCAATGTGACATCCCGAGTCCCGCGGATTCGGGGTGTTACAGAGTTGGTATCAGAGCCCAGGTTGACAACAATGGCACTTGCTACCTGCAATGAGGTTTGATAGGTAAAATAAACAGAGCCCACATGGGATCTGACGTTTTCAAAGGTTTTGGTTTTAAGTGTGGTTTTGGGATAGAATGTACGAGAAGTCGTCACCTCTACCATGGATCTCTGCAGCGTAGATATGTATATATATATATATATATATATATATATATATATATATATATATATATATATATATATATATATATATATATATATATATATATATATATATATATATATATATATATATATATATATATATATATATATAGATGAAAGTATGTGACACGAGGACCGATACATCCCCGCCTCTGAGTACAATGTCCAGCTGTACGAGTATCGGTCACACAATCCGTGTACCCTATGAGAGTGGATTGCGCCCTTCCTGTAAACCAGTCTGGCCTGACATCAGAGAACCTCCCAGACTCCACGGCGGGATGAAAGGGAAAGGTTATCACAGCCACGCAGTGGGGCAGTCAATAGAACATAGGTCGATAAAAACGACAACTCGTGCTATCATAGCAAACATATAAAGCACACACCACTCATGCAAACACCCAATATAGGGATGGTAGCTAAGTAAGTCCTACGGACTTACCTCAACCTCGTACAAACTCAACCACGATCACCTCTACACTGGAGGGACAACACGGCCTATAAAAAGGCATAAAGAGATATATCAACCTCTATTCATCAAAGGGGTCACACCTAGACCCAAAGGGATCCATAAGGATCATAATCAATCTATAAGCCTCACAACCAACTAAACCTCAATATCTCAACATAACTCACAATTCCTCAAATCTCAAGGTAGTATCAAATCAACATTCCTCAATCTCAATTGTAATCCTAATTTAATTAATTAACCTTTAATTAATTAATTAGATTTCGCCAGAATAACGTTTTGCCCGCAGGCAATTTCTAAACCCCCTGTCATCAGATTTCATCAAACAAACAACCCATAATCACCAGAATAATATAACGACCATAATGGAATTCCTAATTGTCTTATTTGACAAGGCTAAAGTCAATTTAGGCCAAATCGCAGTACGGAAAACGAATAAATTCATAACTTATTCGTTACTAACCCGATTGACGATCTGAAAGAAGATTCGGAATCACAACGACGCAGGCTACGCATGGACATCATCAAATTCATCGGAATCTGAGCGACGGAACCGTCCGGGTGACATATATGCTCGACCAGCCCTCCATATACTCGGAATTGCAGAAACTCGGTACCGTTATGAAGAGAATGAAGAGAGGAATCCAGAAACTCAAACGGAATTGAAATCGGATTAGAAACGGAGAGTAGATCTGAGTTTGAAGGTTGAGAGAAATCAGAGCTTTTACGAGGAAACGTGAAAGGAAATGAATTAATAAAGGATTTTCCGCTATTTATAGTGAAGACGATAATTATCCTTTAGTAAAGTCGATAATTATCCTTTAACCGATCCAAAGGCGGGTCGAACCTCTTTCTCCAAACTTCTCGAGATTGGAACATTAAATCTGGAATATTGTAGGGATAATTATTACACAACTGCCTCGAAAAACGTGTATTCTTAAGCCGTCTTTCTTAGCCGTTAAGAAACGAAATAGCGACTCTTTTGGCCGTTTTGCCTCTCCATGTTATTTCATATCTAAGACATATCCGATGTCCTGATCATTTCTCTCAACTGCATTTTTATTAATTGGAGCTCCCAAATGCTCCAAATAACACCGGAGGGTAAAAATAATTACCCGGGGGAAAAAGTAAAAATTTCCCCAAACGTCCAAAATTACGCCAGGAATATAACGGTGGGACTCTTACTCATCACTTGCGAAATCTTCTCGAGTTATATGGCAATTGCTATCAACGATTAAGTTAATCAACATTAATTAGAATTCGAAAATCCTAGCTATTACAGGTGTATGATCCACAAGTAACATCTATGTGTTTCTTGTCTTTTCTTTTCCAGTAAAATTGAAATATTCTGCTTGCTAGTCATTGATACTTAATGAGTTTTTTTTGTTACAATAATATATCGGAACGAGCCATTTTTCTATGGACACGACAACCATGATCAATTGGTGAAGATAGCTAAGGTCGGTGTATGATCCACAAGTAACATCTATGTGTTTCTGTTCTTGTCTTTTCCAGTTAAAACTGAAATATTCTGCTTGCTAATCATAGATACTTAATGAGTTTTTTTTGTTACAATAATATATCGGATGGAGCCATTTTTCTATGGACACGACAACTATGATCAATTAGTGAAGATAGCTAAGGTCGGTGTATGATCCACAAGTAACATCTATGTGTTTCTATTCTTGTCTTTTCTAGTAAAATTGAAATATTCTGCTTGCTAGTCATAGATACTTAATGAGTTTTTTTTGTTACAATAATGTAATAGCTAGGATTTCCGAATTCTAATTAATGTTGATTAACTTAATCTTTGATAGTAATTGACATATAACTCGCGTAGATTTCGCAAGTGATGAGTAAGAGTCCCACCGTTATGTTCCTGGCGCAATTTTGGACATTTGGGGAAATTTTTACTTTTTCCCCCGGGTAATTATTTTTACCCTCCGGTGTTATTTGGAGCATTTGAGAGCTCCAATTAATAAAAATGCAGTTGAGAGAAATGATCAGGACATCGGATATGTCCTAGATATGAAATAACATGGAGAGGCAAAACGGCCAAAAGAGTCGCTATTTCGTTTCTTAGCGGCTAAGAAAGACGGCTTAGGAATATACGTTTTCCGAGGCAGTTGTGTAATAATTATCCCTACAATATTCCAGATTTAATGTTCCAATCTCGAGAAGAGGTTCGACCCGCCTTTTGATCGGTTAATGGATAATTATCGACTTTACTAAAGGATAATTATCGTCTTCACTATAAATAGCGGAAAATTCTTTATTAATTCATTTCCTTTCACGTTTTCTCGTAAAAGCTCTGATTTCTCTCAACCTTCAAACTCAGATCTACTCTCCGTTTCTAATCCGATTTCAATTCCGTTTGAGTTTTTGGATTCCTCTCTTCATTCTCTTCATAACGGTACCGAGTTTCTGCATTTCCGAGTATATGGAGGGTTGGTCGAGCATATATGTCACCAGGACGGTTCTGTCGCTCAGATTCCGATGAATTTGATGATGTCCATGCGTAGCCTGCGTCGTTGTGATTCCGAATCTTCTTTCAGATCGTCAATCGGGTTAGTAACGAATAAGTTATGAATTTATTCGTTTTCCGTACTGCGATTTGGCCTAAATTGACTTTAGGCTTGTCAAAATGGATAATTAGAAATTCCATTATGGTCGTTATATTATTCTGGTGATTATGGATATTTTGTTTGATGAAATCTGATGACAGGGGGTTTAGAAATTGCCTGCGGGCAAAACGTTATTCTGGCGAAATCTAATTAATTAATTAAAGGTTAATTAATTAAATTAGGATTAGAATTGAGATTGAGGAATGTTGATTAGATACTACCTTGAGATTTGAGGAATTGTGAGTTATGTTGAGATATTGAGGTTTAGTTGGTTGTGAGGCTTATAGATTGAGTATGATCCTCATGAATCCCTTTGGGTCTAGGCGTGACCCCTTTGATGAATAGAGGTTGATATATCTCTTTATGCCTTGTTTATAGGCCGTGTTGTCCCTCTAGTGTAGAGGTGATCGTGGTTGAGTTTGTACGAGGTTGAGGTAAGTCCGTAGGACTTACTTAGCTACCATCCCTATATTGGGTGTTTGCATGAGTGGTGTGTGCTTTATATGTTTGCTATGATAGCATGAGTTGTCGTTTTTATCGACCTATGTTCTATTGATTGCCCCACTGCGTGGCTGTGATAACCTTTCCCTTTCATCCCGCCGTGGAGTCTGGGAGGTTCTCTGATGTCAGGCCAGACTGGTTTACAGGAAGGGCGCAATCCACTCCCATAGGGTACACGGATTGTGTGACCGATACTCGTACAGCTGGACATTGTACTCAGAGGCGGGGATGTATCGGTCCTCGTGTCACATACTTTCATCTATCTATATATATACGGTTTTTGAGTGAATGGTTATTATATAAAGATAATAAATGGGTAAATGTGTGAAAGCATGATGATGTGTTTATCTTCCATGATTGTGTTTGTGCTTATGCATTACCTCATATATGTATGGTTAGCTAACGGTTTCATACCGTGTTGTAGATGTTTACAGGTTAGGCGCTACTGGGTGATCTGGCAGGGTGACAGGCCGAGGACTCTCGTACATTAGGTGGTTGGTTTGGGTTTGTTGTGTTCCCCTCCTTCGTGAGGATGTTCTTTTGTACCTCCTGTGTGAGGTTGTCGTTTTATATACTCGGCTATGTTGTTGTTTACTTTGGGTTGTACAATTTATACTGTTTTATGTATTTGTTTTATATCTGTCAGTGCCATGTTGCAAGGTCCAGTGAACTTGTTGTCAGGCTAGGGTCAGGATCCATTGTGAGATCCTAGCCCAATGTGACATCCCGAGTCCCGCGGATTCGGGGTGTTACAGAGTTGGTATCAGAGCCCAGGTTGACAACAATGGCACTTGCTACCTGCAATGAGGTTTGATAGGTAAAATAAACAGAGCCCACATGGGATCTGACGTTTTCAAAGGTTTTGGTTTTAAGTGTGGTTTTGGGATAGAATGTACGAGAAGTCGTCACCTCTACCATGGATCTCTGCAGCGTAGATATGTATATATATCTGTGTGTACTATTGATTATGTGGATGTATTATATACATATCGATACCTATGGCATATATATAGCCTTATAAGATTAGGTGCGTATATCCTACAGATGACTCAGACTAGAGTAGTATCTGTAGTGGGATGAGGTAGGGGTACACCCCCTCTTCCTCCAGTGGTGATAAGTTAGGGACCAGTTTCTGCTGTTGTTTCGCCTATGGCAGAGAACGAGTTTGAAGAGGCTGATCGTGTCTCCATGAATAGATCCGAGTTTCAAGAATATATGTAACAAGTATATGAAGCGGTGATAGCGGGTAGATCAACACCGGATTTACCAACAATTGTGAGATCAACTGAAGCTTATGGATCTGGAAAGAAGTAGTGCACTGAATTAGTTACTAGAGAAGCAAATATGATGAATGGTGAACCAAGTCCGATATCAGGACAATCTAGTGATCCTTTGGCCATGAAGATGACTGGCAAGGAACTACAATGTTTTAATTGCGTGGAAGTTGGGACACTGGCGAGTTGTGTGCCCAAAGACGCCCATCATGTGCTTTACGTGTGGTAAAGCAGGGCATAGAACGAAGTTTTGTCGACAGGGCAAGGCATTGTCTTTACAGGCTCCCTTCAAGAGTGAGATCATTCTAGGTGGACGACGAAGGTCGAGTTACCCTTCAGTTGCACAAGTTGCAAGGATGGGATGATTATGTTTCAGTTGTGGCTATCCAGATCATTTGCGTTTTGTGTGCCCTTTGGCACTGATAGCTTGTTTCACTTGTGGTGAGTTAGGCCATCTGGCCCTTTCTGTCAGCACGGTGGTGTTTCTTCCCAACAAGACCTTCCTCTTTCCGGTGCAGAAAGAGTGGAAGTGGAGGCTATAGTAATGACCTTAGTGATACCTGAGGAGCATGGATCTGACATTGAGTGATGATATGTAGAGGAGCTACGAGTGTTAGCTGTTATAGGTACCATTCTCGTTAATGGTTTACCTGGCGGAGTTTTGCTTGTTGTGAGTGTAATGCACGTCATGTCTTTCGATGCATGCGTTAATGGTTGAATTTTGGTATATAGTAGAAGGTGGATTTTCTTTTACAGGATTACCTTTTTGGGTCTGAGATACCCGTGAGATGCGTGTTTGTTCCCTTATTTCAGGGACCTGTGTTTGGTTGTAGACTTCTTTGTCATGTCGTAGGTGCATGAGGAAGTCATTATGTGTATGGTTTGGATGAATAGATATCATGTGGTGTTAGCTTTTAATAGTAAGACTATTATAGTCTTTACTGAGTTGAGTTAAATAGAGGTCTTCTGAGGTTAAGACCTTTGAAGAGACGGGTTTGTCATCAGGACTGTACGAGCAGCGAGCTGATAGCACAGGGATGTGACGCCTTCTAGTTTTATACCATAAAGGAGCGAGATAGTCCAACAATTGAAGGTATTCCAGTTGTTTATGAGTTTATAGACGTGTTACTGAACCGTCTAGTTGCCACCTCAGCGGAGTGTGGACATTGTTATCGAGTTGAAGTATGATACAAGATTGAATGGGAAAGCCACACTATATGGTGCTTGTTGAGATATTGTACTGATAACTTGAAAAGTTTACTGAAACGGGTTTACCCTAGTGGGTTCCATGTTCCGTATTGACGACCTGATGAGTTAGCTTTAAGAAGCAATTGTGTTTTCAGGATTCCTTTGTGCTCAAGATATCCCTAGTCATGGATGAGAGAACAGCATGTGTATGAGATAGCATCATACCCGTTATGGACACTACGAGTTTGTAGTGATGTCATTTGGGTTGACAAATGTTTTAGTAGTTTTTATGGAGTTGATGAATAATATCTTCATCGACTTCCTTGATTAGTTGGTGGTGGACTTCATAGATGACATGTCGGTATACTCTCATAGCAGAGAATAGTAGACCGGTCGTCTGAGGACCGTTCTGCAGATTTCGAGAGATAGAGGGTTGTATGCTACGCTCTCTAAGTGTAAGTTGAGATGCCAGTGGTAGCCTTTTTAGGCCATGTTGTCTCCGCCAGTGGGATCATGGTTGATCTGGCGAGAATTAAGTATGTTGTAACATGATAGATACTGATGAACATTAAGGAATACGTAGTTTTCTCGGCTCAACCGATTGCTACCAATGCTTTGAGGAAGGATTTTATATGATTACGTATTCATTTGTGAGTCTTTTGAGAAGACCACCATAACTATGTGATGAAAGCAGTTTGTCTATGTTCTGAAGAGTTGAGGAGGCATTTGACCTCTGCTTCCATTCTGTTGTAGTTAGAAGATTTTTGGGATCCCGTGATTTACGGTGATACATCCCAGCTAAGTTTGAGATGTGTATTACTACAAAGGAGTATGGTTATTGATATGTGTGTTTACAGCTGAGAACGTATGATGAGAACTACTCGACTCATGATTTAGAGTTAGTAGTGGTAGTTCAAGCCTTTAAGTTTTGAAGACCGTACCGGTGTGATCTTCATGTCAGATTTCTATAGATCATAGAAATCTGAAGTATATTTTATGCAACAGGGGTTGAATAACCGCTAGTGTTAAGAGCTTAAGTTGATCAAGACTTTGACCTGGAGGTTCCATATCATTCAGAGAAGTTGAATGTTGTCGCCGATAACTTGAATGGAAAGACGCTCCAAGAGAAGATGATTGTGAGACTGATAGTTCAACCTCAACTTCAGAGAGATCTAGCTTGGCTAGAGTTGGACAATGATTTCCTTGATAAGGATACCCAATTATACCTCAGAGGTTCTACCTGGTCTGTTGGATGAGGTCCAACAGAAGCAGGAGACCTGCCCGGCCTTAAGGTTTAGAGAAAGGATGTCTCGTACTGAGGCACCATAGTTCTCCATGGGAGTAGATGGACTGATGAAGAGTCATGACCACTTTTGTGTACCTGCTGATGCAGATGGAGACAGAGAATATCACGGTACACCCACTGTACGCCTTATTCAGTACATTCAGGTACGAGTAAGATGTACCACGAGATGAGACGATTATATTGTATGAAGCCGATATAACCAGATTTGTGATACAGTGTGTGACCTGTTAGCAGGTCTAGATAGAGTTTTTCCGATCTAGAGATAAGCCCCACGCACTACCAGTGCAGTAGTAGAATTTGGGAGGACATCTCTATGGACTTTTTTATGGGATTGTGACCCAGTAGAAGATTTATGTTATCTGGATTGTTGGTAACAAATTAATGAAACCGGCACGTTTCATTTTTATCAGAAGGACGTGGCTAGTGAATGAATTGGCTGAGGAGTACACTAGACAGACAGTGAGACTCCATTGTATACCGAGAACGATCATTTTTTATCGAGATGGATTACTTTGAGATTTTAGGCAGCAAATTCAAACTGCTTTGGGGACGAGTCTGTACCTCATGACTACACTTCACCCCCTGACATATGGTCAGTTAGAGAGGATCATCTAGATCTTAAAGATCTATTATAAGTTGTAAGTTGAATGGGAAACGTGGATGGTTATATTACCTTCCATTAATGAGTTTATTATATAGCAATGAAGGACGTGCATCTTTCTGGGATGGCCCTATGAGGCAATATATATAGACATAGATGTCGTATATCCTTATGCTAGAAGTGATCTAGCAGTAGTAGTGTTATAACACCTGACCAGATTCAGGATTTTATAGTTCAAGTAACGTTGATTGAAAGAAAAATGCCGGTTTTACAGAGTCGCCAGATATTATATGTAGACAAGAGGCGTTAACCTCTAAAGTTCAAGTGAGAGTTCATGTCCGGCTGGAGGTATCTCAGCTGTGAGACGTTAGTTGTGTATTATGGAAAGGGAACTGAGTTTCCAATATGTCGGTTACTTGAGATCTTGATCAGTTTTGTGAAGGCAACATGATGTTTAACTTTCACTCTGAAGTTGGTGGATGTTCACCCAGTGTTCCTGTGTCTCAACTGAGAAAGTATATACCAAGTTGGAAACACTTTGTGAGTTATAATGATCTAGTGGTTAAGTTGAACCACATCGTTGTTGAGCATCTGATTACATTCTTGGAATAAGATATGAAACGCTTGCATTTGAAAGACATACCCATTTGTGGGAACACGAGTAGATCTTAGTGCTATCTTGATGAATGTTGTGCTTATGTGCTTATATGCCTTGATGTGTTATTCCATGCTAGTTGTGATGTGATTTATGATCTTAGTAGATCTTGATGTGCTACCGTGATGTATGCTATAGCTGGAGATGATTACTTCCTCCACGCTACTCGAGTATGATCATATTTATAGCTGGAGATGGTTCTTTCCTCCATGCTATTTGAGTGGGATTAGGATTCAGCTGGAGATGGTTCTTTCCTCCATGCTACCTTGATGGACATAGTTCAGTGGAGATGTGATTCATCCATGCGATATATAGGTTTATGGGTTGGCTAGAGACGTATTTCCTCTATGCATGTGATATGTTTTGGCTAGAGATGTGCTTCCTCTATGCCTTGTGATGTGGTATGACGAGAGACGTGATTCCTCTACGCCTTTGGGTAGCGCTATGGCCCTTTTTCCTGGAGATGATGATTCCTCCATGTTTATACTTGAGGTTATAGATTGTTATAGGTTCTGATCTTTTGAACGGAGATGTGATACCTCCGATAGAAAGAGTGAGAGTTATACCTCGGCGTATGGGTCCGAGAGGATTTGGGAATTGTTCAAGTTTCGGGACGAAACTTTTTTTTAAGGGGTGTGTGATGTAATAGCTAGGATTTCCGAATTCTAATTAATGTTGATTAACTTAATCTTTGATAGTAATTGACATATAACTCGCGTAGATTTCGCAAGTGATGAGTAAGAGTCCCACCGTTATGTTCCTGGCGCAATTTTGGACATTTGGGGAAATTTTTACTTTTTCCCCCGGGTAATTATTTTTACCCTCCGGTGTTATTTGGAGCATTTGGGAGCTCCAATTAATAAAAATGCAGTTGAGAGAAATGATCAGGACATCGGATATGTCCTAGATATGAAATAACATGGAGAGGCAAAACGGCCAAAAGAGTCGCTATTTCGTTTCTTAGCGGCTAAGAAAGACGGCTTAGGAATATACGTTTTCCGAGGCAGTTGTGTAATAATTATCCCTACAATATTCCAGATTTAATGTTCCAATCTCGAGAAGAGGTTCGACCCGCCTTTTGATCGGTTAATGGATAATTATCGACTTTACTAAAGGATAATTATCGTCTTCACTATAAATAGCGGAAAATTCTTTATTAATTCATTTCCTTTCACGTTTTCTCGTAAAAGCTCTGATTTCTCTCAACCTTCAAACTCAGATCTACTCTCCGTTTCTAATCCGATTTCAATTCCGTTTGAGTTTTTGGATTCCTCTCTTCATTCTCTTCATAACGGTACCGAGTTTCTGCATTTCCGAGTATATGGAGGGTTGGTCGAGCATATATGTCACCAGGACGGTTCTGTCGCTCAGATTCCGATGAATTTGATGATGTCCATGCGTAGCCTGCGTCGTTGTGATTCCGAATCTTCTTTCAGATCGTCAATCGGGTTAGTAACGAATAAGTTATGAATTTATTCGTTTTCCGTACTGCGATTTGGCCTAAATTGACTTTAGGCTTGTCAAAATGGATAATTAGAAATTCCATTATGGTCGTTATATTATTCTGGTGATTATGGATATTTTGTTTGATGAAATCTGATGACAGGGGGTTTAGAAATTGCCTGCGGGCAAAACGTTATTCTGGCGAAATCTAATTAATTAATTAAAGGTTAATTAATTAAATTAGGATTAGAATTGAGATTGAGGAATGTTGATTAGATACTACCTTGAGATTTGAGGAATTGTGAGTTATGTTGAGATATTGAGGTTTAGTTGGTTGTGAGGCTTATAGATTGAGTATGATCCTCATGGATCCCTTTGGGTCTAGGTGTGACCCCTTTGATGAATAGAGGTTGATATATCTCTTTATGCCTTGTTTATAGGCCGTGTTGTCCCTCCAGTGTAGAGGTGATTGTGGTTGAGTTTGTACGAGGTTGAGGTAAGTCCGTAGGACTTACTTAGCTACCATCCCTATATTGGGTGTTTGCATGAGTGGTGTGTGCTTTATATGTTTGCTATGATAGCATGAGTTGTCGTTTTTATCGACCTATGTTCTATTGATTGCCCCACTGCGTGGCTGTGATAACCTTTCCCTTTCATCCCGCCGTGGAGTCTGGGAGGTTCTCTGATGTAAGGCCAGACTGGTTTACAGGAAGGGCGCAATCCACTCCCATAGGGTACACGGATTGTGTGACCGATACTCGTACAGCTGGACATTGTACTCAGAGGCGGGGATGTATCGGTCCTCGTGTCACATACTTTCATCTATCTATATATATACGGTTTTTGAGTGAATGGTTATTATATAAAGATAATAAATGGGTAAATGTGTGAAAGCATGATGATGTGTTTATCTTCCATGATTGTGTTTGTGCTTATGCATTACCTCATATATGTATGGTTAGCTAACGGTTTCATACCGTGTTGTAGATGTTTACAGGTTAGGCGCTACTGGGTGATCTGGCAAGGTGACAGGCCGAGGACTCTCGTACATTAGGTGGTTGGTTTGGGTTTGTTGTGTTCCCCTCCTTCGTGAGGATGTTCTTTTGTACCTCCTGTGTGAGGTTGTCGTTTTATATACTCGGCTATGTTGTTGTTTACTTTGGGTTGTACAATTTATACTGTTTTATGTATTTGTTTTATATCTGTCAGTGCCATGTTGCAAGGTCCAGTGAACTTGTTGTCAGGCTAGGGTCAGGATCCATTGTGAGATCCTAGCCCAATGTGACATCCCGAGTCCCGCGGATTCGGGGTGTTACAAATGGTACTTGTGGTCGTTGGCGTTGTTGGCTCTACAACACTCCTCAGCTCATAAACTCTGGTTAATGCGTCTCTGGTGTCTGTAAATACACCAACTCGTCCCCTACCTCTCCCTTGTCCCGGAGTGAAACCCTGAGGAGCGGTAAAGCCAGGAGCTCTCTGATGCTACTGGTACTGAGGTCTTTGTCCACCTCCTGCAATGCTAGCAGGTGAAGATCCCTGATGAGATAGCACTTTGCCCTGACGGCAAAACGCAACTCTGTGTATTGGCTTGCCACAAGAAAACCAAGTCATTGGAGTCTTCTTGTAGTCAGCCCTCATGTGTCTGATGCCTCCGCAGTTAAAGCACTGTCGTCCTCGGTCAGAACTTTGTACAGTCAGCTGGAAACTAGAACATCCTGGCGTCTGACTATGCCCAAATCCTGATGATCCAGCTCCAACACTGGTTGGTCCCGTCCTCTGCCTCTTCTCAAGACCTCCCGTCTGAGAATATCTCCTCTGACCCGGTCGGTCTCTCGAATAAGCAGATGCTCTATACTAATAGTCGGTCAAGGAATCACAATTGAAGCTGGCAAGATAAGAACGTGGAGACTCTCTCAATCTCCAAGAGAATAGATAAACATGTTGATCCTTAGGTGGTCCCGACGGACCCAACAAAGATACCTCCTCTTAAAATTGGCTGATGATCTCAACAATAGGGATATCCTCGAATCAAGCCTCAAGAAAATCCTAAAGACGGTCTCTCCTCATAGCTGCAGGGCAATAGCCATCCCTAATCACCGTCTTCATGTGCTCATAGCTGGTGACCTTACTATGCATGGTCCTCCACCAGGACTGAGCAAATCCTTCAGCAATGTCTATGTTATGTCGACTCGATGTCTTTTTGGGCAATTGATAGCCTCCATAACAGAATCCAACTGGCCTAGCAATAGATCCACCTCTAATCCAGTCTTCCCCATGAAAGAGGGAACCTTCAACTGGTTGAAATCCTTCAACCAACAGTCACGTCTAGGCTCTCTCGCCTCGTCCGGTGCTCTAACAACCTCGGCACCTCTAGCAGGTTGAGCAACAACTTGCGTAACTCT
The DNA here is from genome assembly GCA_033239045.1 of Fagopyrum esculentum. Classification (NCBI taxonomy): domain Eukaryota; kingdom Viridiplantae; phylum Streptophyta; class Magnoliopsida; order Caryophyllales; family Polygonaceae; genus Fagopyrum; species Fagopyrum esculentum. The sequence goes on along the minus strand of BSUD01000004.1, from coordinate 36,553,464 downwards.
CTGCGAAGCCTCAAATGATCTCGCGGAACTAACGGTGCTGGTGCAGGTCCTCCAGTCATGATAGTCTCCTCGACTTTCTACACATAGTCGCAATATGTAGAAGCTCCTATAGACACTCGAACGGACTACATCGACTACGCTCTATGTGCTTCGAACCTAGCAGCGGTCCCGTTCCCAGCCTTAGGAACAACACTCTCAACAACTTCTTCAGTGAACGCCTCAGTGATAGGCGGATCAGCGATTGGGGCTTGGCCCCTACCTCTAGCTAGTGGAGGTCTTTCTACACGTCATCGTCCACGGACGGCAGGTGGAAGAGATGGTCGACCCCTTCCTCGCCCCATAGCAGATGTAGCTCTAGTACGCACCATCTGCGATAGGGATATATAGATATATAAGGCCACACTACACCTAAAGCAGAAATAGTGAAAAAGCACATAAAGGCCAACGTCCAATAAAACTAACTACTAAGATCCGCGGAGACTATCATGACTGGAGGCCAACGTCCAATAAATCCTGAAAAAGCACATAAATCCTGAAAAAGCACATAAAGGCCAACGTCCAATATAAATATATAAGGCCCGTACATCTATCCCAGACCGACAAGTCTAAAACAAAACCCCCTTTTAAAAACGTAGACCCCTTGCGGGTTCTGTTAATTTATCTATCCGACCTTTAGAAGATTTCGAGTGCCATTGTTGCCAACGGAGAGCTCTGATACCATATTGTAACACCCCAAGTTCTGGGAACTCGAAGCGTTACGGGCTAGGACCTCACACGGGGTTCCGACCCTCAGAGTAGCAACGACACAACGTATCTTACAACAAGGCACAGGCAAATGAAAATCAAAACTTATAATTAACCAAAGGTTTAAATAAAGGAAGCGTAAAAGACTCCCAGCCGAGTTCAAAACAAAGTGAAAACAACAACAGAAATATAAATCCGATCCCGTCCTATAATGTACGGGAAACCCGGCTGACCACACCGTCCGGATCACTCAACAACACCTATATCCTGCATGACATCTACAACATCGGTATAAGCCGTTAGCTAACAGTCTAGATTTCAGAAAGAAAGTAAAGGCACAAACACACATAAGGTAAATTAAACATATAGCATTCTCTCAATCAATTGGTTATTATCTTTCATTAAGGTTAATCCCTTTACTAATTCAACTTATGGTTGTTACACGAGAATCGCTACGACCTTGCATCCGTCCCCTTTCACCAACAGGAATAGAACGTATGCATCCTTTTGTCACCTACTGGACTGGTCGCGAGAGCACCTTCTAGTTTCTCCATTTTGAACTCAGGGCTACTATTCAGGCGAACATCCGCCTTGACAGAAGCGGAGTCCACCCACGCGCAGAAAGAGGCGGAGTCCGCCTCCGCCTCCTTCTGCCCGTTATTAATTTTAAAAAATGGCCGTTGGAGATTATAGCCGTCAAATTATAGCCGTTGCAAATTTTGGAACCTATATAATAACATGTGAAGTCATTGTATCATTCACTTACATTCAAACCACAAAAAGTAAAGAAAGAAATCCGTTAAAATGTCGTCGTTTTCCGAAGAAGTAGATGTAGAATCCGATGGTGAAAGCTCTATTAGGCCGTTCGATATTGAAAAATACAGTGATCTGAAAGAAATTCTCGCACAACTTGAAGTAAGTGTACAAACTCATTTATATTTTACTTTATGTTATTTTATTTAGTCGGAATTGTAGAATTAGCAATGTTAGAATAGAGAATCGGAATTATAGAATTAGCAATGTTAGAATACAGAATCGGAATCATAGAATTAACAATGTTAGAATAGAGAATCGGAATTGTAGAATTAGCAATGCTAGAATAGAGAATCGGAATTGTACAATTAGCAATGTTAGAATAGAGCATGAAATTGTAGAATTAACAATGTTAGAATAGAGAATTGGAATTGTAGTTTTAGACATTTAAAAATAGAGAATCGGAATTAGAGTTTAGACATTTAAGAACAAAATATGTGTATTTTTAAAATAATACTCTATGTTATTTTTTATTTAGGATCTTATGGAATATTCTCGTGCTCTCGGTACCGATTATTCGTCAAAATTTGAGCTTCACGGATATTTTGCGGATAGAGAGAACTTATTGGGGTGGGCTCGGTATGTGGCAAACACAATGAATATGATGTTGGTCATTAAAAAATCATGGTTGGATAGAAGGGGCTTTTGTATCCTACAATTGGGTTGTGATAGACACGGAGGGCCTTGGAAAAGAAAAAGACGTAGATCCCGATCATGTTCCAAGTTCTAGCCGGAAAAAAACTCCAAGAAGTGTATGTGTTTGTTTGAGCTTGTAGGAACCCAAATTGAAGAGGAAAAGTGGACGGTGAGGGTTGTATATGGAATCCACTACCACATAGTTCCTTCGGTGTTAAGAGGTCATGCATATGTTGGACGTATGACTCCCAAGCAGAGTCGAAAGGTGGAGCGTGAATTGAATTCAGGCTTAAAACCGAGACATATATTAAAATCCGTGCAATTAGAGGATCCTGACAATGTCACCTCCATCCGGCAATTTTACAACACCGGTTTGAAGATTAGAATGGAACAAGCCGAAGGAAGAGGTTCATTACAACAAGCACTTCACACGTTGAGGGAACGTGGATATTATGTAAACACTCGGAGAAGTCAAGATTCCGATGAGGTGATTGATTCTTTATCTCACATCCCGACTCGAGGAATTTGCTCAACATGTTTCCCTATGTTATTGTGATGGACTCGACATATAAGACCAATAAGTAAGTTTCATTTCAAGGCACATTTTTACTTTATTTCCTACACTTAATCATCTTTTCCTTAGAAATTGTAACTCAATCGTTGTTTTATATTACATTTAGATACAATATGCCATTGTTGGAGATCGTAGGCATCACTAGCACCAAGAAGACATTCGCAATTGCTTTTGTGTTCATGGCACATGAGAATAGAGATTACTACGAGTGGGCTTTGAGGAGGTCCTTTGTTTGTTGTACGGAAAGACGCCGGAGGTGATTGCCACTGATCGTGAGCTTCGTCTTATAAGCGCTCTGGGTGTAGTATTTCCCGAGGTGAAGCATATATTGTGCACGTTTCATATAAATTACAACATAGTTAACAGAGCGGCCCTTGTTTTGCGCAATAAGGAAGCGGAAGCCGTCTTCATATCCTATTGTCATGCCTTGTTCGAGTCGAGATCCAATGGAAGCTACCAACGCCATTTGCTGAAAATGAGAGACTATTGGCAATCATCTCCAAGGTTAATGACCTATCTCGAGACGACTTGGCTTGACCCATACAAGGAGGCAATCGTTCGAGCATGGACTGACCTACATCATCATTTCGGCACACGAACTACAAATACGTAAGTTATTTAAACATTTACTACATTGCTAAGCATTTTTTCGTTTTTCGTAATAAACCTTTTTTTAGGTGTGATTATGCGCACAAATTGTTGAAGCAAACACTAGATTCTAGTGTTGGAGGATTTCAGTTGGTTTGTGATAGCATACATTTGATGGTCACGGATCAAGTCCATAAGTTACAAGCTTCTCTAGAGATGTCACGGAAGAGGATTTCACGAGAGGTGGGTATACCGAAATTTGACTTGATCTAAACATTGTTAATAATTTATTCGTTATGTAATAAACCTTTTTTTGTAGATGCGTATACCGATATTTGACTTGCTCCGTGACAACGTAACAAACGAGTGTTTCACGCTCTTGTGGAACAATTACAGCAAGGCTAGACATACAAGAGATGATGAAGGGTGTCGGGATAGTTATTGGAGAGATGTTCATGGAGTGACATGTGTGCATGACTTTAAGCTAGCAATCCGGGCTCGTAGACCTATCTATTTGTGTCAGATACACCAATTTTGGAAGCAAGTTCACTGGATTCCGGTTGATTTTTCCGATGGTGATGTTGGTGATAATGATGATGATGATCGTTCGAACCCGAGTCAAGCGACGCTGAAAAAGTTTAGAGAAAGAATGGACTCAAATATGCCAAGCCCGGATGAGCAAGATAATATTGCATCTTTTCTGGAGGAAATGGAAACCCCGAGGGTATGACGAGGAAGGAGCTGACACAGAAGGTCAAGGAAAAGGGACAACCTCAAATCCCGAGATCAACAAGAAGAGAGCCCAGTTCTTTTGAGCATTCTTCTACACGTGGTCCTGGGCGGCCGAAAGGGAAGAAAGCTAAAGATGTTGATTCTACAATGGAGTTGACTCCTACGAGTAGGGCGCTTCGTAAAGGAAAACAACCCGCGTAAGCCGGATTTTGTTTGAGAGAAGAAGATTTCCCAAAGTTCATGGAGCCTTATGCATCGAGAGTAAGGGATGTACGAGGAGACAACCATTGTGGATATAGAGCAATTTTCGCGGTTTTGGGATTCTCGGATGAAGATTACTTGATAATACGGCATGATATGCTTATGGAGTTAAATTCGAGAAGAGCATTGTATTCGAAGGTAATTATTATTCACGTTATAGTTAAGTTTTAATTATAATCCATGATTTAACGTAATCTTACTTGTTAATCTTTGCAGTGTACCATCCTCAATCAGTTTGACCAAGTCCTTCAAAACGTTTATTGGACGAGTAAGTCGCCGTGTCCAGAACAACATTGGATGGAAATACCGATTATCGCATGTGCAGCAGCCACCTATTATAAGATTGCATTGGTTGTCCTTGGGAACATTTCAGCGACATTCCTACCTATGACAACCACCATTCCCAACCAAGAGGCCCCTACATTCATTTGTTCGATAGCGTTTATATATAACAACACACAATTTATGCCGGTAGGTCGAAGTTTTACTTTCATTCAATTTATTGTATTTAAACTCAATATTCACTAACCATTTTCTGTAATTTCATATTTGTAGGTATGGTTAAAAGATGATGTCCCGTTACCGTTGTTGGGTGAAGCTTGGAAACAATACCACCATCCAAGTGTTGATGGATGGGATGCGCCAATCATTGCAAGCATAGCTTGTTATGAGGAGTTTCGTCAGACATCGGGAGTCGAAGACACTATCATATGTTTTAGACGTTAATGTAGGATATTCGTAGACGTTTTCAAAAATTGGTTTGTGATCATGTTTTAGACGTTATCATATGTTGTTGACATCATGTTTCAGTCGTTTTCGAAAATTGGTTTGTCATCATGTTTTAGCCATTTTGATATATTGGTTGTCATCATGTTTTAGTCGTTTTAGATATTTTGATTTTGTTTACCGGGAGTGCAATGAAATAATAATAACTAGTTTAGTGCCCGCACCTTGTGCGGGTAGTCTAAATAAAAACTATTATATTTTCACATCATATATGATATTAATCTATAGTAAAATTTATTTTTCATTAACTAATATGACTAATATGTGAGGATTATTTTTTTTTAAATAAGTAAACGAACATAATTAACAAAGATTATTATACGAATATTATATTTATACCTAATATATTATCACTTTGACTTATATAAAGACATAGGAGGAAATTTGATTTAGTTTTTAAATTTAACAAATGTTTGAAATCTTGTTAGAAGATTTGCATTAGATTTTCTCAACAAATCGAGTTAGAATAGATTAGTGTGTTAATTTTGATTGGTAGATAAGTAGATTTATTTTTTTAATTATTTATTTTAATAAAATTGACGTGGCATGATGACTGTATACAAATTCTAATAAAATTTTTTTTATAAAATAATTAATGGCAAATCTGTAAATACGTTTTGGAAAATCTGTAAATAAATTGAAAAAATGCTGACGTGGATGGCCTTAGAGGTTGACATGTTGACAAAATGGCTGCTGTTTTAGTAATATATATAGATACAAACAAAAATAATAATACAAACAAAAAAAATTTTAAAAAAAATAATAATACAATTTAAGCGAATTCCTTCGTCTTTTTTTACGGAGGAGTCGGACTCCGCCTGCGCGAGGGCTGGCGCGCAGGCAGAGTCCGAATCCTCCGTTATTTTCGCCGGCTTTAATTAACATCACTCTTTGAACTAGACAAGCGGTAACCGCCCGGTTATAATACACTTGGGTCAATTACGGTTATAAAGGTCAATCCTAGTTCCGGTTATCAGTTATAACAATAAACAATAACACAACAAGCCAAAACAACCAATCTAATATACGTAACGCAACTAAGTAAGTCCAAGGGACTTACCTCACTCAAATAATTCAGCAACAATTCAGATCTCAAAGGAAGGGAAGGAATGCCTACTCAAACAAGGCATAAGGAACCAGGAACCGAAACAATTGCTAGAAGTCTATAACTTCTATTCTCCGTGATCTCTAAGAGATCTCCACAAGCTAAGGTCTCAACCTTAGTCTTACAAATCAACAAGGGTCAACAAGCTCAACACAAGCCAAGGGAAGGAACGAGGAAAGCAAGGACGGAAGCAACTCACCAAGAAAGAGAGTTACTATAGAAGAACAACGGGGCGGCAAGACAGAGGCACGGGGCGGCAGAAGAGACAGCCGCAGGGGCGGCTCTGTGCAGGCGTGGAGGCGGCGGCGTGACAGCAAGCGTTGTCGAATCCTTCGGCAGCAAGGAACACAACAAGGCACCAAGGCTTGCTTCTCTCAATCCACACACACGTCAAGACTCAACTACAAGAGCCTGAGAATAACAACGAATTAACAACGGAATGCTCCACAAGAATCAACAATCAAACTTGATTCTTAGAGAAGAAGAAAAGAAAAGAACGAAGGAAGAAAGCAAAACAGAAGGGAAGGCATGCAACAGTATATGAATGTCAGGAAGAAACAAAGAAGGATGAAATTACACGTTCATCAAGGTCACAGGAAGGACAAACAGTTGCAGCTCTCAGGGTTGAAGAAAACGTATGCAAGAGGTGGGAAAAACGGGAAAAAGGCGGGATTTTATAGAGAAGGGTGAAAAGATAGAAGGAAAGGCGTTCTAGAGTTAGGAAGAAGATAGGAAAGTCGGCCCATAAGATAGAAGTTCAGATCTTCTATCTATGAAAGGAAATAAAAACAAATCGAGACGATCTAGGGCAAAACTGTAGAGGCGGTTTGCCTTGGCGCGACCGCGGGTATCCATAGGGGCGGCTCACTGTCACCCCGGGGGCGGTGACAGTGAAAACTGGCTGTTACAACTAACTACGGTCATACTTTGATCTCAAATAAGATCTTCCTACATAATCCCAAAGTTGTCTCCAAGAGCACAAAAATCTATACTTAACCAAAATCACCTCTTTTGTAAAAACTGCATTTATACCCTACTTCGGAACATCATAAATCCTAATCCAACCGTTGGATCACTCTCAAAACTTGATACATTAAACTAAGCATACCCATCTACAATGTATATTAAATTCATGTCCATCAAAGATGTCTATCCCATTCATATATAGATCTCAAAGTTGTATTAAACTACTCGCATGATTCCTCTAAAAGTTTAATATGTTCTACAATGAAATCCTAACTACAACATATCCAAATTTCAGCCACAAAGGAGGAGCCTTCTTTACATAAATCTAGCCCCGAAGTTAGATGCTCGCCATTGTTTTGAAAACTCAGAAAATGACGCAACCCTTTGAGATTGTTCCTAGGCTTTTCTGTAATGCCCGAAATTTTTGATTCCGTTACGAGAGGCTTTAGAAGCCTTGAGCAAGGGCTACCACCCTTGCGGCTTATAAGGCCCGCAACCGTGGCCGTCTGCAACCGCGGCTTGGACGTCCCGCAAGGGCGGTGACACGACAGAGCGGGACTCGGATCCGTTGTTCTTCCGACCTTCCATCTCCCTATCCATTTATGCCGACCAAATTATTATGTGGTGATTCTTAGGCTGCTTGAATTTTGGTCTTCTCCCATTTATGTAGCCTTATCTCCCTCCCTCATTCCTTTTCACGTAACTCTCGTTCCCTTCTTCTTCTTCCTTCTCTTCTCTCCCTCCAACTTCTCCCATGACGCTTCTTCTCCTTCTTGTGTGTGATGTCCAGCCAAGGAAGGACTGCAGATCCGAGTTCCTACACATCAAAGAGAAGCCCGGCAGATCAACCTTCTGGAGCTCGACCGCACCCGCGGCTGGACAGCGCCGCGGGGGCGCCATCAGCCACACAGTCGCGGGGGCGGTGGCAACAGCCGCAGGGGCGGTGGCCAACAGCACCCAACCACAAGGGCGGCGCCACCTCACCGCGGGGGCGACCCAGCCACCTGCAGGGGCGCGCCAGGGTGCTGCAAGGGCGGTTCTGCCCCTTTCTTCAACTCTTCTCCGCGGCTGCGCTTCCTTGTTCCGCGACCGCGTTCCTACCCCAATGAGTTCCCTTTCCCGATCTTGTCCGCCTCTTGTCATAGAGAGTTATGATAGAAGAATGCTAGGATGGCTTAGGTTAGCCTTGTGAATGTCAAGTAGTGGCTTTGGACCTTTAGGTGAGTGTTTGAGGACGTTAGAATGTTCTTAGTTTCGATGTGTGTGGGATCTTGAGTTGGTTATATTGTCGAGAGTGTTTGACTGTTCTTCTAAGAGTTGTAAATATGTTGATTGTGGGGTGGTGACTAGATCTCATGGATCTTCGAGGATATTGGTTTGGGACTGAGTTGTTATGTTTGAAGCCTTTAAGGTATTGGACTGAGAGTATCATGTATCTTGTGTGTTTATGAGTGGTGAGGATTGTGAGCATTAGAAGTCTAAGGACTTCTAGTTGGCTAGAGGGTTGATCTATCTTGAGTTGTTGTTCTTGTGAGGATGTTGAGCCTAGGAGTCTAAGGATTTCTAGTTGACTAGAGTATTGTTTGACTCGTGTGCCTTGTCTTGAACAGGTGTTGTGTGTTTTCCCGAGGGAACTTGAGAGTGTGGTGATCGTTTGCGCTTCGGAGACTGGTAAGTCTATGGACATACTTAGTTGGCTTCTTGTATGAGTGTAATGTGTATGAGTGGTGTTTGTTAGTCATGATAAACATCAAAACCGGATTAGGCCGACCTTATTATATTACGTAATTGACCAAGTGTATGATAACGGATCGTGTCATCACTGCCTAGCTCTTGCGAGAGCTAGGAGGTTCCGTGCTACTAGCCCAGGCAGGTAGACGGTTAGATGCATTAGCACCATTCCTCGTTGGTAAACGGGAACAGGGGCAAGAATAGGAAATCCCTCGTGTCACAAAATAAGTATCATTAGTAATGGTCTATCACCTAATTAAAGATAATAAAAGGATTGAGTATTGCATGTTGATTTTGTATGTTGTGTGTTTGTGCTTTTACCTTTATACTTATGCATTGAATGTTAGTTAACGGTTTTATACCGCTTGTAGATGCCTTGCATATTAGAGAGGCGATCAAGTGACCCGGCGGTAGTGGGCAGCTGGGGTTCCGTGCATTATAGGACGGGACTGTTATCTTTTTATGTCTTGAGACTTATGTTATATTTCTGGATTTGAGAACTCAGCTGGATTGTTTTGAGATTTGTACTTTTGTTTCCGCTCATGTAGAAAAACTATGTTGTTTTGCCTTTTTATTTTTGCCGTGTTGTAAGGTCCGATGAAGTTGTTGCCAGGCTAAGGGTCAAGACCCATTGTGAGGTCCCAGCTCGTAGCATTCTGAGTCCTCCAAGATTTGGGGTGTTACAATATGGTATCAGAGTCAGGTTGGCAACAACGGTACTCGTAATCTTCTAAAAGGAAAAATAGGCAAATAAACAGAACCCACAAGGGTTCTGAGTTTTCAAAATGAATTTTGTTTTCAAACCATGAGCATAGTCCGGTTGGGATAGAATGTACGGGACCACCACTACCTCCGCGGATCTCGGCGGCCTAGTTTACTGGATTTAAAGTTGTATGTTGGATTGTAAGTTGTTTCTGAACTTGTTATGATTATAGTAGTAGCATGAATTCTATATAGTTATATATACCTATATATGTATGTATGGTACACTAGTATCATATTAGAGTTGCAAACTTTGTAGTTAGATGATAGGAAGCTATCATTAACTTTGGACAACCTCCGTATGGCTTAGGCTAGTGTACATACGGTGAGGAGTATGTTCAAGTTATCGAGTTGAAAATCAAGTTTTGCGAGCACCCCGATGATTTCTATGATCTGTTAGGAGGACGTCGAAGCATAAGACTAGAGACGACTTAACCGAAGGTTAAACTATTAGAGGGGAACCCAAGGCAACATAAGTGAAACCGAGATGGAAACTACACAATTAAGGAGGCGACATGAAGATAAGAGAGTGGATATGAGGAAGAAAAGATGGATCATCAATAAAGCGACAAGAGACAACGAACTTAAGTTCTTCCCAGTGTCGCGTTGATGAATTGAAGATGCGGAGCGAGTGAAGATGAGTGCAGATTCACTCGAAGATCAGATTGGCGTTCCAATTGAGATGTAATTTTCCCTAGGCGCTCCTAAGCACGGGACTCAAGACGAAAGGTGTAGATGGACCAATTACGAAGATCTAAGGGATATGTAAGTTAAGCATACAAAGGGACTAGTTAGAAGGTTAAGTATCAATTTTACGAGATCCCAAACGGGTGACTTTCTTCGGACATATGAGGTTACGAGAAGAATCACTTGGTGAAAGTTCACATAGTAGAATGTCTTTAAGAGGGTCAACCGTTTTTGTTATGGTGAGAAGGCTAAACAACATCAAGAAGAAGGAAGTGCATAGAGATGATGGTTTTAAAAGACTCGTGATGCAACAAGGAGCTTTTATCGAAAGACATAAGACATTAACCAAGAGAAACACGAGTGGATGCTAACTAACGTTAGAGATTTTTGAGAAGAAGCACTTACAAGATTATCATGAAATACGGTTAAGCCTATAAAGGTGAGTCACATGACACAACAAGGCCAAGAAGCGTATAGTTATCTTGCAGAAAGAAAGGGAGCGTGGAATGAAGAATGAGCTAACGGAGTTTAAGGTTGAATACCCCGAGAGGGTAGCCTTCATGAGAATGGTAACATGCAGAGTATAGAAGAATGGTAAGTTGTTGACCTCAGAGAAGGTCAACCACAAGCTAATCAGTGATAACCAAGAACTCATATGTATAAGTCGTCTATGGATGAGTGTAAATGGGAAGAGTAACCCATACTGTGGGATCATGAAGGAACGGTAACAAGAGCTTGGAATATTCCCGGTGGTTCAATGTCAACAATAAAGGGTTATATCATTGGAAGAGGAAATGGCGTAATCAAGTAGCGTTGCACGGGTTCAAGGCAAGTAATATTAAAAGACCTCTTAGGGAGGGATTGTAATGACCTACACGACCTTCTTAGGTCATGGGATTGGCATGTGGATGAACGAAGCGGATCAGAACCTTTAAGGTGTGATCAGTTGGAAGAACTAGAGGATCAAGAGGAAGGTGAGGCTTTCATTGTTGCTTTACACAAATGAGAATATATATATATATATAAAGGATGCATGGTATGAAACGCATGATATATCGTCGTGAGCAAGAGATAAGTCAAAACTTTCTAGACTCACCCGAAGAAGCCACGAAGGCTATGTCGGGAAACGGAGAACCCGAATTAGGGCAACGCTGTAAGATTAGAAAAGAAAGTAATGACTTGAAGTCGGGATGTCACCAGTTTAGGACGAGAAAAGAAAGTACCTACGTAAGACGACATTTCGGACCGGTATGGTCACTACAAGTTGTAGTGAATCCATTTGGGCACGACACACGAGAAGTTGAGAGGTTATGTAAATACGTATTCATTGGTTTTTGAATTGAGTTGCAGTGGTGTCACACAATTTGTGGCTTTACAGACGGTTTCAATATGGACCGTAACCTAATGTTAGTAACGACAACTAGTGATGTGGAAGGTGTACGAATGATTCTTATGTTCTCTTTTTGACGACGCCTTGTTGTCCTCTCAGAGTTGAGAGGAACAAGCTTGACACGGGACGACAATAATACCAGTTATGCGGGATAAAATTTATGAGCCAAGTCATCTAAGTTAGAATTAGGACATCTAAAGTGACTTCCTAGGACACGTAGTGACAATGAGAGAGATCAAGTTGATCCGACAAAGACAAGGTGATATTTCCGGTGCTACCTCCAATGACTGTTGGGGAGGTAGGGAACTTATAGATTGGTGGGATATAATTGCCCAGTTGCGGAATGGTTTTAGCGCCCTCCCTTTCCGAGAAAGTATACTAGAATCGTAAGGTCCGAGCCGTGTCCGTGGAGCTTTGAAAAGCTGAAGAGGTGATTAGTCTCTACTCTACATTTTTGTGCACAGATAAGAGTCTTGTGGATTTGGCGATAAATAGGGATGCATCCAAGTGGGGCTTGAGATGCGGATGAAGTAACAAGAGAGGTTTTGCGTGTATGTGTTGGACAACTCTAGGCGTATGAGAGGAATGACCCATGAAGGGTTGTGATCTAGCCGCTTAATACATATGCTTATGAGGATGTCAGTATTTTTATAGAGCGACACGTTAGTCTTGAACGGGAGATAAGGGTTTGATATATATATTCACTCACCAAGAGTTGAATACCGGATATAAGTGATGGATAGAGTTGATTAAGGAATTCGAGTTGTTGGTTTTGTATCATCCGGGAAATGTGAATGTAGTCACCGACACCCTTAGCATGTGGATGCCTCGAGAGGAGGCGATAGCTCGACTGACGATCCAACTTCAAATGCAGAGGGATTTAGTAAGAATGGAGATGGATATCCGGTTTCCGGATAAGGACAAACCCTTGTCCGATTTGGGAGAGGCTACCTTATGTGTTATAGAGAATGTAGATGAACCGAACATCATATGTTGTAGTGATGATGCGGGCTTAAGCTCGACGCGACTATATACGAAGTCAGTATGCGACCTGTCATCAAGTTTAATTGTTAGCACTAGTGGGAGGATATCTCCATAAATGTTATTACCGGTTTTAGACCGAGTAAAAGTTGTGACGCAATTGGGATTGTCATAGATCAACTGACAAGATCGCGCGTTTTATGACTATTTGAAAAACGTGGTCAATGAGTCGGCTAGTGGATGAATTCGCTAAGTTGATAGTGAAATTTTGTGGGGAAACCGAGTATCATCGTCTCGGATTGAGAGCTTGTGTGCCAGATTGGGAACAAGCGTGATCAAAACTCTTTCCTTTGTTTAAGTTTTTGTATTATTATAGTTGTCATGCGTCGCTTGGGATGGCCTTTGTGAGACTTTAAATGAGTGGATGTGTCATACACCTTTGTGTAGGGATTTACCGAGTAGTAATGGTAGGATGACCTGGAGCAGATATGTGATGACATCGCTCGAGTAACGATAATCCTAGAGCGGATACTAGCCGCGCCGAGTGGCTAGAAGGCGTGTACAAATAAGAGGAGCATGCTTCGAGAGTTCAGACATGGAATAGGTCTATATGAGAGTTTCATCAACGTGAAGCGTCGGACGTTTTGGCATTAAAAAGGGAGTTGAGTTCCGCTACATTGGATCTTTTTGAAATCTTTGCGCGAGTTGGTAAGGTGGGTTACAGGTTGGCGTTGTCACCAAGGAGTAGAATGTGTTCATCGGCATTTCATGTGTATCAACGAAGGGAGTACGTATACGACTCGAGATACATAGTCAGTCATGACAATCTAAAGACATAGACGAGGAGACGATGAGGCTTTTTGCAAGACATAGGATAGTTTTTTGGTGGAGTTACACTGAGCTAGTAACATCGATATGATCGATGAGTTAGACTTATATGCATGTGTGATGTTATGTGTAGTTTGTTCTTGTGCAGGATTATGTGTTTGATTTGTCTGATCTTTATGTGTTAGCTTGAGTGGATCGTGTGTGTAGATAGAAGGTTTATACCTTCATGTTCCGAGAGCATTTCTCCGTTGAGACCGAGAGGATTAGCGTTTGTTTAAGTTTCAAAACGAAACTTACTTTGAGGGGGATCTGATGTAACGCCCGAAATTTTTGATTCCGTTACGAGAGGCGTTAGAAGCCTTGAGTAAGGGCTACCGTCCTTGTGGCTTAGAAGGCCCGAAACCGCAGCCGTCCGCGACCGCGGCTTGGATGTCCCGCAGGGGCGGTGACACGACAGAGCGGGAGTCGGGTCCGTTGTTCTTCCGACTTCCATCTCCCTATCCATTTATGCCGACCACATTATTATGTGGTGATTCTTGGGCTGCTTGACCTTTGGTCTCCTCCCATTTATGTAGTATTATATCCCTCCCTCATTCCTTTTCACGTAACTCTCATTCCCTTCTTCTTCTTCCTTCTCTTCTCTCCCTCCAACTTCTCCCATGGCGCTTCTCCTCCTTCTTGTGTGTGATGTTTAGCCAAGGAAGGACTACATATCCGAGTTACCATAAGCGTCTTCTTTTCTATTTTTCTCCTTCTCTTTATCTTCTTCCTCCCTTCACCCTTGTGTGAGCCCTAGGGCAACATTCACTCAATTCTCCCATTCTTGTGTTCTCTTGTTGTTGATCTCGGCTAGGATGGAGTGTGGTGGTGTGGATCCACGTGGTGGACATACAAGATGGAGCAAGCCATCCACGAGGTGCCCGGAAGTTCCTACACATCAAAGAGAAGCCCGACAAATCAACCTTCTAGAGCTCGACCGCACCCGCGGCTGGACAGCGCCGCGAGGGCGCCATCAGCCACACAGCCACGGGGGCGGCAGAAACAGCCGCAATGGTGGTGGCCAACAGTACCAACCACAGGGTTGGCGCCACCTCGCCGCGGGGGCGGCCCAGCCAGCCGCAGGGGCGGTGCCAGGGTGCCGCAAGGGCGGTTCTTCCTTTTCTTCAGCTCTTCTCCGTGGTTGCACTTCCTTGTTCCTCGACTGCATTGCTACCCCAGTGAGTGCCCTTTCCCGATCTTGTCCGCCTCTTGTCATAGAGAGTTATGATAGAAGCATGCTAGGATGGCTTAGGTTAGCCTTGTGAATGTCAAGTAGTGGCTTTGGACCTTTAGGTGAGTGTTTGAGGACGTTAGAATGTTCTTAGTTTCGATGTGTGTGGGATCTTGAGTTGGTTATATTGTCGAGAGTGTTGGACTGTTCTTCTAAGAGTTATGAATATATTGATTGTGGGGTGGTGACTAGATCTCTTGGATCTTTGAGGATATTGGTTTGGGATTGAGTTGTTATGTTGGAAGCCTTTAAGGTAATGGACTGAGAGTATCATGTATCATGTGTGTTTATGAGTGGTGAGGATTGTGAGTACTAGATCTAAGGACTTCTAGTTGGCTAGAGGGTTGATCTATCTTGAGTTGTTGTTCTTGTGAGGATGTTGAGCCTAGGAGTCTAAGGTTTTCTAGTTGACTAGAGTATTGTTTGACTCATGTGCCTTGTCTTCAACAGGCGTTGTGTGTTTTCCCGAGGAAACTTGAGAGTGTGGTTATCGTTTGCGCTTCGGAGACTGGTAAGTCTATGGACTTACTTAGTTGGCTTCTTGTATGAGCGTAATGTGTATGAGTGGTGTTTGTTAGTCATGATAAACATCGAAACCGGATTAGGCCGACCTTATTATATTACGTAATTGACCCAAGTGTATGATAACGGATCGTGACACCACTGCCTAGCTCTTGCGAGAGCTAGGAGGTTCCGTGCTACTAGCCCAGGCAGGTAGACGGTTAGATGCATAAGTACCATTCCTCGTTGGTAAATAGGAACAGGGGCGAGGTTTGGGAATCCCTCGTGTCACAAAATAAGTATCATTAGTAATGGCCTATCACCTAATTAAAGATAATAAAAGGATTGAGTGTTGCATGTTGATTGTGTATGTTGTGTGTTTGTGCTTTTACCTTTATACTTATGCATAGAATGTTAGCTAACGGTTTTATACCGCTTGTAGATGCCTTGCAGGTTAGAGAGGCGATCGAGTGATCCGGCGGTAGTGGGCAGCCGGGGTTCCGTGCATTATAGGACGGGACTGTTATCTTTTTATGTCTTGAGACTTATGTTATATTTTTGGATTTGAGAACTCGGCTGGATTGTTTTGAGATTTGTACTTTTGTTTCTGCTCATGTAGAGAAATTGTGTTGTTTTGCCTTTTTATTTGTGCCGTGTTGTAAGGTCCGATGAAGTTGTTGCCAGGCTAAGGGCCGGGACCCATTATGAGGTCCCACATTGTAGCATTCCGAGTCCTCCAGGATTTGGAGTGTTACATTTTCCGAGTAAATCTAAGGACATAATAGACATCTATTAGCTTGTACATATGGGGAAAAACATTGAAGATAGGTGTGGATTCTTACTCAACGAACAAAGGGGAAGAAGATGTCGTTGTATCCTAATGTGCGCGACCGCAGAAACTAGAAGGCAAGACTGCGGCTCAAGAGGGCGCGACCGCGACTCAAGAGGGAGTAACCGCGGGCGGCTGTTGTGAAGAGGTGAAAACTAAGGACGACTAGATCGCTCCTAGGTTGTTGTCTACTGGATCACGTGCAGGCTTGTTGTGTGGTTGATTTGTGTGGTGGATACCGGCTACAGGCTGATGTGCAAGATCATAAAAGACTCAAGGCCGGTTGTTGTTGAAGGGATACCTAAGCCTAAGAAGGGGAGGGATTCTATTTTTGTGGTTGTTGATCGTTTTTTTAAGATGACTCATTATATTGTTTGTCTTTAGACCGATGATGCTTATAATGTATCTAACTAGTTTTTAGGGATGTTGTTAGATTATATGGAGTACTTAGGACTATTTGTGAGTGATATAGATGTTAAGTTCTCTAGTTTCTTTTGGAAGACTCTTTGGGGAAAGATAGGAACTAGGTTTTTATTATCAACCTCTAGTCATCCTCAAACGGATGGTCAAACGGAGGTTACTAATACGACCTTAACTACTATCTTACGAGCTATTTTGATAGACAATTTGAGTGCTTGGGAGGATATGTTACCACATGTTAAGTTTGCATATAATTGTACCATTCATTCGTCTACTAACCTTAAGCCTTTTGAGTGTGTCTATGGGTTGAATCTTTTGACCCCTTTTGATCATATACCGTTACCTATGGAGGAGGGAGGAGGTTTTCATGCAGAAAATCACGTGGAATTCATCAAGAAGTTGCATGAGAGGACACACAGAAGGCCGGAAGAGAAAGGGAAAGCCGTCACTACCAAGGCAAATCGGAATTGCAAGGAAATACTATTCAAACCGGGAGATCTAGTTTGGTTGCATCTAAGGAAATAGCGATTTACGGGGAAGAGGATGTCTAAGTTATCTCCATGAGGAGACGAACCATTTCGAGTCAAGCGTAAGTTTGGAAACAATGCTTATGTCTTGGAGCTTCCGGAGGAATATGGAGTAATTCATACCTTCAATGTAGGAAATTTGTGTCCTTTTGAGTCTAGTGATGAGCATGTTGATGATTCGAGGACAAATCCTTTTAAAGAAGGGGAGTATGATGTGGGACCATTCCCAACACCTTCTAAAGGACATATCACTAGATCTAGAGCAAAGGCATTGAAGGAGAAGGAGTTTTCATCTTCAAAGGCCATTCGAGAAGAGGTTGCTAGCTTATTGGCAACATGTACACTTAAAGAGACTTCACTCATGATCAAGTCTTCTTTAGTGAAATTGTTATCAACTATGGAAGGACCTTTCAAGAGTAAAGATGGCCAAGGAAGCAAGGAAAGTGGTTTAGAACGGGATTGAAGAGAACCAATGAAAAAAAAATACCGGCCTTGAGACCGAAATCTTGCCCGAGATTTCGTGTCTATCGAGATCAATAAGATCCGTTGAGATCTTATTACATAGAATTATCTTGTAGTTATTTTTAATGCCTTTAAAGCTCTCAAAACTTTTTGAAGGTATCTTTTGGTGTTGATCCTATCTTTTAGGATTATTTTAGTATTTATTTTTTTAGAGAAATATCTCCTATAAATAGCCTTAAAGGACGAGATTCATTGGCAGATTGATTTTATTTTACTTCCACAATATTGTGAGATACTCGTTGCTTTCCTTACGAAGTTTTTGTTTTATTCATTTTAGTCAATTAAAAAGGGAGCTTTTGATCGAATCGTTGTGAGTCCTTGTTAGGTTGTTCTTGTATGTGTTAATTTTATTGAAGATTGGTGCTACTAGTCAATTATGACCCCTCTTTGTGCTTGTCTTATTTAGAAGGCTTGTGTAAGGTTAAAAAAGAGAGGGTTAAGGTAAGCTCTTTATTAAGGGGTTTTGATCCAATTGGTCAAGGTTCTTTTCATGAATACCTTGGTTTTTCCTATATTTCCATTGATATCATTCCATATTATCATCTTCTTATCAATTGTTATCAATCCATCAAACTCACGTTCTTTTGTTTGAGTTCTCATAAATCTCTTTCCCGCAATTGAAATCTCGCCCGTGATTTCTAGACCGGGATTTGTTCTCTAAGACTGTTCGTGGACTTTCAATCTAGTTCGGGAACCGCGGCATCAACCCCGCATCATGAAAGATTTTTGAAAGAGGATGGGCAACTAAAGATGGAGCAATATGCGTGTTTGGACGTCACCCCAACAGATCGGGGTAGATCATAAGCACCATGACCACACTAGTTGTTAAGACAAGGTTGTGTCGTTTTCTTATGTTATATGATGAGAGAAGAGAAGAAGGATCCCGAGTTGTCATGGATTCCAATTAATTGTGAATCCTAGATATCTTTCCTAATGACGTACCAGGACTTCCACTACGTCGGAATGTGGATTTTTCCACTAAAGTTGATCTTGACTCAACTCCGATATCAAGTCGCCTACATAATGACACCTGTAAAGATACGCAAATTGAGGAAGAAATTGAAGGAGCAACTACAAGAACTTGTTGATAAGGGTTCATTAGAACCAATACACCGTCGTGGAGAACACCAGACGTTATCTTGAACTCTTGATTTGAAGTTCATATTGGATATCTTGAATTCTTGATTTGAAGTTATTATGGAGAACACCAATGTTGTTTGCGAAAAAGTATCCCTTGCCACGGATGAAAGACCTACTCGAACGGTTGCATAGGTTGGTAGTCTCTTTCAAGATTCATTTGAGGTCTAGTTCACTAACAAAGGATCCGAGAAGAGGATATTGCAAAAACGGCATTCTGGATAAAACATGGTCACTATGAGCCTGTAGTGATGTCATTTGGGCATACTAATGTCCCGGATAAGATATTTTGGTATACTCTCAAAGTAGAGAGAAGTTGTAAGACAAGTTGTCTCGGAATGACAACCACCGAAGAATGTAAAAGAAGTTACAGGTTTTCTTCGTCATGTCGGTCATTACCGGAGGGTTGTGGAGAGAATCTCTAAAGTAACACAACCTATGACTAACCTACTTCGGAAGACAAAGGAAATGTCTAAATTTATGGAAGGATTATGATTTTGAGATGTTCATACAACCTTGGAAAAGCTAACGTGTTGATGTTCTTAGTAAGTAGTCATCACAAGAAAAGATGACAAGAAGTGGTGAAGCATGACATCGAAGTTTGGTTTGGTAAAAGCCAAATCCAATTCGATGTTCGACCTTCTTTTTTAGAAAAGATCAAAGAGAAACATTATGAAGATGTTTCGTTGAGAAAGCTCCGAAAGAAAAGTTGAGTCTCGTTACGTAGAACCATATGATATTATCGAGAGGATTGGACTTTCGAGATATCGAGTTTAAATGAAATGGTATGTATGAGGAGCACCCGGGCAGATTCTCTGTTGTGAGACGAAGAAATTGAAGAACGAAGAGATACCGTTAGTAAAATTCTATGATCTCGGCATAGTACCGATATGTCTAATTGGGAAACTAAAGCGATAAAGAGAGAGCATTACCTTCGCTTTTCGAGTTCTAGTTTTGGGGACAAAACACTTTGTAAGGGGAGATTAATGAAACGTCCCTAAAATAAGGCGTATTTTCAATAAATATTCTTTTGTATTTTTATTAATATTTGAAAGGCCTAAACATTTTTACGAAAATATTTTAGGTTGTAAATTATATATATATATATATATATATATATATATATATATATATATATATATATATATATATATATATATATATATATATATATATATATATATATTATCCATATTTAAGTTTTAATATTAATATCGTAAATATTTTTACGAGAAAGATTTCTATATCAAAAATTATATTTTCTGCGTATATATTGACGTTTATATTCCTTTTTTTCAAAAAAAAAAATTGAAAAATTTTTTCCGATCTGGAATTTAGTTCTATTAATTTTAATCGAGCTCATTCTATTTTCCCATTTTCTTTTTTTTCAGCCTTTTTTCTTTCGGACCCTTTAGTCTTCTCCCAAGTGGGCACTCTTCTTACCATTCTTGGCACATTTCCCGCCCAGGCTACCTACATCCCCCTATATCTCTAGCTCTTCCCCGGCCTACACCTTTGACCCCTCGACTCTAGCCACCACAATCTGGCTTGCCTTCACATATCTAAAGACTAGAGATAAGAAGATCTCAACAACTAGAAGTGTTTCAAGAGAAGAGTCAGAGAAAAAGACAAAGGCTTTCCGTTAGCTAGTGGAGGTGGACTTACTAAAGTTGTATTGGGTTAGGTTATCTTGATTGACAAAGGTGTAGTGAAGGTACTACCGAGTAATCTAAGATTCGTAATCAATAAATGTATTTGATGTTTGACCTAGAATAGCTAGAGAAGGAGTGTTTTGATCTCAGTTACTTGTTGGTAATCTGAGGTTTCCACTATAAATCCTTTTGTTAATCTACTTAAGCACTTAACTCGCTTCAAGTGTAAGGACTTTCAACTAGAACCTCCCTACAATACTTCTAACAATCTACACGTTCCAACTACATGCAAAATGAATGCAAATCTATATGTAAATGTTTGTCCTAAACCGACCAATTATGCACGTCATCATAAAGTGTCTTGTCCACATTCCTTGTCATTCATGTCTTGGAATATCTTACCATTGGCATTGGCTTCCGGAATAATTGGTGATCCTATAGGTCTGAGTATGTGATTTTCATCAAGATGTCATTCTTCTTCTCAACAACCAACAATATTTTTAAAAGGTTTGAATACCTCTTGAAGCCTCTTTATCATTATGTGTGTATTGTTATTGTAACAACACTTAAGGCTTGCATAGTGGAGAATGTATTCTCCCATATTTCTTGTTGGGTGATAGTATGGCCACAAAGTCTCAATTAGGATATAATTTTGTCGATAACACTACTATACTCGGTGATAGACTTGAAGTAGTGAAACCTTAAATCCTAGAACCATAAAGTGTTCCATTCATACAAAAGTTGTAGGAGAAGGACCACATTTTGGTGTCCATGACTTTCGTTCAAGCTTTTCTGTAATTCCTCTAGACACTACACAAATAAGTATTCGGTTTTGAAACTTTTGTGGAGTGACATCATTGTTATCCACAATTGTTTGTTCAAGGCCATTAACCTTAAGATGGACTAGAGCTAGGGGTGTAAATGGGGTGGG
This sequence comes from Fagopyrum esculentum, assembly GCA_033239045.1. NCBI lineage: Eukaryota > Viridiplantae > Streptophyta > Magnoliopsida > Caryophyllales > Polygonaceae > Fagopyrum > Fagopyrum esculentum. Next base: position 36,532,091 of record BSUD01000004.1, on the reverse strand, counting down.
GATTACCCGAAATTCGCGGGTATTACCCGTCATGGGGACGGGCATGGGGATTTTAAACGGGGACGGGGATGGGGAAACCTTTGATTCCCCGCTTGGGGATGGGGACGGGGATGAAGATAGGGGTATCCGCCCCGCTCCCCGATTCGAACCCGAACCCGTTGGGGATCCCCAACGGGTAATCCGATGGGGATGCCCGACGGGAAATTTCTCGGGGATACATATATAAACAAATTGTATTTATATTACAAATTCTTTGTAGTTTCATGTTTAATTCAAAATTTGTCGATGATTACTATAATTTCAAGCTATATAAACTTTTGTACTTTAAGATTACTCGTTCCTACTTACCCAAAATGTATTTTAACGTTAAATATTTATTTGATAATTATATGTGTAAATTATACTAATGATAACCTATATTAATTTGGTTTTCGATCATATGAGGATAACACCTCGTGAATATTTTAAATACGTCGTGAACGTCAAATCACGATGATCAAATGCACATCCCACTACATGTTGTGTTTATTTATGTGTCTTACTCTTTTAGATACGTGTTTTGATGTGCAACTTAAATTCTAAATCGTAAAATTAAAATATTAAAATAATATAACACTTTATCTTAAGATCGTAATCTAAATGTTAGTAAAATATAATTATTTTAGTTTACACAAGTTTGTACTACGAGTCTCGATCCTACATGAACGAATGAAACCTAATATATAGACGGTATAACTTTAATTTGCCAAATTTGTATTTTTTTTTAAAAAATGAAATTTTCTTCTTTCTTTTTTTCTCGTGTTTTTTTTATTTATATAGTTAAACATAGTAACAATTGTGTATTTTATGGTCTAATTTCACATTTATTACCTGAGTTAATGTTTTTTTTATCAAACTCCTAAAAGTTAAACGGGGATGGGGATTTTTCGGGAAAACCCATAAAGTTTTAAAATGGAGAAATTAAACGGGGACGGGATTCCCCGATGGGGACGAGTATCCGACGGGTACGGGGATGGGGACAATTCTCAATACCCGAACGGGGATGGGGTTGGGGACGAGGGGCATTATATTAACGGGGATGGAGATGAATAGGGTACTCCCCGACCCAAATTCGACCCATTGACACCCCTAACTAGAGCATCTACTTTCCATTCAAGGTATTTTTGGCCCAATAAGTCAAGTATGTCAAATTCTCTCTTTGAAATGTTTGACATTGACTACTACATAAGAATAATAATTTTTGTCAATATTAATCATGTATGCATTTATTTGTCACAAAGTGAGATATAAGATCTTTTCATAGGTGTGTATATGATTTATACCATTTTATTGAAGAATGCATATAGATTGTATATAGGTGATATATTTTCGAGAAATAATCACATATAAAATGAGAAGTATTATATCATGTGATAAAGGTGAGAAATCATACAGAGACATTATTTTATGAGAACAAAGAATTAAATCGGTTTATTTTACCCCATTAATCTTCATCCGTTCATTTTACTTTCTTTCACCCTCTTCTCCATATTCGATCGGAAAGGATTTTCTCATGTCAATGGCCGATGATGATATTATTTTCGGCTTATGGCTAAAAACAATCGGTTTTTAACCAACTTTTTCATTTGTCTTGTCCTTGTATACATCATTATCATCATAATCATTATATTGGTGGGAAGTCTTCTTCATAATCCAAGTACTAGTGAAAGTAAGGAATTTATCAAGGGGTTTTGTCGAAAGAGGTAAGCAAATCTGAACTTTTGTTTGTATGTTAGCACAAATCTTAAAACATAATTTTATTTTGACAAAAGTCATTTTAGATCTTAAGATTAAAAAATGAGTTTTTGATATATATATAAGTTCCAAAATTTGTGCAACTACATAGCATACTCTTCAAATTAATTTATGTTCAAAAATCTTGAGTTTCTAATGTAGAAGATTCGATAAAGGCAACTATAGAATATATTACTCAAAGACATTTTTGTACATTAACTTTGATACAATAGGAGATTAAGAAAGGTTTAAAATTCATACCGCAATATCAATTTTGAAACTTAGAATCTTCGTGTTGTTAACGTGTTGTGAAATGACTATTTCGTATTAAGATCATTTAGATTTTGTGAAGAAATGTTTTTAGAGAATTTGGAGATGCTAGAAAATAAAAGACAATAATAATAGTTAAAGAAAGTTTTGCTCTAATGGAAGTGACATCTACTTTTTGGTGAATATGAAATTAAGGGTCTTTTTGCTTTTAACTCCGGAAATAGAAATGGAATGAAAACGAATTTAATTCATACGTTTATCCTTGTTCACGAAATTTTTTGGAATCATTCTTTGTGATTTTAACTAATTGAAGTAGTATTTGATTAGTTTTTGATACCCTATAGAGAAATAAAATTGGGAGAAGCTAATGCATTTTGCACGAAAGAATAAAGGATGTTTGCAAAAAATTTCATGAACAAGGTATACATATAGATTAGATTATTTTTATATCGTTTCTATTTTCGGAGTTACAACGGGTAACTAATTTTCTTATAAATAATTACAAAGGTAAAGAAAGCGAATTTGTACGATCTTTCTTCGATTGTACATATAAATAATCTAACTCTAAAATTGTAGATGCATGTACAAAATAAATTGAAATTTGTACATAACGATTGAGCATTTTTTTAGACCTACCAGATTCCACAAGAGTCATGCGAAACTGAAGTAATAGAGCATAAATCCGTATACATGTATCATGTTTATCAAATCCCCAAATATGATTTTTGCCCTGATTTACAAAGTATATATGTGTACAGACTACAGAGTCTTGTCTTATTCCTTCATGGTACAAACCTTTCTGTTGAGTTACTTGTAAAAATTATCTCTAAGGGTGTTTGCAAAATTTCCTTGGTCTCTTCTACATGCTCTGTAACTCTCACTGATTAACAATATGATCTTCTCCATGATCTTGATTTGGATTCGGAGATTCCGTCGGTGAGCCTGGTTGGTATGGGACGAAACCCCTACCGCCGAAGAGGGGTCTCATGAACTTGTTATCAAATTTCCTCCATAGGTAATGTGCTGTCCATGTAGGGTGCCTCATTAGCAACCTGCCAAACACACCACGATTTGGCCTCCTGCTTACGTTTTCGTTTTCATTTTCGTTTTCGATTTCGTTTCGGTTGTTGTTAGGTTCTTCATTATGATCTCCATTTTCCAAGAAAGAGAACCTCAGGTCTTCAAGACTTGCAAAATCTGTAGCATCAGAGACAGCTGCCTTGTTGCGACCCAGCAATGCTTCGATCAGAGGCTTTGTTACTGAACCGAACACCTTGTTAGCAAAAACATCAAGTTTTAGTAAACTTATAGCCCGTTTGGAATTCACTAAGAATCATTGACACAAAAGTATATTACCGAAATAATAAAAATCATGTTTATTTAACAACTAAAATAAATTTTAGAGGTCTTTCGACCCATGAAAGTAATGTTGTCCAAGCGTTCCGGACCGGACCGTAAACTTACAGATCGGATCATTTCACTGCTTGTGTAAAACGGTCCATGGACCAGACCATTACAGTCCGGTCAACCACAATCCGGTCCAATATTGTCTGGTCCGGACCGTTTTAATTTTTTTTAAATTTAAAAAAAAAATTTATATGGATGCTGTACCGGAACGAACTGAATGTTCTTCATGTTCAAAAATAATCAAAGTGTAAATTAACCCGGAACCTTACGGTACAGGACCGGACCGGACCGGATTTTTACAATTATAGTTCAGGGCAGACCTAATTTCCGATCCGGTCTGAACATGTGCAGCCCTACATGAAAGTAACGTAACCATTTTCATTTCATGTCCTCCTAAACCGTTTCCATTTCACACCTTTAATCAAACGGCCACTTAAGGGTTTGTTTTGATACATTTTACTAAAAGTAGTGCTTGGATTATTCCATTATGGTTGTAGCATTGACAAACACCTCTTGTAAACAATGCATGTACTATTTATAGAATTATAATGCATGTTACTCCCTGAAAACTTAAATTCAAAAGGACGATACTACCTATTGGTGTTATAAAGCATGATATCCTATATCTGTGTAGAATCAATCAAATATTTAGCATCATAGTGCTACATTTTGTGTTGATGATGAGCAGAACAGCTTACCAAAGTACTGAACAGAACAACAAGTACGGTACTTGTTATCATCAATGCATGGTCTTCCGAGCTTGTATAATCAGAATAAAACTGCAAGAGTTGATTCCAATGTGTTGGTAATCATTCAAGAAAACAAATATATTTCTCAACTGAATCCAAGACATTTTGCATTGGATTGTTGTATACCTGATTGTAAGTTAAGGCCACAGTAACTGCGCCTCTCATCAATCCTGCCCACCATATTATGAACTGCATATTTACATTTTTGTGAATAATGATGCGTTGTAGTAAACCGCGGTTTGTTCACAAAATGGCAAGACTTACCTGTTTACGAGAATTAATCCTTGCAGTTTCCTTTTTTTTTGTGCAGTTAGCTATATTTACTATAGGGAAAATGAATGCTGCTCTTCCCATTAACACTAGTGCCATCAGTGTTGAGCTCACAGCAAGTGACTTTCCTACACTGAATTGAAGTGTTACATACCATTTAGCCTGCTTATGTAATAAGTCTTCACTAAGGAAATCGCGTAATTATCTTACCTTGTACTGCTTGCTTTCCATTGGTCAACATCCAACGCATCCATACCAACATACAAGAAGATGAAAGTCTCTGCAATGAATGAGATTGTAGCAAACGCATGCCTGAAACTCAAAATGTAGAATTGATATTAGAAACTGATGACATATAAGCTATAATATATCATAGAAAGCACCAAGACACGGCGTTCAATTATTCCTCACTTGGTTGTAATCCTTGAGCTCTCAGAGATGTTGTGCCATGTATAATGTGACATTACAATACCACAGAAGAAGACCGTCAAAATTCCACTGAGAGACATAAGCTACGAAGGATACATGGATCAATTCTTAGCGCAAAAAGAAATAATAACTATGAAGTCCAAGTTCAGTTATATACCTCAGCAATCATATATGATAAATAAGCCAGAAGCATCATGATTGCAATTTCACGATCTGTTGAGTGTCTGCAACAGAGTACAAATGAAATATGTCAGGAACATAAGCCTCTGAAGCAAAGTATCAGTTCATATATCTAACCATCAAAAAAGATAGGTTGTTCAAACACTTAAGAGGGAAAGAGGAAAAAGTTCACAATAGGATTACATAATTCACTGATTCTGACTTTTCATTATATATAAAAAGCCAAACTGAAGGTTTCTTATGCTTTAGTCATCAAGCATGCCAATAATATTTGAAGAAGACAAGACAGTAGTGAGACCGTAGGTGAAGGAACTGAATCTCAGAACCGCATCAACTTAACATTGGACATTAATATATAGACTTGTGAAAAAAATGGGAGTTGAACAATCTGGCTCCGCTGGTAGATAATCCATCAAGAAATTCTATTGGCAAGTACAGAAAAATAATGATACTGAAATCATGGTACTGAATAAGACCTTCCAATGTAAAGTTTCTTTATGACATAGGCACTTAAGAGACCAACCTGAAAAGTTTCCACAATTAAAAAGTTAGATTAGCAGATGAATCTCCAAGGAAGGATGAAAACAAAAAAATAATGATAATAAACAAGGCATGATATAACTATTAATTACTGTAAATGAAACCATTGTATATGTTGGAAACAATGGAGGTGGCATCTTTACTACACCCTCTCCAAATACAAAAGATGAGAACTCTCAGTATAATTTGGCACAAAAAAGTACAAGATGTTTACCGCAATACCAAGAATAGTGCTGGTAAAGAAGAGGTAAAGGAAAGTCAAGATCAAGCTCAAAGCTGTCATGGCATTAACATCGCTGAAGTCAATTGATTGGACTGCATTGAAGAGTACAATGGAGGTGGCATCATTAACTACACCCTCTCCAAATACAACACTGTACAGGAATGGTGTTTCATCTTGATTGAGAACCTACAAGAAGCATGGGAGGTCAATCCACAAGGAAAACAGAAATCCTTATGCTAACCGTTTTATGACTGCAAATTTTAATGTTTACCTGCAAAGTACAGACCGAATCTGTGGCTGATAATATGGCGCCAACAGCTGTGGATTTTCAGTCCTCGATCAGTATAGGGAATAGCCGAAGAAGGATTATTAATGGAAGTTTAAAACAATTGCGAGGATTTAAATTACCCAAATAGTCTTTCACATCAAGATTTGTCACGCCAATCCTTTTGAAAAGCAGAAAAGCACCTGAAAGTTTCCAATGGGGCATATGAAATTAGAATTTTGATTAGCAATTCAGAGTATGGTGAACTAACATAATTTGGAGTGAAAGTGAAAGGATGCTTATCCTTGCACTGAACATATATTAATTTATATACGTGTGTAAATAAACATACAAAAAAGGAAGCACGGCTTACCTAATGATACAAGACAAAAGGATATTATCGTCCCAAGAACTCCAAACAACAGAATTGTTGAGAAGTTCTTGAAGAATTGCTTTTTCTTAACCTGAAATCTGAAAAGTGAGCGATCCAAAGTTAGAGAGCAATTATGTGAAATTGTTAATGTTTCTGATCGTGAGCTTTGACAAAAAAAATAGAGAGATATTTACCCTGCATTGAAGATGATAGGAGGAAGCAAATAAATGAAGAAAAGCTCCTCACTGAACACCAATATCTCCGAGCTACTGCCTTTACTCACCAGCAACACAACGCCTCCAGATATCAACCCCTAGTCCAGAACATACAAAGTCCAAAGTTGACAAATCAAAATTGCCAGAATTTGAAATCCGACTGTTAACATTGCAGATTCATCGGCAAAGCGTCGAAAACAAGATCGCAGAATCTGCTGAATTTGAAAGGTTGACCAAAATTGCTCACCAGAAGAAGCGCGATGATGGATTCATTGGCCCATCGATTCTCTTCGAGCAAATGTCCGATGACGATGCAAGCGCAGAGGACGGAGAAGAACACGGTGATGGCTATGACGGTGCTCGTGTTAAACGACGAGCTCTCAAGCTTTGACGGGAGAAGATCAAAGAGCGTCGAATTCGACATCTCCATCTCCTAAACACAAGCTCTGAGCTTCGCCTCCTGCAGAAAAAGGCTCGATTCGAAATTACAAAATAGATATTTTCAAAGGGAGAGATGAGACATTGATGAGGCAAAGTTCTGGTCACGGAAGCGAAAGCTATATGATCACAGTTCACTTAATCTTGGAAGGGATGAGATCCTCTACGACGCGCCTACGGAAAAACTGTGAATGCGGTGACGTGTCATGGCTAGATCAATCAATAAATAACGATATTACTCAGAAGAGGATACTTGTCGATGTTTGGTAGTCTATCTCGAGGAGGATATTCGGCTATTCTACGTTTCATTGGCGCTTAAATTTAAAAAACTGTTCCAGAAAAGTTACATAAAACCACTTTTTATTTCACCTCACCTTTTCGATAACTACCTCTTCCTTTTCACCTTTTTATTTAAGTATCATTTATGGTCTATTTTTGGTGGATTTGAACATAGGATGTATCTAGATCCGGACAAATTCGGACTCGAGTCCAGCTTTTTGAACTTTTTCCCCTTTTTTTGTTCGGATTTGGGCTTGTATGCTTGCCCATATATGCCGGACTTAGGTCTCGTGTTTTTTTTTGTAAACTTATTACACAAAAAATAGTCAAATGGTTGGTGATCTCATACCAAAACGATCAATCAGGAGCGAATCTTGTTCTTCGACTTATCGAAGAACAAAGATGACCCCAATAAGAAGAGGAGGGACACTGAAGCAACTTCCTCCGTTGGAGTGCCTAAGTCGCGACGTACGGTAGAGAATGTCGTACTCTGGACATCTACAAATAGTGTGGTATGGTGTCCCCAAACCTCACTGATGTGAAAGACATTGCTCAACCAGAATGTGCGGTTACACGACGACATCGGTATCAACAGGGGATCCCATCAATCCTGAGGCCCATAGTAATGACTACATCATGGAGAGTGATGGTCATTTTACCCCATGGAGGTGAAATTGCTGGTCAACTGGAATCTCTAGATGATGGTCAGCTGAAATACCTACATGTACGTCAGCTGAGATATCAACATGCTCGTTAGTAGTGATATCTGTATGCACCCCGCATGCTCCTCATCAACTAGCAACTCTGGTTGTCTAGAAGAAGTGTCCTCCTCCCCCTCGGACTCTGTCACGTATAACGGATCAGGTAACACATCCATACAAACAGCGGGGATGGATCTGATGCCAACGTTCTCGCAAGACAAAATGATGATGACGATGATGGTGGTGGTCCTGCCGCCGGGCCAACAACTTGAGAGCTACTATCGGTTGCATGCATTTATCTCTCCGAACGAAGGCCGTAGAACGCCTCCGTCTCTCCATACTCACTAATATATGTATTAGTAGAGACGTTGCATAATTATATTAAATACAAATACTAAATTGATTTTAGTTAACCAAATACAAATAAATTGATTTTATAGTTCAATTTAAAATAATTACATTTAAATATTTTATTTTAACTAAATTTAATTTAATTGACATTATATTATTAAGTTTAATCTAATTACATTTAAAATATATTTAAATTTAATAAAAATTATTTTGATAGATACAATCAATTTTAATTTAATTAAATTTAATTAAATATAATTTATTTAGTTTTAATTAAATTAACTAATTTAATTTAATTCGATTTGATTAAATTTAATTACATTTAATTCATTTTTATTCAGTTTAATCTAATTTGATATAATTTAATTCAATTTAATTTAGTATAATACGAATCCAGATTAATGCATTATGAACCGTGGCACCACGGATCCGGAACCGGTGACCGTGGTGCCACCGTTCATCTTCTTAAAAAAACCGCCTTTAATGGCGTTCCAAAAGCTTCATTTTTTTTGTTTTTTTCCCTAGATTTTAAAACTAATCTATCCTAACCTACTCAAATCTAACCTAAACAAACTTCATTTAAGCAAACAAACACAATAACATCCACATTTACGATTTCGAAACCGAAAACCGAACGTTTACCTCGCTCGGGCTATGTTCCCACTTTTGGGACGGTCGTCCTCCGTCACCACCTTGATCCATTGTTTGTTTTCGAGTCGGAAATTGTGGGATCTGCCTTTGAATTGCGTTCGTCACTTTTGTTTTTCGGAAATAGAACTTTGTGCAACTACGGGTTACGAGTTCGTAAAGTAGGGTTAAGAATGTTCACGGACCCATAATTATGATAGTTACGGGTTTCGCTTCCGTTATACGTTTGTAAATTTCATCGTTGTGCGTTCACAAATTTCAAAAAATAAAAGAAGGATTTGCGTAATTTGTTTAAATTTCTTTTTACTATTGAATTATTTGTTGAGAAGTATAGAATATGGGCTGGGAGAGGGATACGTGCGAAAGAGCTGATGCGTCCCACGTGCATAGGACGGTGGAGATTAGTGGATCGTGTCGTGGCGAGTGGGGATCTCGTGCTTCATTTTTTTTCAAGCAAGGGGATCTCGTGATTGTCTTACCTAACCATTCTCATCAAGAGTATTTAGTAATCATTGTTAAGTTTTAGTTTGGGACAAAGTCTTTAAACAACTATGTTGATTCTTATAATTTGACATCAAATTGTTACTTTCGTGCAAAGGGACAGGGATGATAATGAGTCGTTATAGGTGGATGTACTACTTTCAATACTCAAGTTGTCACCTAAAATTTGTCCGTAACTTTTGTCATTTGTACCCGTCAGGTGGACAGGATCATTTTTTTTTTGAAATTTAACCTATTTATTAAGCTGTTATTGAGTCAAAATATTAAACAAAGTAAAATGTGCAAACTTAATTATATATACGAATAAATCCAGTTTAATCCTTAGCTTCTAACATAGTTTTAACGAAAATATTAATTCGAAATAGCTCATGTAGTTTAACAAATTATGTAGTATTACATAAGATTGTATTCAATTTCCATCAAAATCTTAAAATTGATACTCCCAATTTTACTCGTCCTCTTTAGTAAAGCCGAGTCACTCACGCATTCATGTTGAGTTCGATATGAAGAATAAGCGTCGTCTTGGGTATGCGACAATCAATGCGGGTGACAACCATTAATGTATGTCAAGTAAAGTTCGAACCACATGACAATAAGACGAAGTTGTTTCCCACATAACTAGACTTACATTCAACTGTGAAATTATCAATTGAGATATATCTTATATGCATGTTATAATGATCTGGATTCTACAACTACTTTATCGATTGATATCTTATTCTCTATCATCCTACCTTCGAATTATCCGGTTCTAGTTCCGATAAAAATACAATATTTTCCCTTTGTCTTTCTATCACTATTTTACGTTGTTTTTTGAGGAGGTCGATCGATATCACTCCTTAAGGCCGATCGGACTTATTGAGGTATTTCCCTCTTTTCGCTTCATTTTCGTTTATAGTTTATTTAGTTATTTAATTGGATCAAAGTTTGTGTCATTGGCCGATCGACTCTACTAAGGCCGATCGGCCTTACTTGGTTTCTACTTTCGATTCGATTCACTTTGTTTTACTTTTTGCATATATTCAGTTTATCGTTTATTTTAGTTTCTTAATTAATTCGTCAAATCGAAACATTGTCTTTCTTGTGTTCGATCTTGACTCCCTATACTATAATAATGGATCTTGTAGTTATTTGTGAGATCCGAGGCTCACACTTAGCCCTTTTCATCATTTGATTTCACCCATTTTACCGGGCCGGTTTTTGGGCACCTATCGGATGCAAGTGAGCTTGAAATCCCTAAGTATGAGCCTTTTTATTTCAAATGGATGTCTTATTTATTTTATGTTGTCTTGTAGCCGAGTGAAAGTCGAGTGAAGGCAAAAAAATCACTAATATAAAATAAGGTCTTAGGTTGTAGTCGAGTGAAAGTCGAGGTGTGGAGAAAGCAATAAAAGAAGTAAAGGTTCAAGAGGAAGTAAGAAGTCAAACAAGTCACAAGACAAAGAAGCGCAAAAACCACTCAAGAACAACCAAAGAGAGAGACCACAACCATCGAGGAATGACCCGATTCACAAGAAGAACATTCTCCAAAAGAATAATGGTGAAGGCAAAAAAATGTCATCAAGTCTCCAACAATGGACGTCGTCCGGTATTTCTTCTACAAAACAAGGATCGGGTGGTGGAAACATGTGGTGTAATGGGCAAAGACTGTTTTATGGCTCAAGGAGCAAAAGAACGACCCTAGGTAATGGGCACGAGGAACATACGCCGTATTTTTTTTTTCTCAATTGAGGCCAAGAAAAATCTCTGAAATGGATAGGTTGTCCGTCCCAATACGGTTCACGACCTGATCTTTTTTCCATCATACTCATTTCTATAGGTTTTTACCCTACTTTAGTTTGACCCTAAACAGATCTTGAGAAGGCATAAACAAAAATCGCTTTTTTTTTCATTACTAAAATAGGAATGAAAACCACATTAGAGTAAGATTTAAGAGAGTGTGTAATGGGCAAAGACTGTTTTATGGCTCAAGGAGCAAAAGAACGACCCAAGGTAATGGGCACGAGGAACATACTCCGTATTTTTTTTTTCTCAATTGTGGCCAAGAAAAATCTCTGGAATGGATAGGTTTTCCGTCCCAACACGGTTCACGACCTGATCTTTTTTCCATCATACTCCTTTCTATAGGTTTTTACCCTACTTTTAGTTTGACTCTAAATAGATCTTGAGAAGGCATAAACAAAAACCGCTTTTTTTTTTCAAAACTAGAATAGGAATGAAAACCACATTAGAGTAAGATTTAAGAGAGTGTGTATAGCAAAAAAAAACTCTTTTACTACTCCTGGAACTCGAACCCTAACACTCCGGATACCTCCTTCCCTCCTTCTACCAAGTTAGCTAGCAAAGCTATATGTATTTTATCCACCCAGACGAGATAATCTCGACGAAAGGAGGGGCACATTCGTCTTCCTTATCCCCCTTATATCCACCCCTACTCCCAATCTTATGTCCTTTTCTACCCTATTTTATAACCTTTAAGTCCTTTAACATATTACTTTCAATCCATTTTATACATTCTTCATGCTACCCTTTTGTTCTTTTTTTTTTCTAGACTTCTGAGTATTTAATTGTCGATCGTTCATTTACGGTCATTGTGAAAATGACATTTGATTAAATTATATACTACAACTACACATGCGCACTTGCATAATTGTGTTGGTCAATTTATTCATACTCAGAATCGTGGTTATGTATATCTATGTAATTGTTTGTCAAAATATATTAATATGATTGTTGCAATATCGTCTCTTAAGTTAAATAATATTCGGTTCGACAAGTCTAGATGCGGGTGTTCGAAAAAATATATGCAAATTAGGATTTTTTAAATATTGGTTAAGATTTAGTTTGATAATTCTATCAAAACAATCACTAATATAAAATAATCGATCATAAAATAATTTTAGGATCTTAAACTTTGCATTTGTTTATCCTTAACATGTTTATCGTGACTCATTTTAAATTGGCAACTTGAACGTCTATTCTGAAATTTTAAATCAGTATATATATACATAATGCTTATATAACGAGTAAAAGGGTTTAAAATTAAGAATTTCAACCTCCCTCAATTTAGTTCTTCAAAGTCACTTATACACTAGTGTAATACCCGCACCTCGTGCGGGTTTTGATCTTTAAGGATTCACCATCGGTACATGATTTTTTTAATTTTCGAATACAAATGAAGTTTTTGTTTAAGTTACGTTATTAAAATTTTATTGGGTTGATAAAAATCCCGGCGAGGACACGTTGCAAAACAACGCTTATGCTTTATTATAAGATAAGATAAGATTATATTGAGATATAGATTAAAAGAAACAAATGTGATTAATTAACTTTTAATTTAAGCCGGAAGATTTACTGTTTTAATAATCTTTAGTAAATCTCCTAATTATTTAACTTTTCAAAAAAAAATTGATGGGTTTCGAGAATTGTGGCGCTGACACGTGGCAATAAGTCCTCTGCTTTAATAGATACTAGTGTATTACCCGCACTTTGTGCGGGTACAATTTTAATAAATATTTAATAATTATAAGTTTATATGTATGTTTTTGTAAAATAAAAATCCAAAAAAATGAAATTATAATTATTTTTATGATTTTTAATTTTTTTAAGCATTTATCTCTTCTAATTAATTATATTTTTAAAATTGATTTGTTAAAATATGCATGGTAAAAAAAATCCGTAAGAGTTTAAAAACTATTTTTATAAAAATATTTATTTAAATATTTTTTAAAAACTTAGAAATCAATTTCCAATTTATATTAACATTTAAAAATCACTTTTTAAAATAATTTTTTAGGCTTCGATAAACATGGCGTTGACACGTGGCAATAGAGGCTTCTGCTTTAATAGATATAAGATAAGATTATCGATTTTTTATCCGGATGAACCTTACTGCATAAATGTGTTATCCGACTAATATATATTTTTAAATTAATTTGGGCCTAGCTAATTAAATTATGCTGCCTAATGATGTATGGATTGCGGTTAGGGGCGACAATCTCAACCACAACCAATGGTTATCTGTTAAATCAAATCATAGGGACAATTAAAATTTAATAAAATAAGGTTGAATTCGGGTGATGGTTGACTGGGTGATGGTCCGGTTACGATTCTGGTTGAAGACATAAAAAAATCATCATCGACCCACTACCCGGTTCACCAACCGACACGACGTTCACCCGGCACTTTAACTTGAAAATCCCGAAATTACTACTCTCCTTCTAAATTAACCCTAAATTTCTAGACTCAAATATTTCCTCATGCCACTTTCAACCCAAATATTCTTTCACTTTCTAAAAATCACAAGCTTGATTATTCTTCAAGTACAATAAATTATTGGAAGTCGGGTGATAATCAAGCTAAAGATCTATATAAACCAAATCATTTTTTGATTTATAAACTTCACTTCAAGTTAATGTTATTGTTTTTTTTATCAGAAGGATTTTGAATTGTCAGTTTGCCCTTTATGTAATCAAGTTATCGAATTATGTTATATATAGTTGTTTGTTTTGAAAGTTATGTAATTTTTAGGATGAACTCGAAAAAACCCAATACATCTGTTCACCTCATGTTATGGTTTAGGTTGAAGGAATTATTGGATGAATCGATTCGGGTGAATGATTTCTTAATATGGTGGTATAGAAGTGATGTAATTATTGTCATCCCTAATTACCGAAAATGATAAAATAATGAGGTCATATGAAAAGAAGAGTCTAAAATTATGAAGAAGAATACATGCATTAGAGAGGACAACGTGACTACGTGTTCCATAACATTATGGAAATAATATCTTCTTTGGGATTAAAAAAAGATTGGTAGTTTTTGTGTAATGGGCAACGTGAACGTCATATTATAAGATCGGTTTAGATTGGCAAAAAAAAATAAAGAGCTTGTATATACGATCTTACAAAAATAATATCGTCATGGATAACGACATGATCAATTTATACGAAGATAATATATCGAAATCAATTTATATAGGTACATGGGAAAAATATGAATGAAATTAAAATCATTTTTACGCATAAACAATTATATTTAATAATTAAAAGTAGAATTGTAGACATTGTACAAAATTAAACATCCTCCTCTTTTCAAAACTAATAGGAGGAAAACCTATTAAAAAATTTCATAAATTAAAAATTCGGAAAAAAATAAGGAGGAAGGTGATCTAAGAAAACATAAATCTCTGCTATAATAAATTAAAATAATATTACATATTTGAAACTCATAACATTGATATATGAATATTGCATGTAACAATTACAAAAAACTTTTATCATAGACAAATAAAGACTGTGCTTGCAAACTTGCGTAGCTCTCAATCCCAATGTTCGACAAGTATAGAAAAACATGTTAAAAACTTAGAAATCCGGAAAGTACAAAAATAACTTTCATTTTTGGCTCTTCAGTTAGAAAAAGGTACAAAAAATGAAACTTTCTACGATAGTTAGAAATTCTTGAGCCAATGATAAAATACTACTCTCAAAATCAAGTTCTTTTCTATATATCCAATAAAGCGTCTTTCACTTGTGGCTCTTCAGTTGTTTTATCTAAAAAAATTATGAATACAACTTCTTTCAGAGGTAATAAAATTGTCAAAACGAAGCACTTTGAAAAGAAGTAATATTGCATTGTCAATTCACAAACATATATGTAATAATAAATCAAACCATTATAGGGATCATTCATTCCTTATATCAAGAAGAATCATCCAACCATAATAAAAGAAAAGACTCTCACAAATATCAAAGCTGAAAAGTATATAGAAAGCAAAGGAAAGGAAAATCTAACTCTACTGTACCGCGGCATGGCATGGACTTGAAACCTTGAAATCTTGGAAAATCGTCCATCCTGAGGTGGGATGCAACACCCCTTAATCTGACCTAGAAATGTTTATTTATAATGTTTGGATTAAACCCTAGGACGGAAATAAGAAACTCAACCCATAAACATAAGATAAAATAGGATACAATCTTATTTCAACAAAACAACGGCGGCAAAACAGCCATGAAACAACGTACATGCCATTTGGCATCAACTTTAGCTTTTGATAGCTTTTTGATATTTTAGTAAAATTGATTTTCCGCTGCTCTAGTTGGAACCAAAGACCCATGAGAACTAATTTCGAAACTCTTTCGAAGATCTAGAACTTTGTAGTTGACAAGTTTGTCCAAATCCAAAGGGAAGATAGGTGAAAAGGGAATCTCTCAAAGGTTGTCTTAAAATGGTATCCAGCATCAATGATCTTAAGAAGGTTCTTTGATTTTGCATTCTCAAACACAAATACACCTTGTAACTTTGATACTCAATCGATATAGATGTCTTCTATGATATGCTTGATCTTATGGAGGATATAAATTTGTACTTTGGCATTTCATCGTTTACGCTCATTTTTGGCCTTGAATACATGAAATACGAAATAAACCAAAGTAGACACTACTATATGCAATAGGAAATATTTATGCTCTATATGAACACAAACAACACCAAATGAGGTATGAAATACATGCAAAAGATGAACTAAAAGCCGTATGTTTGGACTTACCAAGAATGCGGGCATTTACTTTTTCTTTGACAAGAAAGGTTGTAAATTAGCTTAAAAGTCACCCTCTAGGTACTTTTGATACTTGAGGGGTAACAACAATTTTCTTGAGCAAGTATTTTCCTCCCTACAAAACTGTTGAGATTAGGGAGATGATTTCCCACTTTGACATATTAGATGGAGATAAAATTTATTCCGCATGGGAAAGATTTAATGAGTTGCTGCATTCATACCCTCACCATGGATTTGAGAAGGGAGCACTTCTAGAATACTTTTATAGTGGTTGAATGACACTACAAGGAATTTGATGGACACCACAAATTCCCATGGATTCATAATGATGAATAAAGATGAAGCTTATGACTACCTTGTAACTGCTGCTAAACATGCACAGAAGTATGTCAAGAAACTCAACAAGACACGAGGTGTCTACAACATCAAAGATGATGATAGGATTGACAAGTAATCTGAGAATGTGCAAGCCTTGATGAAGCTTGTTGATGGTAATACCACTTTCCTAATCGTTATTTTAGATACTAATACAAACTGTAAACTTTAAAAGGGCACATATCATGAGATAGAGGATTGTTCAACCTTCAATGAACATACGATATTATGAGGACATGGAACAAGTCAACTATCTGGGAAATCAAAGATAATATCAAATGGATAACACCTATGCAAGACCTTTCTTCCAACAAATGAGTTTTGCACTATACTTTAGGAGAAATTTCTTGCCCAAAGATCTCATCCCTTATCAAGCACTAGATCATGCACAAGCTAAGGCACCAACACGTAGGATAAAATTTTGCAGAAGCTCGTCAATGGACAACAAGCTCGTTGAATCCATAGGAGACATCATGAACTCGATCATGAGTATGGAGGAAAAATTCAGCATGATGGAAACCACCGGTAAAGTGTTTGGAAAAGGACATAAGATGTTGGAAATTCAAGTTGTCCAACTCATCCAACAAATAGAGAAGGCTCAAGGAAAATTCCTACAACCATGGAATCAAATCCTAAAGGAGTTTGTGCCATCACACTAAGAAACAGAAAGGAAATTGGTGATCTTATATCCACTGAGACGACTACAAAGAACACATTTGAGGAGAAAGATACTCTTGAAGAGATAACTATTATTACACCTCCTAAACTATATAGACTAACTTTTCCTTTTCCTCAAGCTCATAACAAGAAGAAGATATATTTAGATTTTGGAAAGTTTCTAGAGCGTGTGAATAAACTCTACCTAGAAATTCTACTTGTTGAGGCATTAGAACAAATTTCTAAGTACTCAAAGTTTATGAAGGAATTTCAATCAAACAAGAAGGTCCGCGATTATGAAGGCCCAACTGATATCACCAAGGAGTGTGGCGCCATGCTTAGGACAAAGATGCAGCCCAAGAAGAGATATCCCGGAAACTTTTGCATCTCGACCTTCGGTGGAAGAAAACACACTTGTTTATGTGATTTAGGAGCTAGTGTGAGTATTATCTCACTCAAAATGTGTACATAATTAAAACTAGGAGAATGATTACCGGTGAAATTCCCGTTGACTTTGGCCGACAAGTATGTCATTTTATTTGTAATACCTAGAAATTTAATTTACGTTATTTCCAAGTCATACTAAACTTGACCGTCTCAATCTTTGTACACCATACCTAATTCCTTCAATTGTCAAATTCTATCATTTTATGTGAAGGGTTAATCACATAAAATGCTTGTTTATCAACTTATATGATTTTATGTGAAGTCTTGATCATATAAATACTTCTAAAAAACACTCTTGCAAGACTAGAATTAAAGGGCTCTTTTGACAAATCCATGACAAGTTCTGACAAAGCCAATGACAAGTTTTGACAAGGCCCAAAACAAGGCTGATGCCGGCCATCCTCCTCTCAAGTCGGGTTGCTTGTGCCACACTTCTTCTGGGTAGCATGGGAAAAGCGTCAACCTTTGCTTCAGCCTATTTACGACCCGGCCCAATAGTGAAGCACGCCCAACTGCCTCCATCCTATCTCACGCCCGCAACGCCTTCACATCAGCGAGCACCTCGCTGCTAGGGACATGCGAGTACATACCTTCCTTATGTATCCCGGGGACACCTCTTTTCTCCCTTCACATTTACATTTATCGAGCCCTCCTTCTAACTTAACATTGCTCCCCATCTTCTTCTCCTTGACCGTCTATCTCCAACTCTCTCCTTCGTCTCCACCATACCAGCAAACAACTCTACACCCTAACAATAGTCTAGGCTGCGTACCTTACCTCTAATGGGAGTGATAGACATCCTTCGTCATGGACCTCAACAGTGAACCAAGATCCTCCTCCTCCTTCTTTCTACAATGGGTGAGCCATATCCTTCACAACAACCCCAAATCTAGTGTAATGCCCAAAATCTTAGTTCCGTTCACGAGAGGCGTTAGACGCCTTTAGCGGATGCTACCGCCCTTTCGGCTTAGAAGGCCCGCGATCGCGGTCGTCCGCAACTGTGGATTGTACGTCCCGCGGGGGCGGCGACATGACAAAGCGGGAGTCGAGTCCGTTTTCCTTCCGACCTTTCATCTCCCCACTCATTTATGCCGACCACCTTATTATGTGGTGATCCTTGGGCTGCTTGACCTTTGGTGTCCTCCCATTTATGTAGCCTTATTTTCCTCCATATTTTCATTTCACATTAATTTCTCTCCTCTCCCATCTTCTTCCTCATCTCCTTCACCTTCATTCTCCACCTTGGCTTTTCTCTCCTCTCAAAGCTGTCACACAAAGGTTGGACTGCAGAGACGTGATCCAGAGTAAGTTCTTTCCTTCTACTTCTTCTCTTCTCACTCCTTCTTCCTTCTTGCACCTTTAAGGAGTGAGATCCATGAATTCACTCAAGAGAGTATTCTCTTGTTCCTTCTTGTGTTCTTGCGTGCTTAGACCGTGGAGGAAGGTTAGGATATTGTTGTGGGAGCTAAGAGTCGTTCACAACATCAAAGGAGGAAATAGGAAGGTTGTTGTACATTGAAGAACCGAAGAGTCGACGTTTCTGGACTGCAGCCGCAGGACAGATCCTGTGAGCCGCGGGGGCGGATCCTGTAAATCGCAAGGCGGCCTCTTCAAACCGCAGGAGCAAATTCTGGGTTCTCCACACCGCAGGGGCGGTTTCTACATCAGTAAGTCTTCGGTCTCTTATTCTCTCCTTTATTTTTCACATCTTAGAGCTTGATCCAACTTAGTAGCATGCTAGGCTGGTTAGCATAGCTTGATATGGAATGCCAAGTAGTGGCTTGGACCTTAGGGTTATCTTGTGAGAGTTGTGAGTTTGTTGGGTGTGGTGTTATGATACGATCTCTTGGATCTTTGAGGTTAGCGGTTCGTATGTAGGAGTGTTCATGATGGGAGACTATAAGGTAGTAGATTGAGGGTTCTGATCTATGTTATGTGTGGATGATCTTGTGAGGGTTATTAGAACTAGAAGTCTAAGGACTTCTAGTTTGCTAGAGAGATGTTGATCCGTGTACCTTATCTCGAACAGGCGTTGCGCGCCTTCCCACTAGAAGTTGAGAGAGTTTCGATCGGGTTTCGCTTTGGGACTAGTAAGTCCACAGACTTACTTAGTTGGCTTCTTTGTATTAATATGTAGTGTATTGGTGGTGTGTGTTAGTTATGTTAAAATAACAAAAATGGAAAAGGACGACATATATATTATATAATTGGCCCAAGTGTATGATAACGGGCGGTGACATCACTACCTAGCTCTTACGGGAGCTAGGAGGTTCTTTGATACTAGTCCAGACAGGTAGATTCTCGTGTTAGAATATATAATTGGCATTTACCTTTATTCTAATGCTTAGAATGTTAGCTAACGGTTTTATACCGCTTTGTAGATGCCTTGCAAGTTAGGGAGGCGGTCGAGTGATCCGGTGGTTGTGAGCAGCCGGGGTTCCGTACATTATAGGACATGATCGGTTTTCTATTATTGTTGTCTTAAGACGTTTTTTATGTTGTTATGATTTTGAGAACTCGGCTGGAGTTATGTTTTCAGTTGTATTTCAGATATTCACTCATGCATTAAAACTCTTTCATTTGCCTTTTATTTGTGCCATGTTGTAAGGTCCGGTGAGGTTGTTGTCAAGATAAGGGTCGGGATTGTGAGGTCCTAGCCCGTAGCATCCCGAGTCCCTCGGATTTGAGGTGTTACATCTAGGTAGTAATGTAAGAACCCTCTATCATCCTCTTCCTTTGACCCCTTGCCTTCACAATGGCGAGCCTAGAGGTTTAATCTTCACTCTCATCTCCATTGAATAGCCGTCAACAAATAGCAAAGAGAGGGCTCCATTGTGCTCTTGCCCTCCACGTAACCACGCCGGCTTAAGGGGATCCAGGCGTTCTAATGACATGCAAGGTAATATGTAAACCGACTGGACACACCCTAGTTACAATATACTCATGACTAGTAAAACACATGTATACTTGGTCTTTGCACGGCTCGAAGCGGAGATCGGTTGCCTACCTAGTTTAGACAAGAATTGAGGTTGAGAAGAGTCGAACCTTAGACGTGTGAGTTAGATCCAGAATACAAGTAGTGGGTGAGAATCGAACCCCAAACCTGTTGCTATCTCTTTAACTTTTGTTCAGCAAAATGTTGTTGAGCAGTCGACTTTGAGCCATTATTTCGATACGTTAGATTTACTTTTCCCGTTCAAATTTTTTAATATATTGTAGAGGGATATGCATACTTCGATGTATTAAAATTTAGGGTCGATCCAACAGTTGGATCTAGGGTTATAACACCTGTTGGTATGCTTGAGAATATTGTTGTAAGTATTGACAAGCACGAGATGTTTGTAGATTTTGTGGTTATTGATGTTGATGCAGGTATTAATGTCCTTGTGATCGTCATATGCCTTGTCCCTACTACTATTGGAGCTCTCATAGACGTTTGAGAGGGATTCATCATTTTCGATTTGATGAAGAAAAATTGAAGTTTACTCTTCCTAATCTCCCTAAACGTTCCTTGCTTGATGATGATATTTGTGGTATAACTGACGCCATTAAGGATGATGAGGTATGATCATTGAGAACAACCCATCTTTAGATGTTTTTGTCTTGTAAGAAATCCCACATATCACTGCTATGGAATTGATGTTAAGAGAGGTGTTCAAAGGCTAGATGGAGATGAGAACTATAATTCACGAGCTCAAAGAAATTGTGAAGGATCTTGTGTAAAATAACTCCGCCTTGGAATGAGAACTCGGGAAACTTCATGATAGCCATGGATTCTTATAATATCAAGTTGTTAAGTTAGAGGACACCCTCCAAGAGCTTATTGACCATTTAGAACACATGGATATTACCATAGAAGATGCTATTGAGAAACTAGATGCCCAGGAGTTCGTCCCTGCAAAAACTAGAAAATGGCTGAATTTAAATCATTCAACTGAATTAATTGAAAAAATCCGCAAGCAAAAACGGCTAGCAAATGACCACATATGGGCAGTAAAACGGCCAACCTAGCCGTTTCACTACCCGTTCAAAAGTCATTTGATACTCTGACAAGAATATTTCGAACTTAATTCCGAACGGCTACTAGACAGCTACCAAACGGCCAAATACACCCAAGTAAATGGCCAACATGGTCGTTCACCAAGCCTTTCAAAGCGGTGTTTCCGAAAAGTCAATTCCAAATGACCATAAAACGGCCAGCTAAGCCATTTCATGATCGTCCAGTGCCCGTTTCACCACCCCAGAAGCCGAATTCTTAAATTTTGTATGTTACTCTCTAGTCAAGTAGAAATAATACACCTCTTTCCCACCCTTTCTCACCTCTGTCATCACCTCTTTCCTACTACACCCACTACAACCATGGAAGCCTATCCTCCTCTACCCCATCAGTCAATAACAAACACCCCATTTTTCCTCCACCTAAAGAACAATGTTCCACACGCCCCGACGATAAAAGAAGCTTCTCTTCGTCACTGCCCACTTTCCGCTGACGCCCACCTTGCATACATCTCCATCTACGGTGGTGAAGGATTCTCCACGGAGTAATCCACATAGGTCGAGCTATTTACAAAAAAACAAACATTACATGGGAGCAAACTGATGAGTTTGACTTTAATTTTTCCTTTTTGCTTTTTGCTTCGGGCTTTCCCTTTATTAGGATGACGGCTATTAGTTATGTTTTATGTGGGGATATTCGAAGACTTGAAGGTTACAAGTAGTGGACTTCAAAAAGCATCCACAAAATTCCACCATCTACCAAATTCTCTTCCCTACCACCAGATGCATCGCATTGCTTTGTGATTATTTTCTTTTCATTACTTGTTTTTTCACATTGAGGACGATGTGTATTTTAATTATGGAATGCTTTAATCACATTCGCATTTCATGTTTCCCTTTTATGTCACATGTTTATTATTATGCCTTTTTCCTTGTCTTGAGTATTTTTACCTTTCTACATTCATTCATAAGCACAAAAAAAAAACAAAATATTCATTGACTGTAGATTGAGTCGATTATCGTCATTCTTACATCTAGAAATTGGAATATGTCATGCTATTATACTTGACTTGTCAACGGTGCTTTAGATTACTATTTCTTACTATTGTTTATGTACATGAGTTTTCGGATGATTATTGATGATTAACTTACCCAAACATAACCTTGTAAATGCTCTAGCGTATGGACATGCATTTTCATGTGTCCTTTCTTTCTTATTTTTGTGATATCTATAGTTTTCTCTATAACTTGTGATTAAATCTTTTCAAAACTAAATGATCCTTTGATTCTATATGTTTGATATTTAAATGATTGAGGCCCTCTTTGATAATAATATCTGACCTTTTCCACGTTTACATATGTTTCCCTTCTATTAGCCATTTCTCGCCTTTATTTTTCCTTCTTTGGTGCCCCTAAAAAATGCCTCACAATCGTGTATAGCCTCATACAACCCTATCCGGGGTTGTGATGGAAGAAGAGAATGGAGAAATCAAGTATGGGATTCTCCCATGAAGTATGATAATAGATTCAAGAAGTATATGCACGAGTTTGGATTCTTATTGTCATTATTGAAGATATTTTCATGTTTGGCGGCGAGGATAAAAAATTCCCACCAAATATGCAACAACAACTAAATAGTGATTGGTTCAAAAGTGAAGAAAAGTTTGTCCCTAGAAGAGAAATCAAGTTCTACAAAGATCAAAAGTGTTATGGTTCATATAAAAGTACAAATTATGAAGAAAAGTTTGGCCTACTTTTTGGCTTAATCAACATCACTTTTCCATGTCCCATATTCCCGTTACACCTTTATATAAGACCTCATGATATCTATCTTGCATTTTAGTTTCACTTGACAAACCTATGATAAGGTATATTCATGTTTGTTGAGTTTGAGAATTTATTGATATGCGCCTAAACACATCTTGTGAGATTGAGAGCAAACACATTACCCTTGAGTGGTTTGGATGGCTATAATTCTTTATTTATCCTCCTACAATGATTGATGTTATGATGACATGGTTTGAGTTGTTTGTTTTTCCTCTCAGTTGAGGCACTCATTTGTTCTTACACATAGTATGCATACAACATGATCTTATATACTCGAGGACGAGAAAGATTAAGTATAGGGTATTAGATGAGTGACAAATGTCATACTTTTTAGACCTTAGATTCATGTATTTCATACCTCTTTTTCTCTCTCACATATCACTAATTGTATAGAAAGCGTTCACTTTCCGTATTTTGGTATCTACCTTGATTTTTCTATGTTCTGAGCATTTACGGAATCAATTGTGCCATATATACATCCTTCCTAAAGTCAGAGCTGAAGAGAATAGCTTACATGAATGAATAACTGCAACACGAAGTCCCCTGAATATACATTTAAGTGAAGATCTACAATTTGAAGAAACAAAGAAGTCAAACGGCTAGATGGAACGGCCTTGAAGACCATATGGTGGCCGTTTCAATGACTTTTTCGTTGCAAAAGACTTTGTTGAAGCCCATTTTAAAGTCTCAGCCCAAACAATCAATTACGACTTGGCAAAAACGGCTCGCTTACGGCCGTTGGTATGCCTCTTGGAGGCCATTCGATGACCACCTCAGAGAAGAAAATCAAATATTCCGATTTTAACTTTTGAATGTTTATATTTTGTGTAATCCTAGACTCCGATATTTTTCCCCTATATATTCATATGTTAGTCGTATTGTATACGCTGTTCATCCAAAGTTAGGCATTACTCAGATTTCTCCTTACCCTAACCGTCAAGTAATTGTTAGATCTTACGGTTTGTCCTACTAGAACCAAACAATTATGAGTTTATGTCTTTCTTGATTTTATATATTGTCTTTGCTTTATATCTGATCATGTTTGACTAATCTCCCTCTTGATCTAATTATTGGATGATCCCTATAATGGTTTAATTTATTGTTATATATATGCGGTTCCCATGAGAACAACCATATTGTGTATCATGAGAACAATCTTAGACCGTTAGATGATGAGTATTAAGGGTCGAGATAGGGTAGATATCATAATTAATAATAACTACGAATAATAATAACTACGAATAATCCATTCAACCAACAATAACTACGAATAATATATTAAACAATGAAGAACCGGTAGGTGAAATAAATAAGTTATAAGATACTCTAGAAGGGGGTTGAATAGAGTGTGGGAACTTTTTGCAAACCCAATCTCAAGGACTTGAAACTCCTTTCAAGGGCCTTGATGTCGATTTGAGCTCTTTGTGAAACTTTGATTTCAAGGGCTTTGAAACAACTTTCAAGGGCCTTGACTTCGTGCTCCTGTAAAACAAAGTTAGTCACAATAGCAAGATATAGTGCGGAATGTAAAAGATCTACACGAGGATATGTTTACGAAGTTCGGCTCTAAATAGCCTACTCTCCGTCCCAGGGTATAGCCTTAGGATCTAACTATTTATTATCAGCTTCAAAGAGTCCTAGATACAAACTAGAAAAAATCTCCTTCTCTCACTGTAGTCAACGCTATGATCTAGCTCCAACTCTTCACCTAGCTATAATAGCCTAGTAACTTCGTAGAGTAACACACACTCTAGTATAACACTATTTAGATCTTCCAATGGAGCTCTTGTATTTTATCTCTCTCTATGGGGATAAAGCTTTTAGAAAAAGAGAAAGAAAAACAATAACTCAAATTAAGATGTTTGAGTTGCTTGAAGACGTAAAGATGTTTCTGTGTAAACTTCTGTATCTTTCTTCTTCAATCATCATCTTCATTTATACTCTTCTATGGAGAGGTCTTCTAGCCGTTTGGAGAGATTACCGTTTAAAGATGAATCTTCTTCTCCATGAAGATCGCTTCTTGTTTTGAGATGAGGTAGACGTTATAGATCTTCAACTCTTGAAAACACGTTGATTCATCAGCTTCTTAATCTTCTCATTTTTTGTTGAACCGAACGAGAAGAAATCTTGATGCTTTTCGATTTCAGAAAATCTTCTGAAAAGATCTTCTTATCTTCGGTTGAAAAAGATCTTCACTGAAATCTTTCTGTTGAGCAAATTGTTCGCTCCAAACGGTGTGTGAAAGCTTTAAAATTTATAACCCAAGAAGTATGCTTGGAGAAATATGCGAACCCGCAGTGTATGGGTCAATTGTAATAAAAACAAGAATTCCAGGGGTCGATCACAGGAACTTAGGTGAAACAAAGCACAGAATCAGGTTGTCAAATATTGCAATTAACTAAAATCAATTAAAGCAATCAAAGATGATGTAAAAGTCAAGTAAGGGGAAATGCGGATTTTAGGGATTAAAGCATATAGTTGTGGTTCCGACTCAAGATCTCAAAGGATAATACGGACAAAGCTGAGGTTTGCAAAGGGAAGGTGTTTCTAAGGTGGGAATTGATTATCGGGTAAGTCTCACTACTCACTATCCCAAACCAAAGCTCCTATCACCGGGTAAGTCTCAAGGTACTAAGAAAGGAACTATAATCTCAAACCAACACACCACCCAAGGGAATAGAATCAACCTTTACCGGGTAAGTCTCAGGCTTACTCACAAAGATGAGATGAAGGCACACTCAAACCCCAATAAAGGATAAACCTTTATTACCTACACTCATGATCTTAGGTAAACAAACAAAGGAATCACCGGGTAAGTCTCATCCTAGGCTTGCATTGAACTAGGAAGGGTGTAATAAGGATAGGATTTGGCAAACTTAGACTCTTAACTCAAAATAGGTTCGGGAAAGGTCACCTCGTTCAGTCAGATTCCACCTTGGCCGAGATGTTCAACGACTGAGCGAGGTGTTCTAGGGTTAAGGTTAAAGACTTGAGCTTTTAGGGTCCTGGTGGGATTAAGATCATTCTATCATCGTCTTTCCCACAACTTTCAGCCAATCACCCTAGAATCACATAAGAAACTTAGCCAACAATCATCATGATAACAATAATCAAATTAATAGGAAAGGAATCAATATTCGAACAAGAAAACCTTAAGAAAAAGGTCACAATAACTGAATCAAAAAACAAGCAAACTGTCTTCCTCAAGTCACAAATCAGCAAAGACAATAAACCAAAAGACAATCTAAGAAAGTCTTACAAACTCCTTCAAAAAGCAACTCCAACTATGATTCCTTCCTTCCTTGAACTTCAATCCTTCAATTCTTCCTTCAAAACCTGCAAAAAATCCCTCAATTGTTGGATGCTCCAAGCATGGTTGAACTTGTGGAAAATCCAACCCGTTATATAGGAGAATTATCTTCCAAAGATAAAATATCTTAAAAAGATAATTTCCTATAAAATATATATCTCTCTCAAAACAAATCAATCAGAAATCATATCTTCCTTCCAGAAATCTAGCCAAAAATATAAGATATCTTCTTTTCAAAAATAAAAGATCTCAGCCAAAAATATAGATCTCGCTGGCGGCAGGGTATTTGCCTCGGTCGAGGTGGTACTGTAGCTGACCGAGGTGAATCTCAACTGAATATGAAATCTCTCGAATCTAGTCCAAAGTAAATCTTCTTAATCATTTCCATGCTTCCTGAGGTCTTCCTTAAGCTCCAGAATGTAGCTCCAATGACTCCTTAGCTCCCTTAGCTCCATTTTAGTCCAAAACGTGTCATTTTACCTACAATTACAACGAAACTAGGTGTAGACCTCGATTCCCGTAAAGGTAGATGAAACAACAATATAATCACATAATATACATCCATACATGCAGCTTATTGAAGATAAAACATCTAAACTAGCCCCGAAATATAGATTATAATACATGCTATCACAAATCATTCTTGGAAAATCTTCTTTATAATTTGAATCCTTGTTTCGTGCAACTATATTTTTTCAAGGTCTTTGAGATCGTCCCTTAGTATAACACTATCTTCCTTGTGTCCTTGAATAATATTTCAAGGCCCTTGAAGTCCATATCAAGGCCTTTGAAATCTTTGATAAGTCCTGCACTGAATTCAAACCAACCAAACATCTCGAGAGTACAATTAATACATTGTTAGTGTATCAAACTACTACATTTGTGTTAAATCTTCCATCATCAACACCTGTAAAACATTATAAACAAGGTGGAGTTTTCAATCTCCCCCTTGATGGAAGACAACACAAATATTTTATCGTACGTGCATTTGTTAGTTTAGCAATGCATATGAAAATCAAACTAAAATGCAGAATATCGAATGTCGGATCACACACATTCATTTCTCCCCCTTTGTCTTCCAACAAGGGAGAAAAAATAGTCAAAGCACGAGAGTTTTAAAAACGATTACATACCCAAGCGTATTTTCAAAAACCACACAAAGTTTTTCTCAAAAACAAGCCATTGATAATGTTATCAAGGCCTTGACAGTCATGACAATCAGACTTCAATTTTCTTTGTACCATCTGGAGGAACTTCCTTTCCCATAATTCTCCTTTAAACACATATCCCTCCATCAATTCTGAGCATTGATAAGTTCACGTTGTTTGAGAGATAAATCTATTCCTCTTTGTACAGAATTTTTGTCATATTTCTTGACCACTCCAAATTCTTCAATAGTCAGAAAATCTGGATCTTCTGATGAAGGTTGGTGAATAGGTTTATCTTTGATAATCTTATGACACTGTGTCATGAATTTTTCAGCATCTTTTGTGGTCGCTTGTCCATCATCTTCAGAGAGAGGCTTGATGCTACTGGCAGCTGTAAGAGAAATAGCATTAACATAAAATATTTGATTAATTTTCTGGTTAAGAATACCTAGTAAATCTTGTGTTTCATCCATCTTATTGGTCACTGAAGATCGGAAAAAGCCAAGATCGGTTCTTAGTGAGTCCATTGCCCTCTCTACAGCTTCCAGACGCTGCTCTGTGGTGAGATTCCATTTAGATGCTCCTTTAAAACCCATACTGTACTAAAATCCACCCGTGTCTTCTGAATTCCTATGGTTTCAAAGAAAGCTTCATCCAATCCTCCATTAATGATGTGCAGCTCTTCACCAGAATAATCAATAGAGAAATGCCTAAAAATTGTGGGAAGCAGATTTCCATATGGCAGGTAACTAGTACTTGGAGAGTTTATGACATTTACCATATGAGACATAATGATTTCAGGCAGATTTACTTTCAGCCCATTCACCACATGATAGACTAAAACCAGTAAAGTGTTGGTTACCACATCCTTGCTAGCAAACCTTGGTACTACACATCTGTCTAAAATAGCATAAATAGTTATGGCTTCAAAGGTTAAGCAAGTGATAGTGGGTTGTGGTAAAGCATTGGGAAGAAGAAACTGTTCTCTAGCTAATCGGATAGTTCTAGCAGGGTTAGAATGATCCGATACGTCATACCGAGGAAAACCGAAAATATAAGCAATAATCTCAATAGTAATGGTAATTTTCTTACCTTTGATAACTGAGTTCAAACTCCATTCTCCTCTTTCTCTTCTTGCAATTAAGTTTGTGTAGAACAACCTGGTCAATCGTGGGTAAGAGGCTTCACCTAGGTTGAGCATAATCAAGATAGAACTTGCCTGAAGCACTTCGAGCCCTGGTAAAGAGAAGCAGGTAAACAGTTCACTGTGGACTGGCTCACACATGCATTCATATCGGTCGTCAAATTATGTCAACCATTTCTTGGCGGCCGTTGGACTTTAGAACCAATTTGACGGAACCCTTGTCTTGGCAAAGATCTCCGCATCACTTAGATAATATGAAGAACTCGAGCTTGAATCAGATCCTGAGCTCGAATCTGGGTTGGAGTCGGATGATATCTGAACTATTCTCTGTCTTTTGGAGACAAATGGTGTTACCTCATCCATTAAAGATCTCTTAGATGCCATGAGAAATTTTTGAGAAGAAAACGAAGAGGGTTTGTAAAAACGAAAGAGTAAAGCACTTTTCTTTCAAAGGGAGAAGGAAGCGGAAGAAATAAAGAGGGAAGAGAAGAGGTTTTAAAGGAAAGAAGTCATATCAACGTAAGATCAATAAGATGTTTAAGATCTTGGAAAAATCATTGATGATAAAAATTCTTTTCATAAATTTTGGTATTTACTTTTCAAAATCCTTTGAATCTAATAACAAAACCTTTTGAAAACCCTTTTTAAAGAATAAAAATTAGATAATTGCATATCTAAAGGATATAAATTTCTAATTGGTCCGTTTTATTAATATACCCTTTGAAACATGTTTCAAGGCCCTTGAATTTCATTTCAAGGCCCTTGAAAACATCAATTGGGCTGCATGTGTAGGAACAATTAAACTTGTTTACACCCTCTACGTTAATGCTTCCTTGTTCAACATATCAAACTCTAATCTAATAAAATTAAATTGTTCATCGGGAAGAGTTTTGGTAAAGATATTTGCAAGCTGCAAGTTAGTTGATATAAAAGAGATCGAAACATCACCTTTCTCAACATGATCACGTATGAAGTGATGCCTTACATCAATATGCTTAGTCCTTGAATGCAGCACAGGATTTTTGGTTATTGAAATAGCACTAGTATTATCACATTTTATAGGAATACCTTTCAAGTCAAAGCCAATGTCACGAAGTTGTTGAGCAATCCAAAGAATTTGTGCACAACAGGCTCCTACAGCTATATAAACTGCAAAGTCTGTATCTGAATAACCAACAAGATGAAATGAGTTTTGACGTGGGTACCATAACCCTAGATCCTTAGTTCCATTTAGATACCGAAAGATTCTTTTTACAGCTATCAAGTGTGACTCTTTAGGATCAGCTTGAAATCTTGCACACATGCACACGCTAAACATAATGTCAGGACGACTAGCAGTTAAATACAACAATGAACCGATCATACCTCGATACTCCTTTTGTACTACACTTTTGCCATTCTTGTCATGATCTAGCGAAAGTGTTGAACTCATAGGAGTCTTTGCAACCTTATATTGATCCATTTTGTACTTCTTAAGCAAGTCTTTAGTATACTTGCTTTGATTGAGAAAAATTCCTTTCTTTGCTTGTGTAACTAGAAGTCCAAGAAAGAAATTTAGCTCTCCCATTAAGCTCATTTTAAATTTCCTGCACATAATATCTGAAAATTCCTTGCAAAGAGAATCATTATTAGCACCGAATAATATATCATCAACATAGATTTGTACTACTAGAATGTCGTTGCCTCTGGTTTGATAAATAATGTTTTTATCAATCAAACCTCTTTTGAATTTGTTTTCAAGAAGATATTTAGACAATCTTTCATACCAAGCTCGAGGAGCTTTCTTAAGACCATAAAGAGCTTTGTCTAGTTTAAAAACATGATCTGATATTCATCATTTTCATAACCAAGAGGTTGAGCAACGTATACTTCTTCTTTTAAGAAGCCGTTTAGAAAAGCACATTTTATATCCATTTGAAAAAGTTTTATGCTCATAAAAGATGAAAATACGAGTAGCATACGTATGGCTTCTAACTTGGCAACTGGAGCAAAAGTCTCCTCATAATTAATACCTTCTTCTTGGTTATAGCCTTGTGCTACAAGTCGTGCTTTATTTCGTATGACTTTGCCACTTTCATCCAATTTGTTTCGAAAGACCCATTTCGTGCTAATGACTGATTGATGTTTTGGTTTAGAAGTAAGAGTCCATACCTTGTTTCTCTCAAATTCGTTAAATTCATTTTGCATGGCAATGATCCAATCAGGTTCTTGAAGAGCTTGAACGTAGTTCTTTGGCTTTACAAGGGATACAAAGCGGAGAAGGCACATAGATTATTCACTTTAGATCTAGTTTGTGCTCCGACATTTGGATCTGAGATCACATTCTCTTGTGGATGATATGAGAAGTGTTGAACTTTTCTTCTTTTGACAGATGGAACATATCCAGAAGGTTGAGCCCCATATGTTTGACTAGATTCAGGTACCGTTGATATATTACCCGTTGATCCAATCTCAAGGCCTTGAAATTGGGTTTCAAACCCTTGAAGCGGAGTTTTGTTATCACAGTTTTTTGTTTCAAGGTCTTGAAGATGTGTTATAAGGTCTTGAGGATTTTCTTCGGTATCTTGAATCTTTTCCTGCATATTCTTTTCTTGATCTTTAGGATCTTCCTCTTCATCTAAATTATGATCTTCTCATAGATTCAGATTTAGATCTGCAAAATTCTCACTCAAAGTACCATCATTGCTTTCATCAAAAATAATATGAATGATTTCCTTAACAATTTTGGTACGTTTGTTATAGACGCGATAAGCTTTCCTATTTGAAGCATATCCAATGAATATTGCTTCATCACTACGTGCATCAAATTTCCCAAGATTATCTTTGCCATTATTATGAACAAAACAAGTACATCCAAAGGGTTTGAAATATGAAATATTTGGTTTCCTTCCTTTAAAGAGTTCATAAGGAGTCTTTTTCAAGATAGGGCGAAATTAACATCTATTCAAAATATAATTTGCAGTGTTCACTGCTTCAGCCCAAAAACTTTTTGGCAAATTGTTTTCTAAAAGCATTGTCCTAGACATATTCTCAAGAGTGCGGTTCTTACGTTCCACAACTCCGTTTTGTTGAGGAGTTCTAGGAGCTGAAAAGTTATGTGAAATACCATATTTTGCACAAAACAAATCAAACTTTAATTGATCAAATTCTCTACCATGATCACTTCTTATAGAAACAATTGGTAGGTTTTTCAAAGATTGTAACTCCTTACATAATTTTGAAAACTCAAATAATGCTTCAGATTTTTCTCGTAGAAAAGAAATCCATGTGAAACGAGAGAAATCATCCACTATAACAAGGATGTACTGCTTGCCTCTGGGAGATTTGACATGCATAGGTCCACAAAGATCCATGTGTAAGAGTTTAATGGGTCGAGAAGAACTTACAGCTTTCTTAGGTTTGAATGAGCCTCTTGTTTATTTACCTTGTGTACAAGCCTTACATAGATCATTAACCTTGAAATTTATGTTTGGCAAGCCACGTACCAAATCTTTTGTAAGTAGCTTCTGCATGGTGTGTATGCTTACGTGACCAAGCCTTCTATGCCAAAGCCTTGGATCATCAGTTAAGGCCTTTAGACATTTTAGCTTAGTTTCTGAAACTTGGTTATTACTCATGGAATAAAAACTATTACATCTAGGAGCAGTAAGCACCACTTCACCCGTCTTTTTGTCTTGAACCTCACATTTATCTGAATCAAACATAACTTTATTGCCTTTATCACATATTTGAGAAATACTTAGCAGATTATATTTCAAACCATCAACCAAATAAACATCATCAATAAAGTTAGATGAATTATAGCAAATTTTACCAATGCCAATAATGTCACACTTCCCTTTAACACCAAGAGTAATGGTTCCAGATGATTGCTTCTTTAAATCTGAGAATAAAGAGCTTTTTCCACTCATGTGTCTTGAGCAACCACTATCTAATATCTATTTGTGCTCCTTTACCTTGGTGATATCTTGCAAAACAACAAACATCAACCTTTCCGGGTTGATCAAATGGCATATTTTGGTTCATGTTCAGATTCGATCATTTTTGGTGGTCTAGTACCTTGAGGAACCCAGATTTGCTTGACATGTTTCCTTAAACATAAAGGATAGGTGTTTCTAATGATATAAGGATCATTTCTTCTATAAGGACATGTAGATTTAACATGACCCTTTTTACAACAGTAGAAGCAAGTAGGCATATGAATACTTCCTTTGGCTTTGACAAAAGTGGTGGTAGGTTTTCTAGGAAAGCTCCTATGATAACCTGTACCATTTTTGTTAAGGGAGGACTGTTGTTCACCCATCATTCTCTCAAGATTGGCTTTTGAATGAGTAAACTTAACAAGTGCAGCCTTCTGGTCTTGACACTTCAAAGTTAGATCAACTTTCTCTTTCTCTAGATCGATATAGTTTCGATGAAGAGAGGAGAGGTTGTCCTTGAGAATCATGTTCTCTGATTTCAAGGCCTTGATATTGTCATCAAGGTCTACTTTTTCCAGTGTTAAGATTTTCAATCTCCAGAGACATTTCACTTAGTTGTTTTTCTTGTTCAAGTAGCTTTTCTTTTAAAGAATTATCCTTATTCTATGTTTCTTATCGTATATGATAATATCTTTAAGGAACTGTTTCAGGTTGAGACATAATTGTACTTACCATATTGTCAACATACAGATTTGAATCTTCTTCATGATTGGCCATGAGACACAAATTTGCTTGTTCTTTTTCGTCTTTTGATTCATTTGATGATTTTGAATCACTCCATGAAGTAACCATAGCTTTCTTCTTTCGATCATTTTTCTTGAAGTTGATCCTCTTCTTTTGTGGACAATCCTTCACAAGATGATCTGTTTCACCATATTCAAAACAAGTCAGTACTCTCGTTTTCTTATTAGAGTTAGAAAACTTACCTCGGGGTTTTGATACTCGTGGATATCCTCTATTAGCAGATTGTTTCTTTAACTTGAGAATTCTTACGAGACCCTTAGAGATCATGGCAATTGCATCTTCTTCATCATCGTCATCACTATCCTCTTCGTCAGATGGTAATTCATCTCTTCTTGATTTTAATGCCAAATTCTTGGAGTTGGATGGGAGCTGTCTATCTTCTTCACCAAGAACCATTTCATGTGTGATGAGTTTTCCAAGGAGGTCATCAAGATGAAGAGTTGTGAGATTCTGAGCTTCTTCAATAACAGTCATCTTTGGTCCCCACTTAGCTTTAGGTAGGCTCCTTAGAACCTTCCTAACTTTCTCTTCATTTGTGAAGATCTTTCCTAGTGAGTCCAAGTTGTTCACGATCTCAGTGAATCTGGTGAACACTTCTTTGACTGTTTCATTTGAGTTTATCTTGAATAGCTCATATTGTCTGAGAAAGATGCTAATATTTGTTTCCTTGACTTGACTTTTTCCTTCGTATGTGACAACCAGCTTGTCCCATATTTCTTTTTCACTCTTGCATGATGAGATGCGGTTGAATTCATTTGCATCTAATCCGCCGTATAGTAGGTTCATTGATTTGTAATACTTTGACACACTGTCCAGGTCAGCCTGTGTGAAGTCAGCTTCCTTCTTTGGGACTTGGACATCTTCAACCGTTGTCATTGGAACTTTAGGTCCATTTTGAATAATGCTCCAAAGCTCCATGTCCTGGTCAATAATGAACATACGCACGAGTGCTCTCCAATGAGCAAAGTTGTTGCCACAGAAGAGTGGTGGTCGAGATGAGGATCTTCCTTGAGCAAATCCACCATCACCTACAGGATCCATGATTAGTCTCACTGATGCTTAAATCAATATACGTGAGTCTAGCTCTGATACCAATTGAAGAATCGATAGGTGAAATAAATAAGTTAAAAGATACTCTAGAAGGGGGGGGGGGTTGAATAGAGTATGCGAACTTTTTGCAAACCCAATCTCAAGGCCTTGAAACTCCTTTCAAGGGCCTTGATGTCGATCTGAGCTCTTTATGAAACTTTGATTTCAAGGGCCTTGACTACATACTCCTGCAAAACAAAGTTAGTCACAATAGCGAGATATAGTGCAGAATCTAAAAGATCAACACGAGGATATGTTTACGTAGTTCGGCTTTAAATAGCCTACTCTCCGTCCCAAGGTATAGCCTTAGGATCTAACTATCTATTATTCACTTCAAAGAGTCCTAGATACAAACTACAAGAAATCCCCTTCTTCTCTCACTATAGCCAATGCTACGATCTAGCTCCAACTCTTCACCTAGCTATAATAGCCTAGTTACTTCGCAGAGTAAAACACGCTCTAGTATAACACTATTTAGATCTTCCAATGGAGCTCTTGTGTTTTATCTCTCTCTAAGGGGATAAAGCTTTTAGAAAAAGAGAAAGAAAAACAATGAATCAAATGAAGATGTTTGGGTTGCTTGAAGACGTAAAGATGTTTTCGTGTAAGCTTCTGTATCTTTCTTCTTTAATCATCATCTTCATTTATACTCTTCTATGGAGAGGTCTTCTAGCCGTTTGGAGATATGACCGTTTGAAGATGAATCTTCTTATCCATGAAGATCACTTCTTGTTTTGAGATGAGGTAGACGTTATAGATCTTCAAATCCTGAAAACACGTCGATTCCTCAGCTCCTTAATCTTCTCGTTTTCTGTTGAACCAACGAGAAGAAATCTTGATGCTTTTCGGTTTTAGAAAATCTTCTGAAAAGATCTTCTAATCTTCGGTTTAAAAAGATCTTCACTGAAATCTTTCAGTTGAGCAAATCGTTCCTGTAAAATCTTCTTTGTAATTTGAATCCTTGTTTCGTGCAACTATATTTTTTCAAGGTCTTTGAGATCGTCCCTTTGTATAACACTATCTTCCTTGTGTCCTTGAATAATATTTCAAGGCCCTTGAAGTCCATATCAAGGCCTTTGAAATCTTCGATAAGTCCTGCACTGAATTCAAACCAACCAAGCATCTCGAGAATATAATCAATACATTGTTAGTGTATCAAATTACTACATTTGTGTTAAATCTTCCATCATCAACACCTGTAAAACATTATAAACAAGATGGAGTTTTCAAATGATATGACACCTTCATAACAAAACTAATAATAACTATGAATAATATATTAAACAATAAGGCATATTCTCATGATTACACAATAAGGTTTGTTCTCATATGATCTCTACTCTCTCTCTCTCTCTCTCTCTATATATATATATATATATATATATATATATATATATATATATATATATATATATATATATATATATATAAATTGAGATTGTGATATTGCTTCTTTTCAAAACGCTTCATTCATACCTTTTATTTACCTTCGAAAGAAGTGGTGTTTGCAATTGGCTTAGATAAAACAACGGAAGAGCTAGTGAAGGGCTTTTTATTGGATTTATTGAAAAGAACTTGCTTTTGAGAGTACAAGTTTATCAATCTTCGAGGATTTCTAACTATTGTAGAAAGTTACTGTCTTGTACCTTTTTTCTAATTGAAGAGCCAAAAGTGAAGGTTGTTCTTGGTCTTTTACGGATTTCTAAGTTTTAATAGGTTTTCTTATACTTGACAAATCGTTGGATTCAGAGCTACGCAAGTTAAAAAGCGCGGTCTTTGTTTGTCTATGTCAAAGACTATTTTAGATGGTTATAGTATCCATCAAATTAGATGTGGTCCTTGAGAATTTGATACCCAAATATGCTACATCGATCCCCTGATACTTGCGAAGGAGATTGTTGTTACCATTCTATAAAAATTCCACGATCAGGTGACCAAATTTCTTATGGGTCAACAATTCAAGTGAGATGCCATTTGTTTTAGGGGTATAGTGTTAGCATGAAATATTGTGATATTTTAGGCACGTTTTCTAAACGTATTTGATTCATATTGATAGTCTTTGATTAAGCATCATTGCATATGTGAGGTAGTTTTCCTATATTGTCAATATGGATGTCTACACTAGTTCTATGTTGATTATAGGTACTTAAGAGCTATTTCCGAACGGAATCGAGCAAAGAAGAGTTGATTTGATATGTCCATGAATTGAGGGCATCTTAAGGAGCAAATTGGAGTTTAGCTTGAGGAATGCACGAGGCTAGGGAAGAATCACGTTCTTTCCCTAAACCACGCTCTAAAATACGGCCGTATTACAAACCACGTTCAGTTCCACGGCCGTGGAATCCTGCAAAGAGAAGCGTGATGCATTCCAGTAACTATTACGGTCGTGGAACTTATGGTGCAAACCGTGACTGAATCCACGCTCTAAATTACGGTCGTGGAAACTTCCACGACCGTGATCTTGGCGAATCTTTTCGCCACACTTTGAAGCCACGATCTTTTGAAGATTGGGCCGGGCCGATATTTTATCTTGCCCTATAAAAAGACGGACGAAGCAAGATTCCGTCACCTCGTCTTAGGAGGAAATTTTGGCAATCCACGCTTCATCTCCGCTTAGAGAATTTCAACGCCGTTTGGCCTTCGCTTGGAAGCATTGATCATCTTATTGGAGATCGAAGTTCGCATCTGGGATTTGCCCTAATCTCGCACTTTTGGTGGAGATTGCTGTTGAGATCTCCGGATTGGCGGAAGATCGAAGCTTTTGGAAGATTTTGCAAGAGGATCTCTCTTCTTGTTTAGGTTTGATTTGGAAAACGGATTGACATCCCATTTCCCCTTCTTTCCTAAGATTGTGATTGTTCGCTTTATTTTGAATCCATTGACAATATTTGTTCTCGATTGTGATTTTGAGGTTGGTTTGAAGATTATTGAAAGTTATCGGAAGTTTTCATCTTTCTATCTTTTAATTCTTGAATTGATATCAACATGACTGTTATTGGCTAGAAACCCTTGACAATTCTAAGGTGAAGGGTTGATAGTTGTGGCTTAGATGATGATAGATTGATCGCAAACAGATTAGACCCTGAGAGTTCGAGAGAATCGTCGACGAACCCTAAATTACGGGTTGTTCTTGAGTTCCACGACCGTGGAATCTCAAGATCCAACCGTAATTTCCCTTAAGTTTACGAACCTGCTTTTACTTTAATTCAAAGTTAAAGATTTGCTTTGACTTAGTTTAGACTTGTCCTATCTAGGTGGTAGTGAAGCCTCAACAACCTCTACCTCGATTGTGAGTGTCACAACCTCAATCGGTTAAGTTAGTCTTGATCCTTGGGTTACAAGTTTGGGTATTTGACATTAATTCTCACCTTTAGAATCTTTCTATATTGAGCCTCAACAACCTGTATAGAGAGTGCCTTGTAGGTGAGTTACATAAGGTTTTTGGAACTTCACCGTACGATTACCTTACATTAGTATACCTTTGCATATCTCAACTCTGTCTTTATATCATTAGTATATCTTGAATCGATTGCCACAGCTGGATACTTGGATCTTTAGGATTGTTGTTTTCCCAATATTTGCAAAACTCTCATATTTACTCGCTTGATAATCTGAAATCGAATTTGTTCCCACCCAAATCCCTGTGTTCGATACTCTGGAATTCTTGCTTATCTACGTCGATCCGTACACTGCGGGTTCGCTGCTTGATTCTAGTTTTATAAATTTAAAGCTTATTTGCACACACCTTTAGGGGCGAACATATAGTTTCCCTACTAGAGAAGCATTTCAAGATTGAACTCCAACACTACATTATAATGTCACCCAAGTACATAGACAAGAGATAATAAAGTGTTACCATATACACGACAAGAATAAGGGTAAGTATATGGCATGTGCATATCCCAATTGGTGGTTACCATGCCATTACTTTTAGCAATATCAACATCCAAAACCTTGATACTTGGTATACTAGTTAGACCGGTATTTAGAGGACACAAAGACAGTCATTTCCCCTTTCCTCTGTCCTAATAAGTCATTAGGACCACAATATAGTATTGAGGATCAAAGAGCACTCGGAGACCAACATGATTTGTGAAGGCAACACAAGCAAGCAAAGGACACCTTCACGTATGAGCCTTACCAACACATACCCAACCATTCACCCCTACCACCCTATTGACCCCTCCGTACTTCTACCCCATACCTACCTCTCTCGCCGTTCTATTTTTTTAACTCTCTTGGACTAGTACCCTGTAACACCCCAAATCCTTGGGATATCGGGATGCTACAAGCGAGACTTCACAATGGTTCCCGACCCTTAGCTTGACAGCAATTTCGCAGAATCTTTCCAACATGGCACAAATAAAGGCAAAAACTCAAATCGTTTATAATGCATGCGAGAAACTGAATGTAAAAGTACAAGGTGGAAACTCAGCCGAGTCCTCAAAACGACACAATCCCAAAACATAAATCCGAAACCATATATCCAAAATCCATAACTCCAGACATAATAAGAATAAACCCAAAAACGCCCCCGTCCTATAATGTACGGCGACCCTCGGTTGTCCACTCCTCTACCTCACTCGGCGGCGTCCCTAACTTGCAGGGCATCTACACAAACGGTTTAAAACCGTTAGCTCTATTCTAAGCATTAGAAACATGGTGAAGGCACATACACACTCATACATCATAACATCACATAAGCATGCTCAATAAAAAATTCGGTTTATTATCTTTATTTATTAGGCCATATCCCGTTCTAATTCAACTTAGGTTTGTGACACGAGAATCCACGAAACTCGCCTCGGTCCCTACTTACCGGTATGGAATGGTATAGATGTATCCGACCGTCTACCAGCACGGGATAGTCGCCAAGAACCTCCTAACTCTCGCGGGAGTCAGGCAAGTTGTCACAACCCGTTATCATACACTTGGGCCGAAATAATATATGTAAAAGTCGGTGGTCCTATTACCGGTTTATATGTTATAACGAAAGCGATTAAACACACACCACCAACACTCAATGAATATAATACATAGAATACAAGCTAAGTAAGTCGAATAACCACTCTCAACTTCCCGTAGGAAAACGCTCTAAGCCTGGCCAAGCGAGACACTCTATCATTAACCAACTAAAAAGCTAGAAGTTCTCGGACTTCTAATCTCCAACATATATATATATATATATGATATCTAACTCTAGCATGCTAGGTCCAATCTATAATCTCGAGGATCATCCTAAGATCGTAAAGAAGGTAATTCAACGACGTCAATATCCAATCACTAATACCTATGGTTCATGGCCACTACATGGCATTTGCTCTACGTTATGCTAAGATCATCTAACATGTTATACTACCATTACCGAACTAACGAAGGAGAAGTACTCACACGAGATCCAAGGTGAAGCACGGTCTATGGAGTCAAGCACGACTTCGATGGCTTTTATCGGGCGCTTCCGGACCTAAGGACAAAACTAAGCAAAATTAGCTTAAACGCTATTTTTGAAAGGAAGGTTTAGCGCATAAAGAATTTCCAATAAAAATTCCGTTTTTCAAAACCGAGGTTAAACTCGTTAGAACTAATTCCGGGCAAAAATATCCATAATGGGAAGTTGATTGTAAAACCGAATTTCAAATTCATCCAACAATCGGATTTAAACCATCAAAGACACCAAATTAATTTGTAAAAGAGTTGGGTCACAAATTACAACAAAATTAAGGGTTCAATAATTTTAATAGTCTACTACAGGGTATAAATGTTCCTTTTCCAAAGTTATTCGATCACAATTGCAATTATCAATAAACTGGGGCCAAAACTGAATTAATTACAAAGAGGAGCAAACATTGTAATTAAACCACTCTTTTTCAACCTCCTATTATCGCGATCCAGAAGAAGGAGAAGGGCAAGGGAATCCGCCCGCGGGGAGAGGAGGAGGCCGGCGCGCAGGCGGCAACTCCGGTGGCGGTCGGCGGCGGCCGGGACTCCGGTGGTTGCTACACACAATTAGGGCACCAAGCTGTCACACAAAGGGGAAGAAAGAAAGAAAAGAGGGAGAGAGAAGGGGTGGCTACTCACCGCCGGCGGCACGGTGGCTCGGGCAGAGGAACGGCGGCTGCGGATCTTCCCGGCGAGTTCCTTGGCGGCGTCGAGTGGCCCTTGCACAAAGCTGATGGACAGAGGTGAGTTGGGAGGTTCACAGAGAGAGGAGAATGAGAGAAGCGTAAGGGAGAGATTGAGAGAAGGAGTGAGGGTGAGTGAGGGAGGGTGAACTGTTGTGGTGGTCATCACAGGGAGGCGGGCTCGAGTGGTCGGACGCAGGCTAGGGTAGGCTGCAAGCTAGGGCCGGAGGTCGAGGGGTCGGTTGTGGCGTGAGGCGAGAGGTCGGCCTCTGGCCTTCCTCTGCTGAGGTACCACACGCAGGAAAAGCAACGCAAGGAAAGAAAAAAAAAAGAAAAGAGAGAATGGAAGAAATAAAAGGAAAAAGAAATAAAAGAGTAAAGAGGAGGGCTTTAAAAATAATCAACTCGATTAACATTCGGAACGGGATTTTTCGGATCGGTAAATCCCGATTTCTGACAAAATTATATTAATAAAATACGGGAATACATACATGATCCCCAACATAATATAATACCCGAAAAAGTTATTTTTAAATCTATAAAAAAAATATAATTTAAATAAGAACTCGAGCTATAATGAACCGATGGAAGGGAGAAAGCAAAGTCTTATACGGGGAGTTACATACCTCCCCCCCACCCACCCCCATCTACTACGTGCATCAACCTATGTACGATCCATCGTAGCAAACACCTAGAGACCTTGACTTTACCCTTGGGTGAAGAGATTCAGAGACCTTGACTTTACCATTGGGTGAGAGATTTTCTCTTGTTTGCTACTTTTGTTGTGCTTTGAAACATTAAGGACATACTTTTCCTAAATATATGGTAGCATATAAACCCTTTATAATATTCTTATGGTAAAATTTTCTCGTATATTTGGATTAGTGTTTTCACATGTGTTGCCTCCGATGCATGCATGCATAGATCATGCTTCAACTTGTCCATTTGTATTGATAACAATCAAATTATCGCCTTTTTTTAACCCTCATTATATTCCATTTCCTTATCCTTTTGGGCATAATAACATAGCTTATTAGCCTATTTCCTTCATATTTGTGTTTACAAGAGATATCGGTTAGTTTATGTAATTACAAAGATTCGCATTTGCGGAGCGTTAATGATATATTGGCAGCAAAATGATCTCATAAACACTAAGGATCTCCCTACAGTGAAAGAAGTCAAGTTCAATATGAAAATGACTGATATCCTAGAGTGAAGACAAAGAGCACCTCCGAAAGTGTGTAGATCAACGGGCATGGAGGTCGATTGATCACTTGTGTATTTACCTACACTTGACCACTAGTCGAGGAACAAGCGTCAAACACCAAGAATTGGATTGGGCCGATCGACCAAGCCCATGGATGCCGATCGGCATGTCCTCGTGACGAGCCTATCTCGATATCATTTATTTCCACTTATTTCCTTTTTTTTGGGCTGATATTCAGCCCATCCATTTAAGTGTTTTTAATTTATATTTATCCTAATACAAATCTATATTTACCTAAGATAGATTTGGTAGATTAGATAGATCTTAAGGGAGATATGTTGTTAGTTTCTCCCTTATAAATAAGGCGTTTTTGCCCTAGGTTTAATCATCTTCTCTTATGCTTAATTCCAAATTTCCGTTGTGTAACTTTGTAGTAAGGCCGATCGGTCGACCTCCTCTTGGCCAACCGACTAGCTCGTTTTCGAGTCATTAATAAAGCTTGTGAGTACTATTCAGGTATATTTGGTTAATTCTCATCTTTTCTAGGGTTTAGAGATCCCAACTGTATTGATCTATGATGTTGAATTGATTTTATAGTTGCTGAATGTATGTTTGTATGCATTATGGTAGTATTTTGATTATTTCTTGCCAAATACGAGAGCCGAGTTGGAATATTCCTTTGTTATATGTTCTTCAAGGTGCTGATGAAAAATGTGAGAGTTGAGCCCCTCATATCTCCATATTGAGTTCAATTTGAAGAATAAATATTGTCTTGGGTACGTGGTAATCAACCGGGGGAGGGGGGGGGGGGGGGGGGGGGTCATCGGTGTATGTCAAGTAAAGTCTTAACTATGTGACAATCGAACAATTTGTTTCGTGCATAGCTAGACTCACATTCAATTATGAAATTGTCAATTGATATCTATATTATATGCATGTTGTAGTGATTGAGATTCTGAAGTTGCTTTATTGATTGATTATATTATCCCTATTCTCATGCTCTCGAATTGTCTGATTCTGGTTTCAATAAATACAATATTTTTCCTCTCCCTTATTGCTACATATTAACTCGTGTTTTCTATTGGTGGTTGATCAGTCTTACCTTGAATTTTTGCCTTTTGTTTTGTTTTCACTTATGCTTTCTTAATTATTTATTTTGAACAAAATTTTACGTCTTTTGACAAATCGACTTATCCGTGTTTCTAGTCTTCGTTTGCTTGCTTTAGGTTTTTTTTATGTATTTAGTTTTTATTTGTTTATTTATATTTTAATTAAATTTTCAAATCAAGACACTATCTTCTTTGTATTCGATCTTGACTTCCTTTACTATA
Source organism: Fagopyrum esculentum (assembly GCA_033239045.1). NCBI lineage: Eukaryota > Viridiplantae > Streptophyta > Magnoliopsida > Caryophyllales > Polygonaceae > Fagopyrum > Fagopyrum esculentum. The sequence goes on along the minus strand of BSUD01000004.1, from coordinate 36,488,546 downwards.
GTGGGTCTTGTAAACATTTGCGAGATGTGAGGCCCACGTTTCAACCCTCATCATGCATTCATGTTTGCTTTTGTAAGTTTAGATCTCTTCCCTTTCATGTTTTTCAAAAAACAAAACGACGTTTTTGCAACACATAATCGGCTCGATTGATTTTGTCGATTGGCTAGATCATTTCCGTTTGTGGATTCTTTTTCCCACCATTCTTTCTACATTATCTTGATCTCCCTACTTTAGTTTTGATCGACTCTATAATTTACAGTGGTCGACTCTTACACTTACATTGATCGACGCGGTTTAGGAAGTTTATCCGCATTCACGTTTATTTTCTATTTTGCATTCTTTGCATGCTTGCTAAACCATGATTAAATCAACTGCTCTTCTAGATTGATCCGATCATGTGCATTATGTCATCACTTGCATGTATCCTTAACATTAGGTTATTTTGAATGATGTTTGAATTTCCTAAAAATATGACTATTCTCTATTATTATTATTATTATTATTATTATTATTATTATTATTATTATTATTATTATTATTATTATTATTATTATTATTATTATTATTATTATTATTATTATTAT
>BSUD01000004.1:36325404-36487706 GCA_033239045.1 Fagopyrum esculentum | reverse complement strand
TATATATATATATATATATATATATATATATATATATATATATATATATATATATATATATATATATATATATATATATATATATATATATATATATATGCTAATTACGCTTTTGAGATTGCTCATGTATGTCTTTGTCATTGAATTGTTTTATTTGGTGAAAAGTGGCAGTATCTCATGGTATTGCCTTGTGAACCTTTGGCAACATTATCCATATTTCTTATTTCTTTCATGTGTGTTATCCACTATGAAAAATATTCTCTAGAATTTATTGTTGACTCTCTTTTGAGATTGCATATTTGCTCTTGCTTCTATGATATATTAATAACTGAGGCATGTCCTTGTTAAACCTATCATTTTCCTTCCTACCTACTGTGATTGTCCATCTTATCCGATCGACCCATTTTATCTTGATTAACGTTTCTTTGTGATACCATTTATTTATGCATATTTTTTTCATCATCATTCTCGTTTATATATTTATGTAGATTTGATTTGTTTTATAAATAGATTTCACTAGCTTTCCTATTTTGGAGATCTGCTTGTTCTATTGAAATGTAGGCATTTAAGGACTTTTTAGAACATATAAGGTGCATCTTAGTAAGAACATAATCGAATAGATAAAACTCTCATTGAGGTCGAGGAAGTCTAGGTCAGCACTAAATCGATTGAGAGTTGAAAGTAAAAGAAACGAAGAAATGCTCATCATAATATAGGTAATAGAGTCAGATGCATCAAGTTCATCGATACATTTGGTCGTGTCGATTGTGACCATGTGAAGATTACATGGTCAACTTATCCTTGACTGTGTGTTTTAAATTTAGTCAAGCCGATCCACAACATTAAACAAGACATCGTTTGGAGAATAATGTCAACAGATGATTGATCAATCACTTGTCCCTTATATTTCCCTTTGAGGTATATTTTTTTCCATACATTTGCATATGTTTAATGGAAGTTTAGGATTAGCCTTCTCCTACAAATAAGACCTTTTGGTCTTCAGTTTAAATATCAAGTCATATGTTCTCAGAATCTTAGTCTTAGTTTCTAGCAGCATGCATAGCGGTAAACTACATTTATCACGATCGACTCAATCCGTTCATGTTTTCCCGATTCAATACATGGGATAATTTGTAAGTTTTGTCCGCTAATTTCTCTGCTTTGGCTCTAGAGAGCTTAAGTTGTATCATGAATTAACGATGTTTGTTAGTTAAATATGTCTCTTTGATTATCAATGTTTTTTATGAATATATATTACAAGATATGAGAGTTGCGCATAGATGGTTATTAGGTTGGTGTTTGCAAGATGCGGGAGAAGCATAAATCTACTCCTTAATTTCATGCAAGATGTGAGAGTTGTCTTGAAATTTTATTTTTGATAGAAAGATTAATATGATAATTGATATGTTTAACCAAAATTTATGTTATGTAATGTTGTGATGATTTTGAATTCTGGAATATCTTTATGTTGATCTAGTTTTGTTTCTATTTATATTATTGTCTTGATCGATTTCATGCTACAACTCAAACCACAAATTGCTCCCGTACTGCTTGATTGAGTTGATCGTCAACAACAATCAACTAGATTGCTTGTGTGTTCTCTCTATTGTCTCGATTTTCATCCTCTTTGTCTTAATCGAGTAAATTTTAGTGCTTGATATTGACTCAAATGTGGTGTTGTGCTTTATTTTCATCTTCTTTCCGCCTTTGCAATTAATTTCACAAATCATAATTTCAATTCTTACTCCCGTGTTCGATCTTTATCTTATACTATAATTGGGTCTTGTAAATAATTTGTGAGATTCAAGAAAAAACGTTTAAGGCATCATCGTTTTGTAGCTCCACAAATATTTTCCTTAACCGCGTGTATTCTCATATTGCCCTATCTGAAATTAAGAGGCAAAAACTATGTGAATGGAAAAGAGAATGAACTTGAAGTATGGGGTTATGTGTGAAAAAAGTTATTGTATATGGATTGACCTTTGTGTAAGTGTTGATCCTTAATTGTAAAAGTTCCTTGTGGTTTTGTGCATAAAAGAAAAAAAAAGTTGTTATAACATCTATGAGACTTGTGCACGACTTGAAGCTAGCTTTACAAAAGGAATGATTTGCAAATTGCAAATAAAAACATTAAGGGTCCGTTTGGTTTTAACTCCGGAATCGGAAACGGAATGGAAACGAATCTAGTCCTTACGTATACCCTTGTTCATGAAAGCTTTTGGAATCATTCCTTGTGGTTTGAAGTAATTGAAGTAGAGTTTGATTACTTTTTTTTTTGGTGGAAAGGAGAGTCGGTGGTCTCCGGCGCTTCTAATGCGCTTCTTATTAATAAAAATGGCTAAGTAGTAATCACTCGGGGGATAGCCTGACCCCTTACATCGCAACGTAAAAGATCAACTATACCCTCGGGAGGGTCAATCAATACACTTAGTCCAACAGGAAAATCAAAAGCAATACTAGCTAGTTGGTCCGCTACAGTGTTCGCCTCACGGTAGGCATGCCGGTACTGGATCTCCCAGTCCTTTTTGATGAAGTCTTGACACTTACTGACCAGACTAGCAAGTGGGTGACACCTTGGGGTTGTTCTACCCAATAAAGTGATTGCCAACTGCGAGTCAGTTTCGACAATCACTTTACGGTATCCACACTCCCATGCGAGCTTTAGACCATGGCAAATACCCCACAACTCGGCCATTGGTACAGTGCAAATACCCAGGTTAACAACAAACCCTCGTTGCCACTCACCTACGTTGTTTCTAATGACTCCCGCTGCCGTAGCGTGCCCGTCATCTCTAACTGCTCCGTCGGAATTAATCTTCATCACATCTCTCGGAGGGGGTTCCCATTTGATTTGTTCGATCCTTCTCAAGGGTAAAACGTTGCGATTGCTATTCTTCTTCCATGCTCGCACATACTCCATGGTTCTCTCTATAACGAACTGGTGGGTGTCTTCCATAATAGGTGTTGAATTGAAGATTTTTGCGTTTCTCCATTTTCAAAGCCACCATAGACCTACAATAAAAACCGCGTTCCAACTACAATCGTTATTAAAGAGGTTTGTGGAGGAGACATTACCTCTGATCCAGTTGGCGAAAGGCCGGTTAAAAAATCCATCCAAACGGTGGTGCCCTTGGAGCCTTTGCCAGAGAAGTCTACTGTGTGTGCAGTCCCTGAACAAGTGTAATAGTGTTTCATCCTGAGTCTGACAGAATGGGCACTTGGCATTTGTTGTTATGTGTCGCACGCACCTGTCTTCGTTTCCCAGAACGCCTCCTCTCAACACTTTCCAGGCAAAGCATCTCACCCTCTCCTGCGCTTTAATGCTCCAGACCTGCGTGTAAATATCACCATCGATTTCATGAATCTCATTCTCTCTTCTGATCATGCAGTACGCAGTGTTGACAGTGAAGTTCCCATCTTTGCTAAACTTCCAACTCAGCTCATCTCTTCGATCGTCTTGTGGATCCACCCTCCCTTCCTGGTACGCCCCAGTGGTTGGAGCAACTGCTGCTAGTCTGAGAAGGATTTTGGACGGTAGAAAGTTGCTCAGCAGTTCCCATTTCCATCCTCCATTGACATCCCAAAACTCGCACACTCTACGCCCCATTTGATCACTACTGACTGGTTGTGTTGCAAGGTCTAGCAGGGTCTGTTCACCTAACCAAACATCCTCCCAAAAAGCAATGCTTCGGCCATTCCCCAGGTTCTATTTGTGTCCCGGATGCACCACTTCACGAATGCCTCGGTTGATGTTGTTCCATACGTGCGAGGGCGCTGAGTGTGAACTACCATTTGTTCGCACATATTTGCCCCGTAATGTTTTCGCCCAAAGGCTGTTGTCATCTCTCAAGAATCGCCACCCTAGTTTCCCCACAAGAGCTAGGTTCAGTTCATGCATGGATTTAAGCCCTAGACCTCCACTCTTTTTAGGCAAACACATCTTTGACCATTCTACAGTGTGCATCTTATTCCTGCCGTCACTATGTCCCCAGACAAAAGCTCTACAAATTCTATCTACTTCTTCACATATGCTCTTGGGTAGGATCATGGATGACATGGAATATATCGGTAAGGACGCTATCACCGACTTAGTGAGGGTGACTCTTCCTGGAAAGCTGAGGGTCCTCCCCTTCCATCCACTTAATCTCCCATTGATCTTATCCAAAAGACTAGAAAAGGTCCTTTTATTTACTCGCCCTTGAAGAAGCGGCATGCCTAGGTAGTTTCCTAGGTTTTTCGTGACTTCTATACTACTCATATTCTGGAGTCTCTCTTGGAGGTCTCTGTTAACATTGGGTGACACGTATATCCTGGATTTTTGTGTGTTGAATTTCAGACCCGAGGCCTTACAAAAGATGTCCAGGCATTTTAAGATCATTTCCATCTGACTTGTAGAGGCCTCAGCAAACAAGGTGAGATCATCAGCGAAAAAGAGGTGTGAAAGCCTTGGGCCCTCTCTAGACAAACGAATCGGTTTCCAATTCTCCTTTTCCACCTCCTCCAAAATAAGGTGACTAAGTCTCTCAACACACAGGACGAAAAGGTAAGGTGATATCGGATCTCCTTGGCGCAGGCCTCGTTCCGTCTGAAATTGACTCGTGAGCTCTCCGTTCCATATAACCTGCATCCTGACCGTTGAGATACATTCCTTTATCATGTGTACCCATTCCCTAGGGAACCCTGCTAACTCCATGGACTCAATCACAAAGTCCCAACGAACCCTGTCATAAGCCTTCTCTAGGTCCAGTTTGATAATTATCTATTTTCTACTAGTCTTCTTCTTTTTAGTAGAATGCACCTATTCCTGCATAAGAACAATATTATCTTGGATATACCTTCCCGGGATGAAACTCCCCTGAGTAGGTCCTACAACATAGCTAATTACTCCTTGCATCCTGATATCATGAATTATAGTCTATATTTTAGGGTTTGCTTGGACGTTTTATCTTCAACAACTTGCATGTTTGTATGTACATTATGTGATTATATTACCATTTCATCTACCTTTGTGAGAATCGAGGTCTACACCTAGTTTTGTTGTAATCGTAGGTAAAATGGCACGTTTTGCATCAAAAAGGAGCTATGGAGTCATTGGAGCTACACTTAGGAGCATAAGGAACCATCCAGGAAGCATAGCCATGGATTAGAGATTCATTTTGGACCAGATTTGAGAGATTTCACATTCAGTTGTGACTCACCTCGGTTGGCCACAGATTCATCTCGACCGAGGTGATCCAGAGAAGTCGACTCGACCGAGGCGAACACCTGGGACGCGGCGAGAATATTTTATTCTTGGCTGAAATCTTTTATCTTTGGAAAGAGATCTTATATTTTTGGGCTTGGCTCCTGGAAGGAAGAAGATATGCTAGATCATATATTTTACCTATTTTTATGGGAAGATATCTTTCTAAGATATCTTATCTTTGGAGTGTTATTTTCCTATAAAAAGGGTTGGATTTCCACAAATCCAGCATCCTGCATAGACCTTGTTATACGCGGAACACCCATTATTCCACATAGCACGCAGCAGCTATACTCCAGTTGGGAGATTTGAAGAACCTTTTTGAAGGTTGAAGGAAGATTGAAGATCATAGCTTTTATAGCTTTTTGAAGGGTTTTTGTAAGATTATCTTAGATTCCCTTCCTTGTTGTCTTGTCTTGTTGGATTGCTATCCACGGAACGCTTTTGTTGTGATATTTGATTCAGTTATTGAAGTCTTTTCATTAAATTCTTCTTGTTCAAATATTCACCTTCTTCCCATATATTTGATTATTACTTTCATGATGATGAGTGGCTAATTTCCTTGTGTGATTCTAGGGTGATTGGCTGAAGGTTGTGGGAAAAATGATGATAGAATAATCTTAGATTCTAGTAGGACCCTGAAAGTTCGAGTTTTTAACCTCAACCCTAAGCATCTCGCTCAGTCGATGAACATCTCGGCCGGGGTGGAATTCTTCTGACCGAGGTGACTTATCTGATCCTAAACTGAGAGTTAAGTGTTAGAGTTTGCCAAATCCTATTCTTATTACACCTTTCCTAGTCCAATGCAAGCTTAGGATGAGACTTACCCGGTAATTCCTTAGTTTGTGTACCTAAGATCATAAGTGTAGGTAATAAAGGTTTATCCTTTATTGGGGTTTGAGTGTGCTTTCATCCCATCTTTGTGAGTTAGCCCGAGACTTACCCGGTAAAGGTTGATTCTATTCCCTTAGATGACGTGTTAGTTTGAGGTTATAGTTCTTTATCTTAATTCCTTGAGACTTACCCGGTAATAGGAGTTAGTTCTACTCTTCAACTCCCGCCTCCGCCTTTTTCCAGGTAAGTTAAAATCTAGATGGACCGGACCTTATGTTGTGAAACATGTTTTTCCTCATGGTGCAGTTGAGATATGGGGTGAAACTAGCGGAAGCTTCAAGGTCAACGGTCATAGACTTAAAAAGTACCAACCGGAAACTCCAGTTGAGGAGGTTGCACCAATATACCTCGTTTGAGACGCATTATGGTCCAGCTAGCGACCTTAAACCAAGCGCTTCTTGGGAGGCAACCCAAGGTATTGCTTTCTTTTCCCGTTTTCTAGTCTAGCTTAGATAGTTTTCTGCTTTTGCTTTGCTTTGTTTTGTTTTTGGCGTTCCAGACAGATAACAGGAAACGTCTAAGGAAGGAGCATAACTGGAAGCACAGAAGTTCGAGAATTTGAGAAGACGGAGTTCGACTGAGGCATCTCGGTTGCTGTCAGAGCACCTCGACCGAGATTGTTCTTGAGCAACCGAGGCGACTAGGGTTCTCTGAAGAACCACCTCGGTCCGTACCACCTCTGTCCAGTCGAGACCATCTCGACCGAGGTGACAACAGTCCAGAAAAGGGTATAAAAGGCGGAAGATTTCTCTCTCCTCGCTTTACTCTTTCTCCTCGACCGCGGCGACAGTTCACCTCGCCTCCTTCATTTCTTGCTCGTTTTCGAAGATTTCTATCTCCAAACTACGATTGAAGGATAGAGGATTGCAAGTACAGATCTGCAGAAAATCGAACCGATTCGGCCGAAACGAGGTAAAACGAACCGAAACCCTAACCTCTCCGTTTCACTTCGATTTGGGCTTTGGTTGCCCCTGCATTTGTTGAGGAAAGGCTTAAGTACCCCATAGGAAGCAGTTGTAGTGATTTTGGGGGAAAAGAACTGAATTTTCAGAAGGAATTAGAATCTAGTTTTCCGCATCGGTCCAGTCGATCTGTGCCTCGGCCGAGGTGATTCTTGAGTGTTGTTAGTTGACCGAGGTGACCTGACAGTGACTGAATTGAAAATGAGTTCTGACCGCCGCCTTGCCCTCAAGGATAGATCCTCACCTTCCCCTTCTTCCTCTTCTTCCCGACCTTACCGCCCGGTGATCCATGAGCGACACCGGGTGGATTATGAGCGTATTTCCGGCCGTCCAGTGATTGCACCACGCTTCTTGGACGTGTGTGCTTTTGATTGCCTCTAGGTCGACGGAGACCTTAGGAGGATGATTTCTACAGTTGGGCTGGATCAGTTTATTGAGATCCGAGCCCCAGCCTATTTGGAGCCGACCCTAGAATTCGTTAGCTCCTTCACCTACCTTCCCACAGAGCAGTCTGTGAAGTACCGGTTGATGAACCGGAACTTCTTAGTGCCACTTGAGTACTGGAGAGATATTTTTGGCTTTCCGAAGCCCACTGTTGTTGACTTCCCGTCCCGATCAGTAGCTAGGGAGTTTTGGGGGCAGATTGCCCATATTGTTGAGCATGCAGATAGATGGCGCCTTGGAGATTCCAGGGAGAAGGTCATCTTCCACCTAGCCTTTAGGTTAGCCCACCGGATATTCAGCGAGACACTTCTGGCGCGTACTGAGACGCCCCAGAAGATCCGACAGGGAGAGCTTTTCAGTTTGTACTGCATGGTTATTGGGGGTTTCCCGGACTTTGGCTTGATGTTGGCAGAGGATCTGCACAAGATCAAGGCCAAGGCGAAGGGAGACATCTGCTGCGGAGGGCTTGTCACCCATATAGCTAGCTATCAGGACATGGATCTCAGTGCTTGTACGATGGTGGCGGCTGCCAAGCCGCTTGGATTGCAGAAGATGATCACTCGGCGGATTCTCGTTCTCCGAGGTCTGACTACTCCATATGTGACTATGCCGTGGGAGCTGACTGCGCCACAGGGGATCAGATGGTCTGCCCAGTTCACCGTTTATGACCCACACTATTGGCAGACCGCTTGGGCTCCACTGATGGAGGATTACAGAGAGGCAGCAGCTGCCCCAGCTGAGGAGGAGGAGGAGGCTGATGATGAGGAGACAGTTGATGAGAGAGAGGGTGGAGTCCCGATGGATACAGGGACAGATACTGCAGGGACGAGCGCACCACCAGTTATAGATCTGGATGATGAGGATACTGAGCCTGCACCTACTACATCACTTGCTAGACATGCTAGGCGTAGGACACGCCGTCATAGAGATTCAGAGGCTTATCGTCGGATCGATGATCTGACGGATCAGATGATAGATTCTTATGCTGCCCTCACTGTGGACATGCATGAGAGATTTGCTGCCCAGCACCGACAGATTGACAGTTGGACTCATCAGATGTTAGAGGGGCAGCACTATCAACGCAGGATGATGGAGATACTGTTCCAACAGACTATGGGTTATCCATTCGACCCATCCCAGTATCCGTATATGCCACCACTACCAGCACCACCGGATCAGGACTATTGAGAGCTGCGGGATTTTTCTTTCTTATTTTTATGCAGTTCAGCTTATTATCCAGTGAGTATTTTTATCTTTAGACTTATTTTAACCCACTGGGACAGTGTGTCCCAAGTATGGGGTATTTGATGTATTATTTGACTTTAATGTATGACTCTATTGACCGGATATTTATATTCATGCTTTACTTCTGCATTTTATATGTTTATCTGAGATTGCATGCATACTTATAGGTTATTTGATTGAGAAAAACGTCGAAAATAAAAAAAAAAACTGGTTTTTAAAAAAAAAAATTTGACCTCGACCGGGGGAGTTCTGGCCGAACGAGGCGTTTCACCTCGGTTGACCTAAGAACACCTCGACCGAGGTGGTTTAACTGAGAGTTTTCGAAAACGATTTTTGTGCTTCTTATCTGGATATGATCTCAGTGAAGATCTTGTTTACTGACTGGTTTTGAAATTCTTTATGTGTTTGAAGGGTTTTATAATATGTTTAAGTTGCTAAATGCTTTGTTTGAAATTATTGGCATGTTTAATACTTTGTTTTTATCCAAATTATGTTGAATTTGAAGGTTGACACCGCAAGATAAGTTCTCTCACTTTCTTCCTGGAAAGACCAAGGCAATTCATTCTTCTCTCTTCTTCTTCTTCTTGATCATGCTTAGCCCCTCATATACAATTTGCCTCCCTTTACCTATCCGAGAATTTGGAAGCAAGCGAAGTGGTGAAAGCAAGTGAAGTTAAAGTTGAGAAGTTGGCTGGAAGTGAAAGTGTTAGAAAGCAATAATAGGTTTGGGGAAGTCAATCATGAAGATGAGTAACTCGGCACCATTCACATAGCCGGGTGTTTGTGTCTTGCCAAAGTCGGATTGAGCAATATTCCTAACGGGTCATGGTATGTGCATCAAGGGTTTGATGCATCTCAAGAAATTGATGATTGCTGATTTCCTAGGCTTCGGTTATTGTGCACCTCTGTCCATGCATCCCAAAAAGTAAAGTAAAAAAAGAGAAAAAGTGTGAAATAAGCAAAGCTTATTGGTGGAAGATGTTGCAAGTCAAAGTGAAGTGAAGTTCATCCTTTTCCCGGATTCTAGCACCACATTACCTTACATACATCCCTACCCTACACGTTTCTTGACCTTTCTTTTGGGAAGCCCTTGAGACCTTGAGTTTGTTGATTGACTTAGTGGTTTAAACTGGATTATACATGATTAATTTTGATAATTATGACTTATTATGCATTCTATGATTTTATGCAAAGATGAACAACTTTCTTATATTTATAAAATGTTTTAATCATATTTTGATTTTAAATTCCATGAAGTATTCTCTTAGAGTGATCTATGATTGTAGCACACCATAAAAATGTTTTTGAAAGACTTTCTCATTGATTTTCTTGACTTATAATCCATTCTATCTTGTCTTTTATATGCAGAACTTGCTTGGGGACAAGCAAGGGCTAAGTATGGGGTACTTTGATAGCATGAATTATAGTCTATATTTTAGGGTTTGTTTGGACGTTTTATCTTCAATAACCTGCATGTTTGTATGTACATTATGTGATTATATTACCATTTCATCTACCTTTGCGAGAATCGAGGTCTACACCTAGTTTTGTTTTAATCGTAGGTAAAATGACACGTTTTGCATCAAAAAGGAGCTATGGAGTCATTAGAGCTACATTCAGGAGCATAAGGAACCATCCAGGAAGCATAGCCATGGATTAGAGATTCATTTTGGACCAGATTTGAGAGATTTCACATTCAGTTGTGACTCACCTCGGTTGGCCACAGATTCATCTCGACCGAGGTGATCCAGAGAAGTCGACTCGATCGAGGCGAACACCTGGGACGCGGTGAGAATATTTTATTCTTGGCTGAGATCTTTTATCTTTGGAAAGAGATCTTATATTTTTGGGCTTGGCTCCTAGAATGAAGAAGATATGCTAGATCATATATTTTACCTATTTTTATGGGAAGAGATCTTTCTAAGATATCTTATCTTTGGAGGGTTATTTTCCTATAAAAAGGGTTGGATTTCCACAAATCCAGCATCCTGCATAGACCCTGTTATACGCGGAACACCCATTATTTCACATAGCACGCAGCAGCTATACTCCAGTTGGAAGATTTGAAGAACCTTTTTGAAGGTTGAAGGAAGATTGAAGATCATAGCTTTTATAGCTTTTTGAAGGGTTTTTGTAAGATTATCTTAGATTCCCTTCCTTGTTGTCTTGTCTTGTTGGATTGCTATCCACGGAATGCTTTTGTTGTGATATTTGATTCAGTTATTGAAGTCTTTTCATTAAATTCTTCTTGTTCAAATATTCACCTTCTTCCCATATATTTGATTATTACTTTCATGATGATGAGTGGCTAATTTCCTTGTGTGATTCTAGGGTGATTGGCTGAAGGTTGTGGGAAAAACGATGATAGAATATTCTTAGATTCCAGTAGGACCCTGAAAGTTCGAGTTTTTAACCTTAACCCTAAGCATCTCGCTCAGTCGATGAACATCTCGGCCGGGGTGGAATTCTTCTGACCGAGGTGACTTATCTGATCCTAAACTGAGAGTTAAGTGTTTGAGTTTACCAAATCCTATTCTTATTACACCTTTCCTAGTCCAATGCAAGCTTAGGATGAGACTTACCCGGTAATTCCTTAGTTTGTGTACCTAAGATCATAAGTGTAGGTAATAAAGGTTTATCCTTTATTGGGGTTTGAGTGTGCTTTCATCCCATCTTTGTGAGTTAGCCCGAGACTTACCCGGTAAAGGTTGATTCTATTCCCTTAGATTGCGTGTTAGTTTGAGGTTATAGTTCTTTATCTTAATTCCTTGAGACTTACCCGGTAATAGGAGTTACGGTTTTGGATTAGTGAGTAGTGAGACTTACCCGGTGATCTATTCCACTTTAGTAACACCTTCCCTATGCAAAAATCTCAGCTTTGTCCGCTTATCTTTAGATCTTGAGTTGGAACCACAACTAGATGCTTTAATCCCTAGAATTGCATGTTTGCTTTATTAACTTTTTATTCATCTTTGATTGTGTTAGTTGCTCTTGTGGTTAGTATTTACGAAGCTTACCGTTATCGACTTTGTTTCACTAAGTCCATGTGATCGACCCCTGGAATTCCTTCCTATTTACTACGATTGACCCGTACACTGCGGGTTCGCATCCTTGTTTTAAGCTTACGTCTAGGGTTATAAATTTAAAGCTTGCACACACCGTTTGGAGCGAACACATCCGCTGGACAAGAACCTTAGTGGAAATCTTATATATCACATTACAGAGTGCAATGGGTCTAAATTGGCTGATATGTTCAGGAGTACCAACTTTCGCAATAAGACACAGAAGAGTATCATTGAAGCCCTCCGGAAGAATCTGCATCCTGAAAAATCTATCCACTTCATTCAGGACAGAATCACCAACAATGCTCCAACATTTCTGGTAAAACACTGGTTGGAAACCATCTGCCCTTGGAGCTTTGAAGGCTCCCATTTCTTTAATAGCCCTCCAGACCTCCTCTTTAGAAACACACTTGATCAATTCAATTCTATCCGTATCCTTCATCAAAGGGAACCCGTTATCAATGGGTTCACTGGTAAGAGTGTAGTCCACATCCCAGGTACTGTAGAGTTGTGTGAAATAGTCCACCACCAACTTCTCCAGCCGTATTGGATCTTCCTCCCAATTACCTTCCGCGTTCTTCAGTCCATCTACCCGATTATTCCTTCTCCTAATAACCGTCGAGGTATGATAGAACGAAGTATTTCTGTCTCCAAAGGAGAGCCATTGCTCTCTGGACTTCTGAAACCAGATAATTTCCTCCCGCTCTAGAACATTGTCCAACTCAGCTTTAAGTGAAGTTTCCTGGTCCCTTAGCATGTTTGATAGGCGTCCATTACTTTGGTTCTTACTCTGGATAGCAATCAGTTCTCTAGAGATAGCTTCTTTCCTGCAAAAGGCATCACCAAAAACCCAACGATTCCAAGTAATAAGCCATTTCTTAAGAATAGGGAGGGGAATACCTGAACTAGCGTGTTGGTCCCAGCATCTCCTCACCATAGGGAAAAAGTCCATGTGTGTCATCCACGCTGCTTCAAATCTAAACGGTTTTTATCCCGTCTGACTTTGATGTTGGATTGAAGTTTGAGGAGAATGGGTGCATGGTCAGAAGAGTATCTCTCCAGGTGACGAACCGTGGCATTCGGCCAAGAAAGCCGTCCATTCTGATTCGTTAGTACTCTATCTAGCCTCTTTTGTACTCCTTGATTTCTGGTTTTACCGTCGTCCCATGTATACTCGGATCCAGTAAACCCCATGTCTAGAAGGCCATAATTGTGAATCAGATCATCAAAAACTCTTGAGTCTTTATGCAGTCCTCCGGTCCCTCCTTTTCTCTCATGATCAAAAAGAATGCAGTTAAAATATCCTCCCACCATGAGCGGTTCTGTAATGCCAGCCAATTCTTTATCCAACGCTTCCCAAAAAGGAACTCTTCTGGTAAACGACGGCGGTGCATACACCACAATCAAATGTAGAGGATTTCCTGCTCTCACAAAATGAGCATGAATGAAATAGTCACAAGTATTAACTATCGTAATATTAAGGTTGGAGTCCTTCCACAGGAGCCAAATACCTCCCTCGAAGCCATTAGCTTCTACTCTAACACAGCCCCCAAAATTTAACTTGTCACATATTTTCCGAGCTCTCTCACCCGAAATTCGGGGTTCAAAGATAGCCAGCATATCAATCTTGTGAGAGTTGCATAAATATCTAATTGCACGCCGGAAACTACTCTTAGCAGCTCCGTGAACATTCCAAAGTAGGCAATTCATCATAAACGAAAAAGATGATGCTACTCACTAGGAGAGTTAGATGGAATAAAGTTTACAGTGATACCTCCCCTTCAGTGGGTCTGTCACCTACGATCATATTGTGCTCCTCCTCTTCGCATTCCATTGCTGCCTCCTCAGTCCCTGGTGTATATCTGTTTTCTGGAATCAGTATGCTATGTTTACCATTACACTGGCTCACACTACTGATTTTGGATCCTTCTACCGATTGGTCCGGTACTTCCCCTGGGCTTACTGCAGTGTGCTCCCTCTGTTTGGTACCCTCAGTATTCCGCTAGGTTAACGGTACCTCTGGAAAATCGCCTTGTGCCTCCGCTGTATCCATAGGATAACGATCAGTGTGCACTTCTCCCTCCTTTCTTACAGACCCCATGCAATCATCTTGATTACCTTTGTCAAGGGCTCTCTTCTTTTCTTCGGACCCTCCTCTTTCTTCATCTCTTTGTCTCCCTTGCAAGTCTTGGATTTCATCTCCCGCTCTTTGGTGCTTCAGTGACGTTACACTATTTTTTCTGTTCCTCAATGTACTTTGTTTTCCTTGTGAGTTTTCTTCTTTCATTCCGTATCTTGTTGCGCTTCTTTTTCTTTTCCTCCTCTACTTGTTCCTTAGTGCAAGCCTTTGCTTCGAAAACAACCTTTGCGTCTTGATTCACTCTTGCACCTTTACTAGTACTTGCAATGTTACTTCCAGTGACAACACCTCGTTCTGTAATGTGTATTCCTTTTCCTTTCTTTACTTCTTGTGGAGTCGGACTACCAACTTGGGGCCCACCATTTGGATTTGTATCTTTATTGTTACTAGTGGGGTCCACTCCAATACTATCCTTTGAAATCCTACGTCCTTGCATGATATCTCCAGATACAGCCTGATTCTGTGAGTATCTCTGAGTAGGAAATGATTTCTTTGTAGCATTCATTCCTTTTCCTAATATTGGCGATATATATTCTTTCCCTTTGAGATTCTTATTCTTTCTCCCAACTAGCATCCATGGACCATACTTGCCTTCTTCATTATTAATCGGAATATTCCCTTCCGATGCAACGTTGGTGTTTCCGGTCGTTTCTGCGTCACCATGTCCAGTGTTTCCGCTGGCACTCTTTTCACTTTTGTTTCGCATTTCATCATTCGGTTTATGGTATGGGCAGTTTGATGCGTAATGGCCGTATCGTCCGCAGTTGAAGCATACCACTTCTAGTCCTTCGTACTCTATGTTACATTTCTTACTATTGATGGAGACAGCCTTTTTTAGGGGTTTGCTCAGATCCAACTCAACACAAATTCTCGCGAATCTTCCTCTGTTCAGTTGAAGCGTTTTCTGGTCCATAGCAATAGGGTTTCCAATCCCAGACGCCATGTTCCAAAGGACCGCTTCGTTCCACCATTGCATAGGAACTCCCATTATTCTTATCCAAGTGGGTGCGGAGGATATCGCTTCCGTAGTTACGAAGTCCGGCGACCATCTTCTCATAATCAGGCATCTTCCGAAGATAGACCAAGGACCACCCGTAAGAATTGCTAACAGTTCGTTTTCATTCTTAAATCGAACTATGAAGTAACCATTATCGAGGTCGATCAATTGTATATTTTCACCCAGTTTCCACATTTCCTTGATTTTGCGTTCCATAACCGGAAAAGCAATGGGGTATCCTAGTACTTTGAATACTATGGAAGCCTTCCACTCTTCCTCAAGGATCTTCGCTATACTCCATCCACCTCGAAACATGGATCTCCTTCTGGTCCAAAGGGGTAAGTTACAACCATCTTCCCCTTGAGAGACTCCATATTCACTATTCTTCTTTGATCTTTTTGTCCATTGTTTCCAGCAATTCCAGTGGCTATGTCCTTCCATGATACAGGTTCTCCAGATGGGTTTCCTTTGTCACCTCCGTCACTGATCATAGCGAACACTAGATTTAACCCATCTGGTAGACCTGTTGTAGTTTCCTGCGTCTCAGGCGGTTGAACCTCCAGAGTTTTCCCTCCTGTGTTTAACCCTTCGATTTCCGTAGGGCTCGTATTCTCCGTGGTTTCCTCAACAATTGTGGTTCCATCTTGAGACTTGTGTAGTGTGTCAACTTCCATGTCCAGAGAATCAGTCCCCTTGCTTACCTCTTTGTCACAACCTTGAATCGTGGCCGGAGAAGAGACATTTGCCTCCATCACCAGCCGGGAATTAGCGCTCCTTTCCGGCCCCTTTGTCTAGTCTTTTTGCTGTTAGACAGGCCAAAAAACTAGAGTTTGATTACTTTTGATACTCTATAGGGTAACAAAATGTGGAGAATCAAGTGCATTTTGCCTTAAACCACAAGGAATGACCATACAATTTAATGAATAAGGATATAGATATGGACTAAGTGCCCGTTTGGTTTGAGCGGTGGAATGGAAACGGAATGGAATTGGATAAGGGTTAGGAATGGAAATGAAAATGATGGAATTACTTTCATTGATAAAAGACCTTTAACCAAACGTATTTTTTGATTGATTCGGAATCATTCCGTTACCGGGAATGATTCCTAGAACTTCCAAACGGGCCCTAAATTCGTTTCCATTCCGTTTCCGTTTTCGGAGTTGGAAACAAACGCCCCCAAGTGCTAAAGTGATAAAAGTGATATGTCAAAAATGATGAGTAAAGTGTGAAGAATACAAGAAGCTGAAAATTTTACACTCGATTGAGTCAATTGACCATAGTGATCAACTTGATTTTGTATTAGTGATCAGTCCAACTGACAATAATGATTGAGTCAACCGATGACTTTGGGACGTCTTGGTTATCAGATTGCTAGCACCACAAAGCCAACATATTTCTTATACTTTACTCATGACCCTTGATCATGCTACATCCTTATAAAAGATCTCATAATTTATATTACATTTACAACAAAATAAATGGTGAAAATTGAGAACGTCTTGGTAAGATTGTATATGTATTGAGTATAAGCATTATTGGTTATTTCCAAATATATTGCGCTTTAGAGAAGTTGATTCTTATTCATGACTATGATTTGAGTTACGGTGATATTGATTTTGAGAGTGGTTGCTCTTGTTGCTATATTTTTTAGTTGAAGAGATTGTATAATCTTGTACTTAGATCTTACATGAAGACAAATAAGTTTTAATATATCCATTTATATGTCATGTCTTACATGATTGCACTCATTTAACGAAAGCATTGTAATGTAAGTACGAGCTGAAAATTTACTAAATCATTACCAACAATTTTCTTTCCCCTGAAAAAGGATTGAAACGAGTTTCTAGAGAAGTTTAGTTCGAAGAGTATATGGTTCTGGACAGTGGACAATATATAACCCACAAAACTCAACGATACCTGCCAACTAAGATGGGCCTCCACCAAGAGAGGCTCAAAAGAACAAGCAGCCCAGCTATTGGCTGCTCAATTGTTTTCCTCCTTCATTCACCAGCCCAAAAAAGGCTCTGCAAATAGATTCAGATTTAGCATATGCATCAAAGAATAGCTTACTACATGAAAAAGAAATAGCAGAGCACTCACCCGAGCAATGAACGTAAGAACCAAAAGAGTGATAACAACTCTATGCAAGAAACTTGACTTTTCATTTGCCAGTTTGTAGACTTGGCTAGACTTTTCTTTAGCTTCATTCTTCTCTTTCAGAATCTCATTTTCCTTTTTAAGCTGTAAGATGCAAAATTATAATCACACAAAGGAATGCCATAGCTCCATATGCAGCATTGGTAGGTGAGCTTAGCAGAAGCCTGATAATCACTCTTACCCCTCGTTTGGTTGCGACTCCGAAAATGGAATGAAAACGAATCTACTCCATATATATATATAGGCTTATTCATTAATGTTTTTGAAATCATTCCATGAGGTGTTTAGTGAATGGAGTAGGATTCGATGAGTTTTGATACGTATAAGGTTACAAAATGAAAAAAGGAAATAGATTTTACATTGATATTGAAAGAACATTCACCTAAGGTTTAATTTTATAAATAAACAATGACCGTTTTTGAAGTTGTAACCAAACAGTCCCTTTGTCTCTTACCTTTGTGACCGTGAAGTTTAGCTCTTCCACAGCTTGATGGAGTGATGAAATTGTTCTTGATTTGATATCTTCATGTTCCAACTCCAGTTCTTCAACTGAATTTGGACAGTAGATAATCCCTTCAAGAAGGAAGATCTCTTCCAGTAACTCAACTGCTTCATCATCTATTATCTCCCTCAACTGTTTCACAAAGTTGCATTCTCAAGGCACTAAATAAAACCCAATGCAAATCGTCTATCCCAGTCGGTGTCTCCAACTATAAATGATTATTATGTTTGTAAAAAAAATTGTCGATATCATATTGAGAAGTAATATACATTTATTTTGTATGATTTTTATAACATGTTTTCAAGATTTAATTTACAAATATATAATGCTCATCATTTATAAGTTAAATTAATATATATATTAAAAGTATCATTCTAGTCTCTAATTAATTTCTTGGTAAATGGTTGGGGACACTGACCCTGTTTATAACTCTTTGACAGCATTCATCTTTATTTTGAAGAGGGATTGATTGCCTGTTGTTCTGATCTTCAGTTTGTTTTATGCATTGTGATGCTTTTATATGCTTTGCCCTGTATTGACAGACAATTAGCAATTAAAGAGAATCTCAACATATATTTTTCTAGAGCATGAGAGCATAGAGAAGTAACCTTGCCCCAAAGCGAAGTGTTGATATGGTCTCTGATGCATTTGCTGGGCTTGGTGACAAACAACAAAGCAACGCAGTGCCAGAGTTTCCTCCCTGAAGAGTCCAGATCAAAAATCCTTTGAAAGATATACATATAAAATTTGGATAGAGGATGGACAACTAACCAGAGCATCTTGCAGTAGACGAGTGAGCTTGGAATCCCGGTATGGGACATGGTTTGTCTTTCCCTTGGGACTAGAAGTCAAAGCATTTACAACATTGCCTAGGGCGGATAATGATTTGTTAATCATTTTAGCTTCTTCAAGAACTCTTCCCTCTGCTCCAGTTTTCTCTACCTTCTCAGATCCTGCTAGGTCCACAAGAACTAACTTTCCATTCTTGATCCTGTCAATGCAATTTATGATTTATGTATATGTTCAGATGGCCAATTAATGTTTCTAGAGAAAGAAGTGTACCTTTTATCCATGGACAAATCGTGTTGCACTGTGAAAATGTACATGCAGTGACTCCTACTACTAGCCATGTTCATCTCTATTCCATTTAAAATTAGAAAATATAAGAGATATTTACTAGTAAGTCGTTAGGACATTGTCTTTCAGTCAACATATTTTGCTCAACAGTCAGGGAGACAAGAAGTTTACGAGTCTCGTCAACTGCTCTGTTGGCAATTCCACGCTGCATTTCCATTTCTCATAGATCAGCTATTGAACTATGAACCATATGACTTGTATATTGAAGTATATCTTTTTACTTACTGATATGTGCTCCAGAGCTCCTGCAGTATCCAGTAGAGGTATCTGAATGTGTAAAAAGGTGAAACCTGAATTATAAATCGACACCATTTTATAAAAGCAAAAATTGTGATGCAGATGAAAGAAGACTTTTTTTTAGTGCAATTAGACATAGAGAAGAAGAGAGCAATACAACGCATTGTAGATACACTCATAACATCACATTGGACTATGGCACTTCATTTAAGCTTCAGAATTCTCCATTTTTGTAGGATACTTACCTCAGTGACTCCATTCAACAGAATTCCTTGTGTTTTACTCTCCTTTATTTGCATGTTGTCCTTTGACAAATCAAAAAGGTCCCTGTTGAGGAAGAAAGATATATTTGTTAATTTTAGAAGAAAGAGTAACAATCTCAACCAAAATTCTCCTAGTACTAACCTTATCTTTTCCATATAAATCTCAACCTGCCAACATGAAACTCAATCAGCCAAGTGCACAGTTGATTTCAAATATATCAAAGTATGATTCAATACCACTGAAAGCTTGATTGAGCATGCATTAGCTCCAGAAGAAGACTTTGTTTTATCAAGAAGCCATTCTACGACTCTTGTGAGCAGCCCTTTCTGTTCACTGCAGTTAAGGACACCTGGTCCCTGTGATACAAGATGCTTGAACTTAAACTATTGATTTTGAAGTAGCTTCAACTAAAGTACGTAGCAAAAACTCAGCCATAAAATCTTTCACCTCCATGCTATAGGTCTTTCCAGCTCCTGTCTGCATGCAATCAAAAGATGGAAACAGATCAGTAATCACGATGATACATTATCTTAACAATTAGAGTAAACATTCTGAAATATGTGTATAGCAAAACATATCAGTTCGTTCACACTTGAGCATCAACCATTTCTACATTTAATGCAGTAGATAACAATATAACATCATGTGTACTTCAACTGGATTATTTGTGCATGTCTCATCAATGTTTGGATATCAATTAATTGTTCCGTCAAAATTGGCATCTGGAGGGCAGACGTCAAAGCAAATACTTTCAGTATGTCAACTTTCAAATCTAGCCATCTAGGCCATCAATATCATCGCCTATCTATATTGCCAGTGTTGAGACGAACATGAATGAGAGACAGTACATATTATAAACCTCAGTAGATACAGGATTGTGACAACAAATGAAGTACAGCAATCAGAAATTAATGTTACCAAATCAAAATTACCTGGCCGTATGTTATTATTGTCCCATTTATGCCATCAGCTGCATCTGCCGTTGTGCATAATATACCCACAGAGTTTTAAATTAGTACAGCTAGTAATCACTTGTTCTTGACCTGAGATTTACTAACCTATCCTGTAAACTAGCAAAATCCAGAAAGTAGAAATAGATTGTAACCTTTAAGGATAGGGAGAGCTAGAAAATCGAACACGTCAGATTGATCAGCTCCTTGGTAAAATACTCTATCGAAAGTGAAAGTAAAATCTCCATCCTTCTCATCCTGAAATCCACCATACACATCCTTCGTAAATTACGCCAGACTGAAGAAGATCTAACGCAGTAAACAGATTAAGAGATCATTCACAAACGTTAAGTTAAACCTTCAATGTGAAATTCTCGTTGTCAATCCTCTGAACGCAAACATCACTACCATGTTCTCTCTTCTCGCGCGAACTCAAAGGTCGGAATCGAGCACATACCGTAAACTTTGACATCTTTCAGCACAAAAATCAGCAGCAAAATTATGCATTCAACTCCTTGA
Source organism: Fagopyrum esculentum (assembly GCA_033239045.1). NCBI lineage: Eukaryota > Viridiplantae > Streptophyta > Magnoliopsida > Caryophyllales > Polygonaceae > Fagopyrum > Fagopyrum esculentum. Next base: position 36,466,954 of record BSUD01000004.1, on the reverse strand, counting down.
TCAACGATTCAAGAAGAATGTGAACCTTTCGCAGCAATGTATAGCCGTGGACTGATAAAGTTCCGAAGCAACCAATAAAAGTTCAATTTAGGTCTAATAATCGAAAACACTAATGGTGAAAAGGAGATCAACCAGATTTATGCATTCAACTCCCTAATCAAAATCGTGCCAGAGTTCTAACAAAAATTGCCGTGAACTGATAATTTTCCCGTTAACCAAACACAAGTTCAGTTTAGGTAAAAAAAATTCTTCGAACATTATAGTTGACAGAAATCATAAGGAGCGACTTGTACAAAAAACTGCTTAAAAGAATGATTAAGAGAAGGATTAAAGCCATATTACCAGAGGTAATTTGATCGGATCTTCGAAGGTATTGTGGAGAGAACGAGGGAGAGAAATAGAAAGATTGGAAGACTCGGCGGGAATGAAGTGTATTTATATCAATTTCTTAGAATATGAATCAACGGGAAACCAAATGAAATTGGAATACGTTGTAGTTTAAGCACCCGTTTAGTTTGGATTTCATGAAAAATGTAATTAATTTTTTTCATTTTGTATCCCGGATATTAAAGCTAATTAAATTATATTTTAATTACTTTAAATCATAAATAAATCATTTCAAAAAATTTGATGAAAAGGTTATACTTATGGATTAGATTATACGGGCTCCAAATACGTGTTATTTTAATGAATGAGTTGCAACTATTCTCTCCAAACCAAAAAAATTATTACAAAAACGTACCACAAGCTCGTACAAAACAATTTACAAAGTACAATTTAAAAATTATTGGATTTTAAAGACCTTAGTTGCAAATAGCAGTAGTCTAATCAAGGTGCTGGGTTGAAACTTCCTTGCAAACAAGAAGCAAATATTCCCTTCTTCCCCATTGTACGTACAATTCCGTTTGTTCCTCAAACCCTCAAGGAATTCCACGGTGACCTTGAGCCTCTCGAACCTACCTGGATGGGGCCCGCTCCTAGACCAGTCAACCCAAGTCAACGTCCGATTGGAGTTCCTTTGTGGGAACTTAATATTAACATAAGTAGGCAAATAATGTTCATCTCCATAACAAGAGCCCCTACAATACTTTTTGAATATCGGAAAGTATGTATTGTCTAGTACAGCTTCAAGTGCTAGGTGACGGTCGATTTGGAACCATTGAGATCCCTTTCTCCATTGTGAAAGCGTAACTTGGGGCTGCATTCGACGGCTGTAACGGAAACGACCGACTGCACCCGGTTGATCGTAGGCCTCAACGAAGGTCTCTTTCGAGTTGACAAGGTAGGAGTATACGGTTTGAAAGTTGAAGAGCGGAATGCACGATTCGGATAGGAGGACGAACCGCTCGTTTGATGAGTCTAGGAGTGCGTTGGCTAGTAGGCGACGCTCAGCTTCAACCATATTGAAGTTACCCCATTCTACTTCCTATATGTAACCGACATGTTAGAACAAAGTTGAAAGTCGTCCGGACTTTTATAAAATAATAAGGCGGTTTATTCGAGTCAGGCTATTGGGACTAAAATGGATATCATACCCGTCTGACTGGATGTGCGGGTACTTATTTTTATATTTTTTAAAATATTTTTTAAACAAGTTTTTAATATGATTCCAAAAGGGGCGTGTTATATACACGATTTTAAATTTACTTGGTACCGAATATAAACGTTTTGCGGTGGCACTCAAATAGATTTGAGCGCTTTGCGATGACGCTCAAATGTTAAAAAAAAATAAAAAGAGCAAAAATAAGAAAAACAGGGTTTTGAGCGCCGGCGCATGGCGTTGGCGCCCAAAACCCTGTTTTTTTTTTAATTTTTGCTCCTTTTTTATTAAAGATTTGAGCGCCTTCCTACTTTTGCATTTTTTTATCGAAGATTTGAGCGCCTTCGGAAGGCGATGGCGCTCAAATTATTATTATTATTTTTTTTTTACTTGTTGAGCGTCATCAGAATGCGTTTGTTTTTTACGCTAGTAAAACAAACCTCGTGCATTTAGCTTTTTCGTTCCAAAAAAATATATCTATTTTGGATATTTTATGTAAAACATATAAAACGCTCTTTTTTATTGATTTTTATTTTGTATATTCCTCTATTTTTACGACTCCAATGGACTTACCACTATTACTTTATTAGAGATTTATATACTAATTGAGATTACGCTATGAACCTGCTTAATATAACAATATTGCTAAAATGTCTAGTTAGCGATATTGACCAATATTTTATATTTATACTTAATATTTATACTAACTACAATATATTTTTTTTTTATCGGACTGACGGGTCGGACTTTTTGACCCGGTCAGACTTTTTCTCTATTCATATCCATATCCGTTCATACCCGCCCATTTTTCAGCTGACGGCTGTCTGACTATCATCGGGTCTACACGTGAACTAACTTAAATGGGCATGTCATTTACTCCGTCGGGAAATAAAAGGCAGTACGTACCTTGCTTGGTATCCTTCGGCCATGGAAGACAGAATCTTCAGGAAAAGTATCATTATATGATGGAGAAGAGTGCACATATATAGAGTACAACCCTTGGCTCCCTTTGAAGAACTTCTCCCAGAAGGGAACCAAATGCATTGGCCCCTTGACCAAGAACATGAATGCTACCTTTGGCGACGCTCTTTGCATTGAAGCCTTCATCATCAACTCGGCTTCACCCATATCATGCATGAAATCTCCACGAACACGCACAGGACTACTAATATTATTATCCATCGGCTCCGCGGTAATGGGAGGAGGCGAGAAGGGTTGGATTGGGACGGAAGTTGAAGTCGAGTTGTGAACGGTGTCATGGAGCTTAAGGGAGAGGGAAATGAGGTTTTCGGGGAAGGAAGAGAAGAAGACGGCACCAACGACAATGCCGCAGCTGAATGCAAGCAAGCAGATTAGAAAGAAGTGGATGCTAAAGAGTTTTGGTTCTTGATTTTGGTTCTTCATTGATGTTGGTTGGATGATGAAGATTGAGGAGGTTTCTTCTCACGTAATACAAGAAGAAACCTCTGTAAAAAAAAACAACCAAATCCTCGTATGAAATTGCACCCAAACAAATGAACTGCACCGAATTGAAGTGGAACTAGGGTTGTGCAATTTAAGCATCTTAATGGATGGTTAAAATAAGATATGACACATGACAGCCCATACCATGATCCAAATTAGAAACACTCTTGGACATTTTAGTAATTATTATTTCAAAATTAGGTGTGTCCGGTTGGTATATTGATTGGATCTTAAAAATAGAACTTGATAGATGTAAAATTGAAGAATGTGTTGGATTCAATTTGTTTAAGCTGTCATTACCCTTTTATGAAAAGTAGTTGTATATCTACGTCGGTGTCCTTCTCTACTTTTGGCATTACCACGTCTTTCTCCATCCTCTTTAACCTGTGTCATCGCCAATTCGACCCTCCTTTTCCCTCCAACTTAATTTCTTTGAAAAAAAAAAATATTTGGCCCTATTTGTAAAACTTTACCTTCTATTTTCAATTTTTGTTCATAAATAATTGTCATTTTAACATTTTGTATAATAAGACCATGAGATATATTATTTTACTCGTAATCATTTCTTTACTTTTTACTTTATTGAAAACCACAACTAATAAAATACTAACGATTAGAAGGGTAAATATGTAAAGTGAGGATAAAACAGTTAAAATGACAATTATTCTTTAACAAAAGTGTAATGCTAACACGAAAATTATTGGGTTAATTTGATAAGTAGGCTTTATTAAGAAACAAAGATACTAAGTAGGCTTTTTTATATTTTTCATTACCCCAAATTCCTTTTTTACGGTGAAACCGAACCCACTTCTCTTTATCCGTCTCTCCGCTCTATTTTCATTCCCTTGCGAACAACTTCTTCTCTTCTCTTTCGCTCATCCTCCTTTGCAACCAAGTCCAATTCCACATCGAATTCCTCCACCTTAATCGAAGGTTCCCACCCTGAACTACCATAGACAAAAGCAGCAAGGGAAATAAACTCGTTGTTTGCGGCAATTGCGAGTTGCGATGGGATCCATGAGACGAGAGTGACGGATGGAGAAGATGTCACCGACGAGGATGAGGAGAGCAGCACATCGATTCTTCTTTCATGCGTTCAACGTGAGGAGGTTAAATCGATTACCAAGAAGATTTATGACACCGTTTCGGAGCTAGCTTCTGGTATTCTATCCGATAATGGATGGCCTGAGATGTTTCATTTTGTTTCCTCCGATTTTCCCATGCTTTGAGCGCCTGGCCAATTCATCCAACCCCGATGTTCAAGTTGCGGATTTGAGCGCCTCCATTAATTTCATTCAGCGCCTCCATCAATTTCATTGTGTTTCCTCCGATTCTCCCTAGTGAAGGTTCAGCTTGAAGATATGGAGATTCTAGATCTAGATCTATATCACGTTTGTGTTGTGCTTTACTCTGACATTAAATTTGTTTGGTAAGCATTTTGGGACATCTATGCTGAACTTACATGGAAGTAGGAAAGGGGTTTTAACATAAGGCATCTCATCCCACGCCTTGTTCAATGTCCGGTTCGAACCCAAATAAACCTGCAGCAAATCCGTGAGTTGGATGGTGATCTCTAGACCATTTATGTGTTGATCCGTGTCATTTGACATGTAGAACTTTTTTAAGATAAAGGGAACCTTCATTGGTTATTTTTCAGAGGGGTCTACCATTTGATATTATCTTCTATCAAGTGGAAGACCCTTCTCATCCCTCATGTAGTAGGATTGGATCAATATGTTGTAAAACCAACAATTTCTGTCATTTTTGTTGTTTATCATGATTTCCATACACCAAACATTTGAAATTATGTAGCTATTGTCCCCTTTTAACTTCACTTTCAATACCCTTCTATTATTATTAATATAATTCATAATTTGATTGGTTGGGAGTGAACCACAACAAGCAGTGGTGTTCAATGTTGTTGCAACAGATTTGATCAATCAATTTTTTTTTAAGTTGAAAATCCAATTTGAACCAACTCTATGTGTTCATGTGATGGTTGTTGACACAATTTGGCTTGTTGATTTTATGCTTATCCATATTGCCTTTAGTTCACTATTTACACAAGAGTTTTGGTTATTCTGCTATCACGTGGAATGCTTATATGTCATTTTAAACATATAGTATGATAGAGTGCTATATTCTTAACTTTTTTAAAATTTTTGGTATGAGTTTTATTTCTGGTATGTAAATGTTCGATATGTAAATTTCTGGTATGAGTTTTATTCCTAGTATGTAAATTTATGGTATGAGTTTTATTTCTGGTATGTAAATTTCTGGTATGTAATAATTTCTAGTATGTAGTAATTTCTGGTATGATGATATATTCTGGTATGAAAAAATTTGACCAAAATTTTGGTATGAAAAACAATCTGGTATGAAAATTTCTGGTATAAGAAATTCTAGTATAAAAATTCTGGTATGAGAAATTCTGGTATGAGAAATTCAGTCCAGAAAATAAAAAAGAAAAAAAAGGCAAGAAAAATAATAAAAGAAAATAAATTCAGTAATTAAAAATTAAAACTTATACTTATATAACAAATAACAAACATCATTTATTCTTTTTTCTAAATAGAAGGGTTAATAATTTTTACCTACTATTAAATGAAAGTGGTAAAAAATTTGGGGTACATTTTCTTAAACAAAAACTCAAAAAGGCCTAATAGGCCAAATTCTCCCAAAATTATTTATGAACGGAGATATTACTGAACGATTAAAACCTTTATCCATAGATTTTCTTAGATATATGTGCGGTAAGTGTTATCTCTCAAAATAATACTCTCTCTTATTCACAATATTCCACGTGGCTCCAAATTTTGGTTCACAATATTACGTACCTTACAAATTTTGTTAAAGAAACCCAAAAATGAATGTATTTCTATGGTTTTACATTATAAGAAAAAAGTAAGAAGATAAATAAGGTCACAATTGTTAAAAAAAAAAAAAGGAACAATAAAAAAGAGATACAACATCAAATATTGTACTAAATTGAGGTGGAAATATTGCATTTGTTAATAAGTCGGGCATGTTCACTAGATACGGCATTTTAAGTGTTATTAATGCTTAAATCTTTCACAAATAGAATTTTATGTACCTTTTTATTTAATATCTGTATTTTCAAAATAATATTTCTTGAGAAGATTAAGCTACTAAAGTAACTTTTTCTTCTAGAAAACAAACTAGACCCCAATCATTTAACAATTTAAAAAAAACTATATTAGTAATTAAGGGGGTTTTTATTGGGCAGTTACAAACTTAATGAAAGATAAATAATTGGTAAAATATATTTAACAAGCTAAAAAATAGGAAATCGGTTAATGTAAAAAACGCAACCGTGCTTGAGGTTTCAAACTATCAAATATCCGTCATTTTTGCCATTCAAGCGGTAACCAAAATTAAAGCAAAAAAACACTCTATATAGTCGGAAACAGTTTCGACATCTTCATTCTTCTCGAGGTCTTTTCTTCAACTCTTTCTTCATCGTCAACATCCACCTTCAATCGAGTATTCAACGGTCGTCTTCAACAGGTACAATCAGTTACCAATTTCTTAAAAGGATTCTCGAACTTTCGAATCATCTATCTTCATTCGCCATTTCCAGGTATGTTATCTGCGATGATTGTACACGGGTTTGCGAAGAATACGACTCTACCTTACACAAACATATTCATTCAGCACTTCCAGTTATGTACATATTCCAACATACACAAGCAATACATAATGCATGCACAGTTTTCATTCTTCGTTCAACACTTCGAGTTATGTACATATTTCAACATACACAAGTAATACATAATGCATACACAAATGTACATGCTCTACACAAACACAAGCAATACATGATGTAAATACACAATTTTGATTCTTCATGCATCACTTCTAGTTATGTAAATATTTCAACATACACCAGCATGTCTATAAGATATTGAAAGTAATGGCGTACATATTTTGTAACAATTTCGACATACTGAAGACATATTTAACATATGAAACATATCGGGTACACAAACTGAATCGTCTGAATGCAATTATGTTCCATAGATCTGTAATGGCGTACATATTTTGTAAAAGAACGCAAGGATGAACAAGACGAAGATATGGCGTTTAGATTGTATTTATTTACCCGTTTATGAAGATATTTCCGGCTTATGGAGATATTTATTTATCCGTTTTATAACAATTAATTGCTTTTTAAATGAAGAGAGAAAGATATTTACCTATCCATTTTGTATAACAATTAAATTCTATCCGTTTTATAACAATTAATTACTTATTAAATAGAGAGAGAAATATATTATGATTTCTTAATATCTTCTTTTTATTTTAATATATCTTTTTTATATAATCTGGAGGGACATAGTTTGTACACATTTTTAACTTATGACCCTTTGTATGCTCATGATTATAAAATCTACCTACTCCCTCATTTTACCCATATTTCTTCTATTTCCTTATAATTCTCTTCATTCTTCCAATGCTCTTATACAATTTTTTTTTAAAATTATTGTGCATTAATAAATATTACCCTTCCTACTTTTAATTTTCTAATATGTGTGATTTTTTTCTTTGATACCAGATATTGAGAGCCAGATGAAGTATATATGATAAAACTCAGAAAATGTTTTGACACAAAACCTACTAGAGCGATCTAAGTTTAAAAAACGATCAAGGAACACCAAGAATTTGGTGACGCAGTCGAGTGAACCCTATTTTGCGGGATCTCACGAGGGGAGAATCAACTCATCCACTAAGCATTATTACATTTAGAACAAAGCTTTGGAAAAACGAAAGTAACAAAAACAATAAAAGATCTCCACAAGTCTAAAACAATAAAAAACGAAGGAGAAAAGAAATAGAGAAATAGTTATCGTTTGTAAAGCCATCAGGCTAGTAATCAAGCTTCTAGTGAAGCGAGGTTAGATGAAGAAGAGAACACCGAAGATAAATATTAGGAGAAGCATTCGGGTAAGAGCTCTCGCACTCTCTTTTTCTCTCTTGTGTACCGCTCTCTCAAAAAACGCTCTCGAAGACTCAAGTGAGGAAAAGAAATATTAGTGACATTAGGGTTTAAGAGAGAACTTTATGCTTAAGTATCTAGGGACTTGAATCGTTTCATCACCAACGTTGCGTTTCAGAGTAAGTGGTCAAGTGATGATCTCATGCTGCTGGATTGGAGTCTCAACAGGGCTCGATCAACTAGGCTACCAACTAATAACGCAAGGACTCAACCTGCTTCTGTTCAAACCCGATCTAACGTCTTTAACTACAAGACTGGGGTTAAGATAGACCGAACTGGATTTACATAAACTACCTAATAATATAAGATTCAGTTGTAATATAGGGATAACAATCGAAATCGGAAATTTAAGAAGGGTTAAGTATGTAGTTAACTAGATTGTGCTACCCAAGTTTTAAGGCACGGGAACTAGAGTAAACGAATAACAGGTTTTGTAAATAGGTTGTGGGGAAATTCCAAATGCATGGATCAACACAACAATGCATAGGTTGATGGTAATTGAAAGGAACCAACATAATACTTTGAAATAAACAACAATACTAAGGTCATCCTCTACGAAAATGGTAGTACCAAAAACAAACAGCAGTACATGAACAATTGAATTGTGTATGGTAATGACCTGATACTGTTGGTGCGTGTGTGCTTACTTACTTATTAATCATTTCAAGGCCCTAAAAAGTAGTAACGAATCTCTCTTTCCAGTTCAGAAATTCCTCGACTTGCAATCATGATACTCATAGAATACAGAACTTGGAAGTTACTACCAAATCTGAGAGGGAATCAATTTTTAGCAGCCCACGTCTCCAAATTATATTCAATTTTGACTTGTGTTCTTCATGCTAATTCTTTTCAATCCTCTTTCAAACTTTTAGGTTCTCCACCTTAAGGATTGTAGGTTCACTTGTTATACTGTGTTTGAGCTGTGATAGCAATGCTATCTGTCTGTTTGGCTAAACTGGCCTTAGAGATTTACGTCAAGTGTCGACTAGTCTATAACAGTTGTACTTGAGGGGGAGAGTTAGATGTGTGAAATGTCACACATCGAAAATATGATAGTATGTGAAACTATCATATAAAGTTGTACGACTACCCCACCTATTGTCAATTGTTTTTGAGATGGAACTCCGAATCCGGATATAAAAAAAAGTTAACAGGACTGTCAACTTTTTCTTATATCTGTTTCGGGACCAAACGACGTGGAGCTCGTCTCAAGCCTGTGATACTGAACACCAGAGTAGCAGAGCTGATGCCTCATGGATTTTCAAAGTCAGCAATCATACATCCTCAAATTATTTTTTCCACAACACAACAAGTAGATAATAACAAAGATCTTGTCTGACTATCTTAGCCCAGCATTTGTCACAAGATTTGAGCTCTAGAGCCTGTTTCTCTGTACTATCTGCAGAAACACCATCAATTTTATTTTTTTATTCTCTACACTTGAGACTCTATGCAATTATTGATTCTTCTTTTGGTTGTTATCCATGAAAATCTGCATCAAACCTCAAGTGTTATTAGATCTCTTTTTATAAGATAACCATTGCCTTTTTCATTTCCATTCATACTTCCCAACCAAATCATCCCCAAAAGTAAAAGATTACAACACTACTGTTTTGAGTGTTTTTTTTAAACTTTTTTATATGCTTTCTTTTTATAGTCCAAATAGGAAAAGTATATAAATTTGAAAGCCAGACTCTTTAATCTTGTATAGGAGTAAGACAGCATATGCAAATTTGCATTTTTTTCCCCTCAGGTTTTTTTTTTTTTATCTCTTGTCAGCTTTCAATCAAACAGTAAGATTTTTTGTTTTTATTATGTTTTCCTGGAGAATGTGCCTTCCACCCACTGGAAATGAAAGGAATCACTTGCATTATATGACTTGATCCTCATATATAATTTATGTAATTTGCAAAAAAAATTTAAAAATAAAAAAAACAGCAACTGGTTTTGCATTACCAGCCTTTGTTTTCCCCTATAGTTCTGTTTTTTTCCTTGCTATACATTGCATTATGCTGTGCATTGATTAGCCTTTTTTGGCTTTCTTACTAGTTTTCAAGGAACTTTGCGTATATGTTCTCTTATTTCAGAATGTCTTTTACTGTACAGGTATATGTTTGGTTAGAACCGGTGCTATCGGAAGATATTATATTATAATTAGAGAAGTTATCTTATTATTTTAGAATAATTTTTATTTTATATTATCTCGTGTGATCTTTATTGTTCGAAATGCAGGCATCGAGTTGGTTGATTTCCGAAAGCATTTGAACCCGATACATGATCTTTTAGTTGTAGGCAGTACAAAACAGCTGAACAATTAGCTAATTGCAAATTACATAAAATCCCATTTCTAAAAAATCTTCAGAAAATGAAGCAAGTAAAATGCAGATTAGGAGAATTATAGGCAGGAAACATAATCCATACTAGTTGAACACAAGTGATCAGCTCAAACAAGCTTCTTCCTGAATTCTACCTATCAACTGATGCACTTCTGTTGCAATCTCATCTGCTGAAGTTAGACTGCTACCATCTTCTACCTGCATAGAATGACCCATAATTATAGGCAGTAAACATAATTTATACTTTGTTGATTGTATTTACAGAACTATTAACATACCTTGACACTGATACAGTAAAGTGCAAATTGGTTAACTGTGGTTACATTTAAATGGAGGATGCTGAGCCTCAGGCAGTGCAGCCCCGACACGAGTTTAAGGAGCTGCTTAGGATGCTTCTTTGACCTGATCTTGAGATTGGCATGGCACTCAACCATCGAAACCTCGACATCAGCGACACTACTCATCTCGCCATACCCTCTTTCTGTATCCACTAATTGACCATCTTTTTCTACAGCAGAATTAACCATGGTTGAGTACTGTGGGAAGCTGAAGAACTCTCCAAACGGAAACGCCGTCGTTTGGGCACTCAGACAATGAAGATTCTGCTCTAACTCCTTCACATAGTTTATTGCTCCTCCTACTATTGATGCTTGATCACTCTATTGAACAACACGGAAAACGGTTTGATCAAATACTGTTTATATATAGATAAATATAAAGAGATAAAAAAAAGTTTAAGAGAGGAACCCTTTGGACATATGAATCCGGCATCAATGATTTGAGTACAGAAAGATACTCATTCATTTGTTTGCGACGATTTCTCTCAACAGCAATGTGAGTCATTCTCTGGTTCTCGATTTCCTCTTTGTTCTTCCTAGTCCTCACCCGGCGGCGTTTCTGCCTGGTTGATACCGCGGCATTGCATTGATCAAGAACCTCCATGGACGGTGAATCTTGATCATACCGGAGGTGACCATGACTATCTTCTAGCTCTCCTGTAGGCAAATTGATCAAGTCCCAACTCCTCCAGTTTTGTTGCAAGCTGTAGAGATCTTTATTGCCATCATAGTGATCAAAAAGGCCTTTTGGATAGACGACAGCTTCAAGTGCCATGGCTTCCTTTTTCTGCTTTTTTTAGAATTTGTTGAGCGCCTGAATCAATCTTGGGGTTGGAGGAAAAGGAAAGCTCAGGTTATTAAGACATAAAAATAGCAGAATAAATAATAATAGATTTAGGTATGAAGAAAATGAGAATCGTTTGGCTTTTGGTGTTTGCTGTGCTATAGGTTGGACAGTTTTGGAGGTTTATATAGGGCAATATGTGTCTACAGACTACAGCCTAATGCACGTGAAATAGCCTTGGAAATAACTAGTACCTCATGGTAAAATCACCAATAATTACTTCTTATTCCAGAAATATATTATAAAAATATAGTATTTGTCTTGTAATATTCAGAAAATTGTTCTTACTTAAAATATTTATCAGTAACTTCTATGCTCCCGAGAGCATAATGCTTTCGGTATTGAACATGCCAATATTTATGTGTTATATCTCGTAACTTGTGCGAGTTTGTTAACATATTAAGGGCTCATTTGGTTTCGACTCCAGAAACCGAAACGGAATGGAAACGAATTTAGTTCATATGTATACACTTATTTATGAAATTTTATGGAATATTTTTCTGTGGTCTAAAATAATTGTAGTATAATTTGATTAGTTTCGATATCCTATATGAAAACAAAATAAGGAAAACAAATACTTTTTATATGCAACTACAAGAAATGATTCCAAAAAATATTCATAATAAGGTAAACATATGGACTAGATTCATTTTCATTTCCGTTTCCGGAGTTATAACCAAGCGGGGGCTAAATAGTTTTCAAAGTGATATGCTAGTCGTTTTACCGTTTACCCATGTATGAGCTAGTGATATTTCAATCAACAAGGGGAATTCCTGATGGTGCCCTTGTTTTTTAGAATTTTCGGATTTATACCCAAGAGCTTCTCAGTTTTCGAATTGTGACCTTGAAGTTTAAACTTTTTCGAATTATACCCATTCACCATATATAAATTATTAACGTTTTAAGGGAATAAAAAGATAAGTTATTCATTCAAAAAAATTATATATACCTTTAAAATGACTATTAACAATAACAAGAAGATAATAATTATCTTTTTTTCGCCTCAAAATGTTAACTTATGAATGGTATAAGGGTATTTTCTGAAATATTATAAAGCTCAAGGGCACCGTCCGGAAAACAAAAAACTGTTGGGCATAATCCGAAAAAGTCTAAAACACAAGGGCACCATCCCGAATTTTCCAGTCAACAATTGAATTTCAAAAAATATGTTGATAATGTCCACTTTTTATAATTTTGAACAATGGTTTAGCAATTTTTTGCTATTGTATGGTATGTCAATGGAGCTATTTTTATCTTTTGGAGGTCACAAGTCTAAAGCATCCTTTCAGATGAGATCTTCAACTATCGGGATGATCGATGAAGAAAACTACTGGTAGTTGCGTCCCATTTTTACAAGCTTATCAACAACACCGTTCACTTCTTTGAAGACATGATGGATCCTGAACTCATGAAATCCAGAAATTATTTTAGAGATATCCGATAAAATAAGGTCAATCTCCCACGGGATTTCCAAGTTTGTTTAATTGCATTGATAATTGAGAGGTTATCCCCTTCAATTTCAATTTTGTTGATTTCTAACTCGCATGATTTAATTAGACCTTCCCTCAACACACATGCTTCAACATGGAGGAGAGATGTGTTTCCACATTGTTCATAACTAAGGGTAACCATTGAAACTAAGGGTAATCACTGAAGCATGCTGGTCTCTAAGAATAAATTAAACCATGAGGGTATTAGGAGGAAAAAAAATTGTGCATACCAAGAGGACAAGTTTATACTTGAGGGGTACCAACAGGAAAAATTCAAGGTTGATTTAGTAAATTCATTTTCAGGTTTAATCCAATGAATATTACTCGTTTTCTTATTGTTCATAGAAGTGTTTGATTTTCTTAGGGTTTTCTTTTTGTTCGGTTCTTCCTATTCCTTAATTTGTGTTTTAACAAGCGGATCTACACTTTGTGGGGTCCTCTTATTAAAAATAATTTGATTTCTCATTAACCTAATACTCCACCAAGTAACAACCGGATGTGTTAGAGTTTTTTCATCTAGTTTGTCTCTCAATAATGGTAGCATATTTGGAATATTTTGACATGCGGTACCTACTAGATGGAGTTCATTTTTTATTTTATCATTTGTTAAATTGTTTATTAGAAAGTGGCATTTGAAAAACAAATGGTTCGTACATTCATAGGGGTGATTACAAAGAGTACAATGCATAGGGACTGTCACTCATTGTTTTTCAAGGTTTTTCTTAGTTGGAAGCCCACTAATTGAAATTTTTCAAAGGAATTCTTTCACTTTAGGAATAATATCTATATCCTAGATCCATGCATTTGAATTATGTGTTAAACCCTTCTGATTGTGTAAAAGGTTCATTGCTGATTTAGTAAAAAATCATCATTTATCAGATGGTGCCTAATATAGACGATCTTGTGTGAATGATTTCGGTAGTTAGTAAGATTGAATCGTAGTGATCATACCATGAGGAAGGACTTCTTTGTCATGTATTTAGTACATGAGGAAGTCATTTTGGGGATGGAGTGGATGGATCGGCATGGTGCAGTGATATATATTGGTAAGAGGACAGTGGCGGTCACTACTGAGGCAGGTCATGTGGCCAAACACGGCCGCAACCGCGGGCCGCACCCACGGGTAGGCAAAATGCAAACCTATGCAACCGTGGGGCGCGGTCGCGGTGACTCCCATTGTAACACCGAGACAAAATTCCGGTTGTTACATGGCCGACTAGCACGTGTACTCACTACTACATTTCACCTACTATTGTATCACCTAAAAATATTAGGTTATCATCAATAAATATTACATTACGTTTAAAGGTAACATATTTGAAGCAGTACATTTGATGCCGTTGCATTTGAGCCGTTGTAACATTTTTTAACACTAATGTAATATTTTCTTACCAACTGAGTAAAGTGTTACATTTGAAACCATAACTATTACATTTGATGTAACTGTTACATTTAACAAAAAATGATACCTTTTATAAATTTTATTACATATTGCAATTATTGTTATATTTAATAAATGTGTTACCTTAATTCAAAGTATTACTATTACCTTAAATTTTGTTACAATAGGATTTCTATAATAAACGTGTATAATATATATTTATATTTATATATTAAGATTAAGAGTTTCGTACTAAAAGGAGTTTCATCAAATACTAAATATAAAAGAGTACATCAAGATCGAGTTGAGAATGCAACTTCGTATGTATGTTTAACAACGTAAGTAAGAAGTTCACTAATCGCGGGATTCACATGAACCCACATCAAAAATGCCAACAAAACAAGAACTGCATATACTCAACACTCCAATTGCTCATCGAATATTACTACATAAACATGCTTCATTCAATGAACTCCTCTTCTTCACCTTCCTGCAAAATTGATATACACTCAAATTATAATCCGAGAAAAAAATTGTTCAACTTTACAAAACAAAAAAAATAAAAAAAAAATGTCTTTTAAATGGAAATTTATAGAGAAAAAAGATGTACTTGTGCATGCATGTTATTTCATCAACATCAATTAGACAAACTCTAAGTCTCTTTTCAACCCATTCAACATAGTTGTATGAATCAATGAAAATCGAAGCTCAAACTGTAAGTTCAGGTTATTATTTTATCTATAGTTGATGACATTATTTTTTTTCACAAACACATGTGCAGACCTTCTGAAACATCAAAGTGATACAAATAATCATAAATAAGAAATGGTGCATAATTTGAACCTTCTCAAGAACCGTAGCTCTATACATCTTAGAGCAACCACTATTAACCTTAGTCCAACTAAGTACACCACTAAAATCATTCAGAAGAGGTGAATGCTCAGTAAACAATCCCTTCTTCACCTTCTTTATAAATACAATACCCGAGAGATACATATACTCATAGGCGAAGTTCTCAAGTGTATCATCATTGTGACTTGACTGGGGCTTCACGTTTTATAGTGTGAAACCGAAAACCATTTACAAAATAACCTATGAATCTTCTAGCAACAAGAGATGTTCCTGCAGATAACCATTTGATATGATACATAATATACTCTCCCTGTTGAAGCTGCCATTCAACTTTCTCCTTAAACCAATCGGTAAAATCTCTACCATAACTTTGAGCACCTTTCCGTATCTTTTCTCTCGACCACTAACAAAGGCCTTGTGCTCACTACACTCAAATAAATTTAATTAGTTGTAACTTGTAAAGTCTAAACTTTTTTAAAAATTAAGATTTTAAATTTTAAAACAACCTAGTATAAAAAACGATTTACCTGATATATTTTTCAACATCTTCATTTTGACAATTGAATACAAAATAACAATGAGCTTAAGCTAAGGTGGCATGTTCAGTTTTATATATCCCGTGTTCCTTTGTGTTCTTCTTTTTTCTCCCCTTTCGTGGTATAGTATGACCCATAGTTTGAAACATAGAAGACTGCTCAGCAAGCTCAGAATTCTCATGAGAACAAGTTTCAAAACTAGCAGATCTCGCTTTTAGATCAACACCCAAATATCTAGCACAAAATACATTCTGCAGCTATGTATCCTTCAGCCATTGAACCCCCGGGACGACTCTTATTCCGAACATAAGACTTCAATATTCGAAGATAACTTTCAATTGGATACATCTAGCTTTTCGAAACAGGTTCGCCATACGTCACCTATTCTACTAGGTGAATAGGTAGGTGAACCATGATATCAAAAAATGTTGGTGGAAATATCCTTTCTAACTGACAAAGGGTCTCACTAATCTCAATATGTAGACGTGCAAGGTCTTGGGGATCTACCACTTTACTGCATATTCCCTTGAAAAAAGCACTTAATCTCGTCAGTGGAATTGCTACATCCTTGTGCAATGTTTTTTTTACAGCAATCGGAAGTAAGTATTGCATTATAAAGTGAGCATCATGACTTTTGTAACCAACAATCTTCCGATCATTAACATGTGCACATCTTGCAATGTTGGAACCATATCCTTGTGACAACTTTGCACTCTTAATAACACGACAGAATGTGCTCTTCTCTTCCTTTGTCATCCAAAATCGAGACTTTGCCATTTCAATTTTTTTACCATCAGCAGATATCTTTGGATGGAGCTCAGGCATTATATTAAGCTCGACCTAATCCCATCGTTCATTCATATGATCCTTAGACTTTCCAGGAATGTCTATCAATGTTCCAATAATATTATCAAATATGTTTTTCTCTATGTGAATCACATCAAGAGAATGCGGAGATGAAATAAACTTCCAATATGGGAGATCGGAAAAAAATAGACATTTTTCACCATGGATTATCTTCCTGATCTTTCTTTTTGTTTCCCAAGGCGACTCTTTCTGAATTCATTTTGATAGTTAGCTAGCAATTCAAATTTTTCATGCCCTGTCAAATGAACTGGTGCAACTACATCCATATGATCCCAAATAGAGTTTCTTTTGTATCTTCTATACGGATGGTACCGATCCACAAATCTTTGATGGCCCATGTAACACATCTTTTTACTACGTCTCACATATAGAGAGCAAGCTTCATAATGACGGTCCGAACATGCCAGTTTTCCTTTGGTGCTAAACCTTGACAACAATGCTAAACCTGGAAAGTCAATAATTGTAGACAACAAGGCAACATGCATATTGAACACTTGGTTACTAGTAGAATCATAGGTTTGAACCCCAAACTCATACAACTCATGCAAGTCCTTGATCACTGGTTGCAAGAATATATTAATGTTATTACCGTGAGACAAAGGACCCGGTATTAGAAGAACTAACATAATGAATTCTGGCTTCATGCACATCCATGGTGGCAAGTTATAGTTAATCAACATAACTGGCCATGTGCTATGAACAATGCTCATGTTGTTGAAAGGGTTAAACCCATAAGTTGCCAATGCCAACCTCACGTTTCTAGGTTCTTTCGAGAAGTCAGGAAAGGATAAATTAAAGTCCTTCCAAGCTTTTCCATCAGCCGGATGCCTTAGTAACCCATCCTTAATGCGTCCATTTGCGTGCCATGTCATATGACGAGCAGTCTTTGAACACATGTAAATTCTTTGTAATCTCTTCTTGTTGGGGAAATACCGTAACACCTTTGCAGGAATTTGACGAGGATTTTTTTCGTCTCATCCTTATCATTTGACTACCATCTCGACGATTTACATACATGACAGCTTGTTGCTTCTGCATGCTCCTCCTAATACAACATACAATCATTTGGATACGCATCTATCTTGGTATAATCAAGTCCTAATGCCTTTAAAGTATATTTAGCTTCATTAAACAACGCCGGTAGATTAGCATCAGGTTGTAAAGCCTTTAGAAGCTCTAACAAGCTAGAAAATACCGCATTGCTTAGCTTGTGATCACACTTGAAAACAAAAAGCCTTATAGTGAAGGAAAGTTTTGAGAAGTTTTTGCACCCTGAATACAATTCCTGTTGACCTTCTTCTACGAACTTATAAAAACTTGTTGTCTCTTCATTAGGACCTTCTTCAAATGTACCATGCAATAAGTCATCCATGTCATCATCAGAATATAATCCAGCACCATGCTCAATTGGTTGATCATCCACTCTTGGTTCTGATTCCGGTTCTGATGTAGGTACAAAACCCTTGGAAATCACATGGTCTTTCACAATGTTTTCTTCAAACTAATAACGATAACAACAACTTTTGCAAGGACAACGAATTTCATTTCCTTGCGCTTCAGTTTCAAAGGCTTTTTCTAAATACCTATTTAATCCCTTCTCATATTCATCAGTCCATCGATGAAGCATCCACCAATTTATATTTCCTTCATCCATGTTCAGAATTAGAGTAGCTACACAAAAAACCCTCAAATTGCATGACTAAATTTCAGTATTGCATGTTTCAGTAATAAAGAAATTAATTATAAAAGCATTTATGAATCCATTCACAATGGAAAAGAAAAACACACACAAATCAAGTCATGTACTAGAGTAAAATATAAAAACTAAATATGAACCAATAAGAAATATGCATAAACTTATTAAAACTTTGCTATGAAATTACATCTCTTAACTATAACACAAGTCTTCAATCACATTCAGTAACCCACCAATAACTGATGGTAAAATCAGCAAAAAAAAGTTGTATCCTAGTATAACTAAAGAAACTGAATTGGTCGGACTAGTTATATCTATTAGACAAGTTAACCAAATATCAATTACAAAACTAAACCATAAACCTTTTTAATCATGATATGAACACCTATAATTTTGTGGTAGTGCACACTCAAGCATTCATCAACAATAAGATTGGGTTTCATTCAAAGAAGCTTAGGGCTTTAAATAAGCATACCATTTATCTTTGTCTCCTTAGGACCATGTAAAATCATCCTCTTAGTACATTCAAAGCATCATTTAATTACCAGCAAAATCATAATCACCATATTGTGTTAACCCCATATAAAAATCCATACATATCATGACAACTTAATATTACAAAAAAAAACGATTTGAATCCAAGATTATCAGATGTGCCTTTAGTAATGTTAACAACAAGCACTCACAATATGATGAAAAATACTGTGATTGTAAAACCCAAAGATTAGCGCAATAACAAGTGAGCATGATTAGGACTAGAAACTTGAGTCCTTCAATTAAAACACTATCAAAATCAGTCCTATTTGTATACTAATCCTTCTAAAATTGAGCACAAGAGGAATCAACTTTGAGATTGGTTTTGCCTAAACCCGAAATTATGCACTAATATATAAACCCACCAAATAAACATGATACGTACATATTAGAGCTGAGATAAGGGTCAAAGAGGATGAAAGAAACACAAAAATTGTACCTTGTGCGATGAAGCTTGAGTTGTCTTCTGATTTTTGGTGAGAGGCGTGTTTGCTCGATGAAGGTGAGTTGTCTTCTGATATGTACATACATACATAGAATTGAAGAAAGAGTTTCAGATAGAAAGGGGGAAAAAAGCAGTCTTTTTTAATTCCCTTGGCGTGGGGTCCAAAAAATTCCCCCCAAATTTTTGCTCAAAATTGTGTTACATTTGACTCCGTTTTTTGCTACTATTATAAAAGATTTACAAAATTTATAAAAGTGTTAACCATTGTATATAAAAATATAACATTTTATTACTTCGTTTATAAAATGTTACCTTAAGACAAGAAATGTAGTAGTGACTTATTTTCCTAGAGACTGAGGGAGAGTACCCATTCTTACATAGCAGTGTTCGTTGTGATTCGTTGATGGACTACCAGGACCGAACCTCAACGTGCGAGAGAGATCGATCGGGTCCGAGGAGAGTTGCTTAGTCTAGAGGGTCAGAGAAGAGATAGAGGATTGGGCATGCTAGTGTAGGTGTTGGAGCATCGGGCTATGGACGAGGTCAGTCACATGAACGACCGAGTTACCCGCATGTAGATCCGCTTCCAAATGGGGTCATACACTGTTATAACTGTGGGGATTGCGGACATATCAGGCCAGAATGCAAGAGGCCATTGGTGACTTGTTTCACTTGCGGCAAGACAAGACACTGAGCTATCTTTTGCCTTCAGGGCACAACCCCGTCACAATATTGGTCTTCTCTTGTAGGAGCTCAGAGCAGTGGGTAGAGACCACCACAGTTTCAGGCTCAGGGAACACAACAAAATAGATCTCGAGGGAATCCTCTTCCGCAGGGTTCCGCTCAGGGATCAGGTTGAGGTAGGGGACATGGTGGAGGTACGACAAACACGAGAGGAGCTTAGGAACGAGTGTTGATGACATGAAATATGACCTTAGTATAGATGTGCTTATAACTAGTTTTTCTCCTTCGCATATAACTAGTTTTTCTCCTTCTTTTGTATGCATAGACATACATTCATGGCAATTATGGTTCATATTCATCTATTATGTTAGAATCGAGATCTACACAAGTTTTGTTACAATTGTAGGTGAATTGACGCAAATTGGAGCGGAAGTGGAGTATTCATGGACAATTGATCAAGGTGGACCACAATGGAAGCATTCAAGAACCTAAAGGAAGGATGAAGTCAAGTTTTGGAAGATATTAAAGAGATCAAAGAGATCACATGCCTCAGAGAATAAATCTCGGACAAGGACATAAAATGTCGGCCGAGATTATCTTTGGGCCTGGCCGTGGAATCTTACATTTCAGCCCAAAGCGCAATCTTTCAAACCCTACCTTTATTCTATAAGACAAAAGGCTGCAAGAATGATAAAGACGACGACACAACACAACAACTAAGGGAGGGTAGAGACTCATTGCAGCAAGGAAGCTTTGGATTCGCCAACTTGGAAACGGATTGACAACCCGTACTACTTCAACATTCGTAATTGAGAGATACATTAAGATTCTTTGTGAGATTATTCTAGTTTTTAATTTTCTTTTCTTTAGAACACAAGAACGGAACTTGTTATTGATTTTGATTCAGTTTATGTTATTTGAGAACGCCTTGTTTAGAAATTCTTGCGTTTCTTTCGGTTCCAATGATTGCAATTGGTTCTTGATTTCATATTGTTCGCCCCTAGAGGTGTGTGCAAATAAGCTTTAAATTTATAAAACTAGAATCAAGCAGCGAACCCGCAGTGTACGGATCGAGGTAGCTAAGCAAGAATTCCAGAGTATCGAACACAGGGATTTGGGTGGGAACAAATTCGATTTCAGGTTATCAAGCAATAAATATGAGAGTTTTACAAATATTGGGAAAACAACAATCCTAAAGATCCGGGTATTCAGTTGTGGCAACAGATTCAAGATATACTAATAATATGAAGACAGAGTAGAGATAAGCAAAGGTACACTAATGTAAGGTAATCGTACGGTTGAGGTTCCAAAAACCTTATGTAACTCACCTAAAAGATACTCCTTATACAGGTTGTTGAGGCTCAATATAAAGAGGTTCTAAAAGCAAGGATTAGTATCAAATACCCAAACCTATAATCTAAAGGTCAAGACTAACTTATCTGATTGAGGTTGTTGAGGCTCACAATCAAGGTAGAGGTTGTTGAGGCTTCACTACCACCTAGAAAAGACAAGTCTAAACTAAGCTAAAGCAAATCTTTAACTTTGGATTAAGGTAAAAGCAGACTCGTAAACTCATGGAAATTACGGTTGGATCTTGAGGTTCCACGGCCGTGGAACTCAAGAACAGCCCGTAATTTAGGGTTGTCGGCGACAATTCTCTAACTCTCAGGGTCTAATCTGTTTGCGATCGATCTATCATCATCTAAGCCACAACTATCAACCCTTCACCTTAGAATTGTTAAGGGTTTTTAGCCAATAACAGTCATTTAATATCAATTCAAGATTTATAAGATAAAAGATGGGAACTTTCAAGAACTTTCAATAATCTTCAAACGAATCTCAGAATCACAATCAAGAACAAGTATTTATCAAGAGATTCAATTCGGAATAAACAATCACAACCTTAGGAAAGAAAGGAAACGGGATGTCAATCCGATCCTAAATCAAACCTAAGCAAGAAGAGGAGTTTTCTTGCAAAATCCTCCAAGAACTTCGATCTTCCTCAACGCGAAGATCGCTAACAGCAATTCTCCAATCACGAACCCTGATCTTCAATGAGATCTCCGAAATTGCCCCTCAAATGAAGAAGCGTTGATTGCTAAGCTATGATAAGCGTAAGCGGAGATGTACGTCTATGCGTGGATTCTGAAATCTCTTTTCATCCGTCTTTTTATAATGCAGGCAAAACGTCGGCCCGGCCCATTCTTCAAAAGATCATGGCTTCGAAATGTGGCGAAAGGATTCGCCAAGATCACGGTCGTGGAAGATTCCACGACCGTAATTCTGAGGCGTGGAAATAAATACGGGTAACTTCCACGGCCGTAATATCCCCTGGAATGAACATCGAATTCTGCATCACAATCCACGGCCGTAATCTAGGGTCAAACCGTGGTTTTTGCCTTCATTCGTGCATTCTTCAATCTAATACTCCAAATTGCATCCCAAAAGGTGTCCTTGATCTAGAGGTACATCAACTCAACTCTCCTTCGCTCGATTTCGTTCGGAAATAGCTCCAAATGACCTATAATCAACATAGAACTCGTGTAGACATCCATATCGACAATTATAGGTAATACTAGCTCATATATGCATAAAGCTCCATCAAAGACTATCAATATGAATCAAATACGATTATAAAACGTGCCTAAAATATCACAATATTTCATGCTAACAAATAACCCCATACTTAACACTTGCTTGTCCCTAAGCAAGGTCTTTCAAAAAGCTTTAAACAAGAGTTAGGATGAAATATGTGTACCTTCTTTTGGATGAAAGTGACTTCTAAAGAATAGATCATTCTCAAACCTTGCTTCATTCGTTTTCAAACTTTCACGCACTTAATTAGAGAGTAAGAGGTAAAGAAAGCTCATGAAACAATTTAACTTCCAAGCAAGCATTATAACCTTCAAACATTATCAAAATCAATCATAAGAACTTCAATTTAGATCACCAAGCCATATAACATTCTTTTGATCTTAAGGACTTTTCAAAGGAAAAGGTCTAGAGTATGGAAGGGAAGGGAAACTTTAAGGGAGAGTGGTGCATAAATCCGGGAAAATGGACTACTACCTTCTTCTTCTTTTGCGGTTTCCGCAACTCTTCACTTAGAGCTTCGCTCTTACTTTTCATTTTTCGACTTTACTTTTGGAGTTATGGATAGAGGTGCACAAAAACCGAAGCCTAGGAGATTGGCGTTTCTCATTTTTTGCGAGATGCCTCAAACCTTTAGCGCACATACCATAATCCGCTAGGAATATCGCTCAATCCGACTTTGGCAAGACACAAACACCCGGCTATGTGAATGGTGCCGAGTTACTCATCGTCATGATTGACTTCCCCAAACCTATAATTTCCTTCTATTCAATTGATTGCAAATATATGCTCTCATGGCCCTCCCACATCAAACATGCCTTTTTCTCATTCACTTTCCAAGTTCCCGGATGGGTAAGGGAGGCTAATATTTCAATGAGGAGTTAGATGATCAAAGGAAGGAAAAAAAGAAAGTATCGAATTGCCTTAATCATTTCAAAAAGAAGCATAAGAACTTATAATGTGATTTCAACTTCGATTTCTTACATAATTTAGGTAACATTTTCACATTATAAAACTTGCAAAAGAGGTAAAATCTATTCATTCAATTTCTTTTCGAATTACTATCCTTTCAAGCATGCAATTGTTATCAACTTAATTCACAAGTAGTGTTTATCATAGAATTCATCTCAATTCATTAGAAGCATCAAATTTTATCAAAAATTTTCAATTTTTATGGGTTTTTAAAGTTCTTTTTCATGCAATGCAAGAATGAAACGTGTGACATATGATGAACATGCAATAATAGTCTCGGAATAGAAGCAACATATAGAGTAGAGTTATTACAAACATTTAGTACATCCCACCCCATACTTAGGACGAACATTGTCCCTAATGTTCACAAGAAAGAACAAAAGAAAGAAAAGAAAAGAAAACTCACAAATGGCGGCGGGGATGTCTAAAACGAGCAAGTCCGGTCATCAATCACTGCGGTGCCGGTGGAGGTGGGAATGGAGAGAAACTCGGGTCATAGTACCGCCCAAACTGCTGGCGGTAGACGTCCCTCATCATGTGGTCGAGGTCGTCCAAACGTCCATCTCTAGCGTCCGCCCGGATCTCTAATGCTCCGACTCTCTCTGAAAGTCCGGTAGCCCACTCCGGCATCCTCTCATACCATCCCGGAGCGCGATCATACCATCCGGGAGCGTCTGCTGGTGCTGCTGCTGGTGGTGGTGGTGGTGGTGGTGCTGTGTACGTAGTGGACCAAGGAGGAGGTGTCTCGTACCAGGTGGGAGGTGTAGTCATCCACGTGGGTCTCTCGCTCACGCTAGCGCGGCGAGATGACGAGCCTGAAGCTCCAGTCGGACGCGGAGAGCGTCTAGGTACATCCTGCTGATCCGGCTGATCCGGAAACGAGCCGAACTCCTGCTCTGCTCCTGCACCACTCTCATACGGATCTCCCATATCCTCCTCATCTACAACCGGCGGTGGAACGTAAGGGGGAGCTACAAGCCTGTTCGCATGCATCGCAGCGAACGTTTCCTTCCAGTTGTGGCGTCCTGCCACAATGGAATACTCCGGCAGCCACTCTATACCCCTGCCGGTCCTACTCTCCCAGGGCATGCCCGCGTAAGGCGGACCTCTATGTGTGGGGAAGATGAGTCCCCTAACCATGAAAGCGTGTAGCCCTAATGGAACTGCCGGTATACGTGTGCAAGCTGAGAAATCCACTCCAAAAGCCCTAGCTATGTGGGTCACTATCCCACCGTACCCAATGTTCCCTCTCGATTTGTTCTTCAATTCGGAATAAACAATCACAATCTTAGGAAAGAAAGGAAACGGGATGTCAATCCGATCCTAAATCAAACCTAAGCAAGAAAAGTAGTTTTCTTGCAAAATCCTCCAAGAACTTCGATCTTCCTCAACGCAAAGATCGCTAACAGCAATTCTCCAATCACGAACTTTGATCTTCAATGAGATCTCCCAAAAGCACCTCCAAGAATGAAGGTTTGTGTGTTGCTAAGCTTGCGTTCTTGCCGCTAAACTTAGGGTTTGAAGGGTCGTAAGCTCGATAACGAGGTAAGGCGAGGTGACGGAATCTTGCTTCATCCGTCCTTTTTATAATGCAGGGCAAAACGTCGGCCCGGCCCGATCTTCAAAAGATCATGGCTTCGAAACGTGGCGAAAGGATTCGCCAAGATCACGGTCGTGGAAGATTCCACGACCGTAATTCTGAGGCGTGGAAACAAATACGGGTAACTTCCACGGCCGTAATATCCCCTGGAATGAACATCGAATTCTGCATCATAATCCACGGCCGTAATCTAGGGTCAAACCGTGATTTTTGCCTTCATTCGTGCATTCTTCAATCTAATACTCCAAATTGCTTCCCAAAAGGTGTCCTTGATCTAGAGGTACATCAACTCAACTCTCCTTCGCTCGATTTCGTTCGGAAATAGCTCCAAATCACCTATAATCAACATAGAACTCGTGTAGACATCCATATCGACAATATAGGTAATACTAGCTCATATATGCATAAAGCTCCATCAAAGACTATCAATATGAATCAAATACGATTATAAAACGTGCCTAAAATATCACAATATTTCATGCTAACAAATAACCCCATACTTAACACTTGCTTGTCCCTAAGCAAGGTCTTTCAAAAAGCTTTAAACAAGAGTTAGGATGAAATATGTGTACCTTCTTTTGGATGAAAGTGACTTCTAAAGAATAGATCATTCTCAAACCTTGCTTCATTCGTTTTCAAACTTTCACGCACTTAATTAGAGAGTAAGAGGTAAAGAAAGCTCATGAAACAATTTAACTTCCAAGCAAGCATTATAACCTTCAAACATTATCAAAATCAATCATAAGAACTTCAATTTAGATCACCAAGCCATATAACATTCTTTTGATCTTAAGGACTTTTCAAAGGAAAAGGTCTAGAGTATGGAAGGGAAGGGAAACTTTAAGGGAGAGTGGTGCATAAATCCGGGAAAATGGACTACTACCTTCTTCTTCTTTTGCGGTTTCCGCAACTCTTCACTTAGAGCTTCGCTCTTACTTTTCATTTTTCGACTTTACTTTTGGAGTTATGGATAGAGGTGCACAAAAACCGAAGCCTAGGAGATTGGCGTTTCTCAAATTTTTTTGCGAGATGCCTCAAACCCTTAGCGCACATACCATAATCCGCTAGGAATATCGCTCAATCCGATTTTGGCAAGACACAAACACCCGGCTATGTGAATGGTGCCGAGTTACTCATCTTCATGATTGACTTCCCCAAACCTATAATTTCTTTCTATTCAATTGATTGCAAATATATGCTCTCATGGCCCTCCCACATCAAACATGCCTTTTTCTCGTTCACTTCCAAATTCCCGGATAGGTAAAGGAGGCTAATATTTCAATGAGGAGCTAGATGATCAAAGGAAAGAAGAAAGAAAGTATCGAATTGCCTTAATCATCTCAAAAAGAAGCATAAGAACTTATAATGTGATTTCAACTTCGATTTCTTATCTGATTTAGGTAACATTTTCACATTATAAAACTTGCAAAAGAGGTAAAATCTATTCATTCAATTTCTTTTCGAATTACTATCCTTTCAAGCATGCAATCGTTATCAACTTAATTCGCAAGTAGTGTTTATCATAGAATTCATCTCAATTCATTAGAAGCATCAAATTTTTCAAAAATTTTCAATTTTTATGGGTTTTTAAGGTTCTTTTTCATGCAATGCAAGAATGAAACGTGTGACATATGATGAACATGCAATAATAGTCTCGGAATAGAAGCAACATATAGAGTAGAGTTATTACAAACATTTAGTACATCCCACCCCATACTTAGGACGAACATTGTCCCTAATGTTCACAAGAAAGAACAAAAGAAAGAAAAGAAAAGAAAACTCACAAATGGCGGCGGGGATGTCTAAAACGAGCAAGTCCGGTCATCCATCACTGCGGTGCCGGTGGAGGTGGGAATGGAGAGAAACTCGGGTCATAGTACCGCCCAAACTGCTGGCGGTAGACGTCCCTCATCATATGGTCGAGGTCGTCCAAACGTCCATCTCTAGCGTCCGCCCGGATCTCCAATGCTCCGACTCTCTCTGAAAGTCCGGTAGCCCACTCCGGCATCCTCTCATACCATCCCGGAGCGCGATCATACCATCCGGGAGCGTCTGCTGGTGCTGCTGCTGGTGGTGGTGGTGGTGGTGGTGCTGTGTACGTAGTGGACCAAGGAGGAGGTGTCTCGTACCAGGTGGGAGGTGTAGTCATCCACGTGGGTCTCTCGCTCACGCTAGCGCGGCGAGATGACGAGCCTGAAGCTCCAGTCGGACGCGGAGAGCGTCTAGGTACATCCTGCTGATCCGGCTGATCCGGAAACGAGCCGAACTCCTGCTCTGCTCCTGCACCACTCTCATACGGATCTCCCATATCCTCCTCATCTACAACCGGCGGTGGAACGTAAGGGGGAGCTACAAGCCTGTTCGCATGCATCGCAGCGAACGTTTCCTTCCAGTTGTGGCGTCCTGCCACAATGGAATACTCCGGCAGCCACTCTATACCCCTGCCGGTCCTACTCTCCCAGGGCATGCCCGCGTAAGGCGGACCTCTATGTGTGGGGAAGATGAGTCCCCTAACCATGAAAGCGTGTAGCCCTAATGGAACTGCCGGTATACGTGTGCAAGCTGAGAAATCCACTCCAAAAGCCCTAGCTATGTGGGTCACTATCCCACCGTACCCAATGTTCCCTCTCGATTTGTTCTTCAATTTACTCATAGTCGCCGCCAAAAGGGTAGCACAATCGGCGCGGCATCCGTGAAGCATAGCATAGAGAAGGAATAGCTCATCCGTCTTGATCTTTTGGGGCGTCTCCGTCTTAGGGAAGAGACACTCCGAAAGAACACGGTGAGCTATCTTCAAGGCCAAATGGTACATCAATCTGGCCTTGGTGTCAGCTGGATGCCAACGGTCCTCGTCGGCATAGACCATAGCTATATCTCCCCAAAAGTCCTTAGCGGACACGTTCCTAGGGATGCGACCGTTGTAGGTCTCGTGGAACCCAAAAATGGTCCCAAACTCAACTATACTCAACTGGTAGTCTCGGTTCATGAGACGGAAGGAGACGGTTCTATCAACAGGGCTGTGCTCGAAAGACGTCACAACCTCTCGGGTGATCTCCTCATAAGCGTCTTCACGAATGTTCGTGAAGACAATTAAACCGGCTCTATCCAAGAGCCATGTGAGGTCATCTACAATGTTGAGAGGATGTAGATCCTCTAACAACAAGTATCTAGGGCCAATTACTGCCCTCTTCTCGATCCTCTCAAATGCAGCTTGGTGGTTTTCGTGTATGATCGGGATGCTAGGGTGAGGTGGTGAGGATGGAGGTGAAGATGGAGGTGAAGGTGAGGGAGATGAAGGTGGTGGTGCCCTAGATGTGGAAGGGTTACCCTTTCTCTTCTTATTCTGCTCTCCTTTCTTTTCCTTAATCCTTCCCGAAACTCTCCTCACAAAATCCATTCTGTTGGAAATTACGGTCTGTTCTTCCCAAAACCACGGCCGTGGAACCTAGGCAGACCGTGGTTCGACACAGTAATTCTCAATTCTCAGCAATTCAGCAATCAAACTTCACAACAAGCAGTCCTAATCTAATTTCTTCCAATCTCAATCAGTTCTTCCTAATAATCTCTAACAAAAACGAACAAAAACGGCTAAAATCAAGAAGGGAGCAAAAACCTCTTTTTTCGGATTGAGAAATCCAAAATGCGAGTTTGTTGATCGTTTTCCGCGCGATTTGTTGCTTGGATCTTGTTCTTGGTTGGATTTGCTTCGGTTTAGGAAGAAGAATCGTTAAAAACGATTAGAGAACGAAGATTTGGGAGGGGCTGCGTGTTTTCGGCGTTTAGGGCGTGGAAATTGGGGGTTTTTGTGGTGTTTTTGTGGTGAAGTGTGGCTTTTATACTCGCAGGCAAAATTTCAAAAATCACGGTCTATCGGGGTATTCCACGGCCGTGGAAATGTACGGACCCGTAATTTTGGTGATTTTTCACAGGCTTTTGAGAATTACGGCCACTGTAGCAATGACGACCGTAATTTAGACCGTGGAA
Organism: Fagopyrum esculentum; assembly: GCA_033239045.1. Lineage (NCBI taxonomy): Eukaryota > Viridiplantae > Streptophyta > Magnoliopsida > Caryophyllales > Polygonaceae > Fagopyrum > Fagopyrum esculentum. Next base: position 36,437,782 of record BSUD01000004.1, on the reverse strand, counting down.
CTCTCTGTAAAGCTTCAAAGTCCAAATTTCGTCACTTCTCTTTGACATTATCCCTCCTTTCTCCTTTTCCATCGATCCTACAACCAAAAACACGAGCATACCGGAAGGAATCGAGGCAAAATAAAACCGAAAGTCGATTCTAAACTAAACTATGAATCGAAAACAAAAACGAAAATGCAATACCTTGGGTTGCCTCCCAAGAAGCGCTTTGTTTAAGGTCCGTAGCTAGACCGTACTCGCACTTATTCGAGTGCGGTAGGTGCGAACTCCTCAGCTTGGATTTCCGGTGAGTACTTCTTGAGTCGTTGACCGTTCACCTTAAAACTTCCGCTAGCTTCACCCCATACTTCAACTGCACCATGGGGGAAAATACGCTTAATTAGAAAAGGTCCAGTCCAACGAGATTTTAACTTACCTGGAAAGAGGCGAAGTCTCGAATTGAAGAGGAGAACTTGATCTCCTTCTTGGAAGTCCTTTGGAATGATATGCTTATCATGCCAACGCTTTGCTCTTTCCTTGTAAATCTTAGCGTTTTCGTAGGCGTTCAAACGGAGTTCATCCAGCTTGTTGATGTCTAGGAGACGCTTCTCTCCCGCTTCTTTCATGCTGAAATTCAGCCACTTGATAGCCCAAAACGCCTTGTGCTCTAGCTCTACCGGTAAGTGACAAGACTTCCCATACACAAGGTTGTATGGTGTGGTTCCTATGGGAGTCTTGTATGCAGTCCGGTATGCCCATAGCGCATCATCTAGTTTCAAGGACCAATCCTTCCTAGTCCTCGAAACCGTCTTCTCTAGAATTCCCTTGATCTCCCTATTTGAGATCTCAACTTGTCCACTCGTTTGTGGATGGTAAGGGGTGGCGATCTTGTGAGTAACCCCATACTTGGATAGAAGAGCTTCAAAGCGACGGGCTATGAAGTGAGAACCCCCATCACTAATGATCGTCCTTGGCGTCCCGAATCGCGGAAAAATGGTCTTGTTGAAGAACTTAACCACCACCATGGCATCATTTGTGGGAGAGGCAATGGCTTCCACCCATCTAGAAACGTAGTCTACCGCCAATAATATGTATTGGTTCCCACAAGAAGAAGGGAATGGTCCCATGAAGTCAACTCTCCAGACGTCAAAAATCTCTACCTCTTGGATGTTGTTGAGGGGCATCTCGTTCCTTCTAGAGATATTGCCTGTTCTTTGACAAGCATCGCAACAAGAAACAAAGGATTGCACATCTTTAAATAAAGTAGGCCAATAAAATCCGGATTGCAATACCTTTGCGCTAGTTTTGTTCGAACTAGCGTGTCCTCCACAAGGTAGTGAATGACAATGACGGATGACGCTTTGCATCTCATCTTCCGGCACACATCGCCGAATGATGCCATCCGGACCTCTCTTGAAGAGAAGAGGCTCGTTCCAATGATATTCCCGGACGTCCTTGAAGAACTTTTTCCTTTGCGCATATGATAGTCCGGGTGGTATTTCCTGGCAAACCAAATAATTAACGAAATCAGCAAACCATGGTTCGTCACCCTTGGAGATTACCTTGATGCACTCCTCAATGATGTGTAGGTGTTCGTCCGGAAAGGAGTCATCAATGGGTAAATGGTCGTCCTCTAGATGTGTTAGGCGACTCAAATGATCCGCAACAGAATTTTCCGAGCCTTTCTTGTCGCGGATCTCAAGATCGAATTCTTGTAGGAGAAGAATCCATCTAATCAGCCTTGGCTTCGCATCTTTCTTTGCAAGGAGGTACCGGATCGCAGCATGATCCGTGTAGACAATCACCTTTGCACCTACAAGATAGGAGCGAAATTTGTCAATAGCGTAGACAATGGCTAGAAATTCCTTTTCCGTAGTGGCGTAGTTGAGCTGGGCTTCGTCTAGCGTCTTGCTAGCGTAGTATATGGCGTGGGTTCGTCCTTCCTTTCGTTGCCCAAGAACAGCTCCTATGGCTACGTCACTAGCATCGCACATAATCTCGAAAGGGAGAGTCCAATCCGGTGGTTGGATAATGGGTGCTGAAATTAGAGCTTGCCGGATGGTGTTGAACGCATCTAGACATTCCTGCGAAAACTCAAAAACCGCATCCTTCATCAATAGATTAGTGAGAGGTTTTGATATCTTAGAAAAGTCTTGGATAAAACGTCTATAAAATCCAGCATGTCCTAGAAAACTTCTTATTCCCTTCACCGAAACTGGAGGAGGAAGTTTCTCTATGGTCTCTATTTTAGCCTTGTCTACCTCTATCCCTCTACTAGAGACTAAGTGACCTAAAACGATTCCTTCTTTAACCATGAATTGACACTTCTCCCAATTAAGGACTAGGTTAGTGTCTTCACATCTTTGCAAAACAAGAGAAAGGTTAGAAAGACAATCGTTAAAAGAGGAACCGTAAACGGAGAAGTCGTCCATGAAGACTTCCATGATTTCCTCTACGTATTCGGAGAAGATGGCCATCATGCACCGTTGAAAGGTGGCTGGGGCGTTGCAAAGCCCGAACGGCATCCTCCTATAAGCGAACGTACCCCAAGGGCACGTGAATGTGGTCTTCTCTTGATCATCCGGATGTATCGGGATCTGAAAGAAACCACTATAACCGTCAAGGTAGCAAAAGTATGAATGTTGTGCTAACCTTTCAAGCATTTGGTCGATGAATGGTAATGGAAAGTGATCCTTCCGCGTTGCGTTGTTGAGCTTGCGGTAGTCTATGCACATTCGCCATCCAGTCACAGTTCGGGTAGGAATGAGTTCGTTGTTCTTATTGGTGATGACCGTCATTCCTCCCTTCTTTGGAACTACTTGAACTGGGCTCACCCACTTGCTATCGGAGATAGGATAGATGATACCTGCATCAAGAAGTTTAAGAATTTCCTTCTTGACAACCTCCTTCATGGTCGGATTCAACCGCCTTTGAGGTTGTCTTGAAGTTCTAAAATCCTCCTCCATTAGTATTTTATGCATGCATAGGGAGGGTTTAATTCCTACTAAGTCCTCAATAGTATAGCCTATGGCTCTTCTATGTCTCCTAAGGACAATCATGAGCTGTTCATGTTCATCTACGCTTAATTCGGAACTAACGATAACCGGGAAGGTGGAGTTAGATCCAAGAAAAGCGTACCTTAGATGAGTAGGAAGTGGTTTGAGTTCCATTGCTTTCGGAGCTTCCAATGATCCTTGAGGAGCTTCCGATGTTTCCTTAGAGGTTTCTAAGGATGTTGAATGATTTGGAGAAGAATTAGGAGAAGTTGAAGAAGCGTGCTGATCACTATTTTCCACGGTCAAAATCACGTTTTCCCCTGTTTTTCCACGGCCGTAATATCCTCTGGAATGGAGGTCGAATTTGGTTGTGGAATCCACGGCCGTGGAATACAGGGTATGGCCGTGGAATCTTGTATTTTCGGCCTCATCGTGGAGTTTTTCAAACTCCACTTCATGCATCTCTTCTTGTGCTTCCAAGGCTCCAATCTTCTCTTTGCACTCTCCTTCTTCTCCTTCATGGGTTAGACTCATAGTGATAACCTTTTGCAAAGGGTCGTTAAAGAGAATCGCACTTACCTCTTCCCTAGACAAGCCTTCTTCGTCTTGGATGTTGTAAATATCCTCATCAAAGATCGGCTCCTTCACTAGAGTGGAAAGAACGAACTCTACTTTCTCTTCCCCAATGTCAAAAGCGAGTCTTCCATTCTTGCAATCGACCATGCAGCCGGAAGTTGCAAGAAACGGTCTTCCGAGTATGATCGGGACCGGACTATCTGCAGGAATGTCAAGCACAACAAAATCAATGGGGACAAAGAACTTGCCTAGCTTAACAGGGACGTCCTCTACAATGCCGACGGGACGAGTAATGGATCGATCCGCCATGTATAACGTCATCTTCACCGGTTTAGGGTCGCCTAAACCGATCTTCCTGCACAATGCAAGTGGTATGATGCTCACACTTGCTCCTAAGTCACATAAAGCGTCATATGTGACCTCTCCCACTCCAATGGGAATGCAAAATGACCCCGGATCTTTCAGCTTTGGGGGCATTTTCTCCTTCATAGTCTTGATGAGGTCCGAAGAATCCGAACTCATCTTGACCTCTCCAAAATCTTCTAGTTTCCTCTTGTTAGAGAGGAGCTCCTTCAAGAACTTGCCATAAGCCGGCATACCTACAATAGCATCAATGAAAGGTATATTAATATGCAGTTTGCTCATGAGTTCTATGAACTTACCGAATTGCTTGTCTAGGCGCGCTCGCGCTCTAGATTGAGGGAATGGTAGGGGGGGTTTGAAAGCTGGAGGTGGAACATAGACGTCCTCCTTCTCCCTCCCCTTTTCTTTACTTTTCTCTACGGGGACTTCAACAAACGTAGGCTGCGGATCGGTGGTAGTCACTCCGCTCCTAGTTGTGATCGCCATTACCCTTCCCTTAGGGTTGTCCTCCGTCTTTCCTGGAAGTTTCCCTTGATTCCTAGGGACTTCCTCCGCATGGTTGAACATTTGATTCTCCAAAACCTTTTGAGCCTTGTCAACCTTAGAAATTTGATCATCAACCTTGATGATGCGGTTCTCCAACCCTTGAAGCTTTCCCAAGATCGTTTCCAACATGGGATCCGACTTTTCCTTTCCCGTATTGTTTCCTCCATTTGATGATTGCCCCTGGCTTTTTGTTCGCCCCTAGAGGTGTGTGCAAATAAGCTTTAAATTTATAAAACTAGAATCAAGCAGCGAACCCGCAGTGTACGGATCGAGGTAGCTAAGCAAGAATTCCAGAGTATCGAACACAGGGATTTGGGTGGGAACAAATTCGATTTCAAGTTATCAAGCAATGAATATGGGAGTTTTGCAAATATTGGGAAAACAACAATCCTAAAGATCCGGGTATTCAGTTGTGGCAACAGATTCAAGATATACTAATGATATAAAGACAGAGTAGAGACATGCAAAGGTATACTAGTGTAAGGTAATCGTACGGTTGAGGTTCCAAAAACCTTATGTAACTCACCTAAAAGATACTCCTTATACAGGTTGTTGAGGCTCAATATAAAGAGGTTCTAAAAGCAAGGATTAGTATCAAATACCCAAACCTAAAATCTAAAGGTCAAGACTAACTTATCCGATTGAGGTTGTTGAGGCTCACAATCGAGGTAGAGGTTGTTGAGGCTTCACTACCACCTAGAAAAGACAAGTCTAAACTAAGCTAAAGCAAATCTTTAACTTTGGATTAAGGTAAAAGCAGGCTCGTAAACTCATGGAAATTACGGTTGGATCTTGAGGTTCCACGGCCGTGGAACTCAAGAACAGCCCGTAATTTAGGGTTGTCGGCGACAATTCTCTAACTCTCAGGGTCTAATCTGTTTGCGATCGATCTATCATCATCTAAGCCACAACTATCAACCCTTCACCTTAGAATTGTTAAGGGTTTTTAGCCAATAACAGTCATTTGATATCAATTCAAGATTTATAAGATAAAAGATGGGAACTTTCAAGAACTTTCAATAATCTTCAAACGAATCTCAGAATCACAATCAAGAACAAGTGTTTATCAAAAGATTCAATTCGGAATAAACAATCACAATCTTAGGAAAGAAAGGAAACGGGATGTCAATCCGATCCTAAATCAAACCTAAGCAAGAAGAGGAGTTTTCTTGCGGAATCCTCCAAGAACTTCGATCTTCCTCAACGCGAAGATCGCTCACAGCAATTCTCCAATCACGAACTTTGATCTTCAATGAGATCTCCCAAAATCACCTCCAAGAATGAAGGTTTGTGTGTTGCTAAGCTTGCGTTCTTGCCGCTCCACTTAGGGTTTGAAACGTCGTAAGCTAGGTAGCGGGGTAAGGCGAGGTGACGGAATCTCGCTTCATCCGTCCTTTTTATAATGCAGGGCAAAACGTCGGCCCGGCCCGATCTTCAAAAGATCATGGCTTCGAAACGTGGCGAAAGGATTCGCTAAGATCACGGTCGTGGAATATTCCACGACCGTAATTCTGAGGCGTGGAAACAAATACGGGTAGCTTCCACGGCCGTAATATCCCCTGGAATGAACATCGAATTCTGCATCACAATCCACGGCCGTAATCTAGGGTCGAACCGTGATTTTTGCCTTCATTCGTGCATTCCTCAATCTAATACTTCAAATTGCTTCCAAAAGGTGTCCTTGCTTCCAAAAATTTTCAGTTTTTATGGGTTTTTAAAGTTCTTTTTCATGCGATGCAAGAATGAAACGTGTAACATATGATGAACATGCAATAATAGTCTCGGAATAGAAGCAACATATAGAGTAGAGTTATTACAAACATTTAGTACATCCCACCCCATACTTAGGACGAACATTGTCCCTAATGTTCACAAGAAAGAACAAAAGAAAGAAGGAAAAAGAAACTCACAAATGGTGGCGGGGATGTCTAAAACGAGCAGTCCGGTCATCAATCACTGCGGTGCCGGTGGAGGTGGGAATGGAGAGAAACTCGGGTCATAGTACCGCCCAAACTGCTGGCGGTAGACGTCCCTCATCATGTGGTCGAGGTCGTCCAAATGTCTGTCTCTAGCGTCCGCCCGGATCTCTAATGCTCCGACTCTCTCTGAAAGTCCGGTAGCCCACTCCGGCATCCTCTCATACCATCCCGGAGCGCGATCATACCATCCGGGAGCGTCTGCTGGTGCTGCTGCTGGTGGTGGTGGTGGTGGTGGTGCTGTGTATGTAGTGGACCAAGGAGGAGGTGTCTCGTACCAGGTGGGAGGTGTAGTCATCCACGTGGGTCTCTCGCTCACGCTAGCGCGGCGAGATGACGAGCCTGAAGCTCCAGTCGGACGCGGAGAGCGTCTAGGTACATCCTGCTGATCCGGCTGATCCGGAAACGAGCCGAACTCCTGCTCTGCTCCTGCACCACTCTCATACGGATCTCCCATATCCTCCTCATCTACAACCGGCGGTGGAACGTAAGGGGGAGCTACAAGCCTGTTCGCATGCATCGCAGCGAACGTTTCCTTCCAGTTGTGGCGTCCTGCCACAATGGAATACTCCGGCAGCCACTCAATACCCCTGCCGGTCCTACTCTCCCAGGGCATGCCCGCGTAAGGCGGACCTCTATGTGTGGGGAAGATGAGTCCCCTAACCATGAAAGCGTGTAGCCCTAATGGAACTGCCGGTATACGCGTGCAAGCTGAGAAATCCACTCCAAAAGTCCTAGCTATGTGGGTCACTATCCCACCGTACCCAATGTTCCCTCTCGACTTGTTCTTCAACTTACTCATAGTCGCCGCTAAAAGGGTAGCACAATCGGCGCGGCATCCGTGAAGCATAGCATAGAGGAGGAATAGCTCATCCGTCTTGATCTTTTGGGGCGTCTCCGTCTTAGGGAAGAGACACTCCGAAAGAACACGGTGAGCTATCTTCAAGGCCAAATGGTACATCAATTTGGCGTTGTTGAGCTTGCGGTAGTCTATGCACATTCGCCATCCAGTCACGGTTCGGGTAGGAATGAGTTCGTTGTTCTTATTGGTGATGACCGTCATTCCTCCCTTCTTCGGAACTACTTGAACTGGGCTCACCCACTTGCTATCGGAGATAGGATAGATGATACCTGCATCAAGAAGTTTAAGAATTTCCTTCTTGACAACCTCCTTCATGGTCGGATTCAACCGCCTTTGAGGTTGTCTTGAAGTTCTAAAATCCTCCTCCATTAGTATTTTATGCATGCATAGGGAGGGTTTAATTCCTACTAAGTCCTCAATAGTATAGCCTATGGCTTTTCTATGTTTCCTAAGGACAATCATGAGCTGTTCATGTTCATCTATGCTTAATTCGGAACTAACGATAACCGGGAAGGTAGAATTAGATCCAAGAAAAGCGTACCTTAGATGAGTAGGAAGTGGTTTGAGTTCCATCGCTTTCGGAGCTTCCAATGATCCTTGAGGAGCTTCCGATGTTTCCTTAGAGGTTTCTAAGGATGTTGAATGGTTTGGAGAAGAATTAGGAGAAGTTGAAGAAGCGTGCTGATCACTATTTTCCACGGTCAAAATCACGTTTTCCCCTGTTTTTCCACGGCCGTAATATCCTCTGGAATGGAGGTCGAATTTGGTTGTGGAATCCACGGCCGTGGAATACAGGGTATGGCCGTGGAATCTTGTATTTTCAGCCTCATCGTGGAGTTTTTCAAACTCCACTTCATGCATCTCTTCTTGTGCTTCCAAGGCTTCAATTTCCTCTTTGCACTCTCCTTCTTCTCCTTCATGGGTTAGACTCATAGTGATAACCTTTTGCAAAGGATCGTTAAAGAGAATCGCACTTACCTCCTCCCTAGACAAGCCTTCTTCGTCTTGGATGTTGTAAATATCCTCATCAAAGATCGGCTCCTTCACTAGAGTGGAAAGAACGAACTCTACTTTCTCTTCCCCAATGTCAAAAGCGAGTCTTCCATTCTTGCAATCGACCATGCAGCCGGAAGTTGCAAGAAACGGTCTTCCGAGTATGATCGGGACCGGACTATCTGCAGGAATGTCAAGCACAACAAAATCAATGGGGACAAAGAACTTGCCTAGCTTAACAGGGACGTCCTCTACAATGCCGACGGGACGAGTAATGGATCGATCCGCCATGTATAACGTCATCTTCACCGGTTTAGGGTCGCCTAAACCGATCTTCCTGCACAACGCAAGTGGTATGATGCTCACACTTGCTCCTAGATCACACAAAGCGTCATATGTGACCTCTCCCACTCCTATGGGAATGCAAAATGACCCCGGATCCTTCAGCTTTGGGGGCATTTTCTCCTTCATAGTCTTGATGAGGTCCGAAGAATCCGAACTCATCTTGACTTCTCCAAAATCTTCTAGCTTCCTCTTGTTAGAGAGGAGCTCCTTCAAGAACTTGCCATAAGCCGGCATACCTACAATAGCATCAATGAAAGGTATATTAATATGCAGTTTGCTCATGAGTTCTATGAACTTACCGAATTGCTTGTCTAGGCGCGCTCGCGCTCTAGATTGAGGGAACGGTAGGGGAGGTTTTAAAGCTGGAGGTGGAACGTAGACGTCCTCCTTCTCCTTCCCTTTTTCCTTGCCTTTCTCCACGGGGACTTCAACAAACGTAGGCTGCGGATCGGTGGTAGTCACTCCGCTCCTAGTTGTAATCGCCATCACCCTTCCCTTAGGGTTGTCTTCCGTCTTCCCTGGAAGTTTCCCTTGATTCCTAGGAACTTCCTCCGCATGGTTGAACATTTGATTCTCCAAAACCTTTTGAGCTTTGTCAACCTTAGAAATTTGATCGTCAACCTTGATGATGCGGTTCTCCAACCCTTGAAGCTTTCCCAAGATCGTTTCCAACATGGGATCCGGCTTTTCCTTTCCCGTATTGTTTCCTCCATTTGATGATTGCCCCTGGCTTTTCAAAGGAGTAGAGGAAGAAGAGGGTGGAGTTAGTGAATTGGAATTGGAAGGATAGGAGTTACCGGAATTTTGTTGATTGGAGCGCCAATTGTTGTTGTTCGAACCACGATTGTTGTTCCAATTGTTGTTGTTCCGGTTGTTGTTGTTTCCATTCCAATTGTTATTCCGGTTATTATTCCGGTTATTGTTGTTGCGGTTGGTGTTATCACCGCCGTTGTTGTTGCCCAAATAGCCAACATCCTTCTCTTGTTGCTTTGGGAAGTTGGTCTTGATAGCCTCCTTCAACTCTTTGATCTCATTGTTGAGGGAGAAAATCTGATTTTGAGCTTCATGTGTGAGCTTCGCTCCTTGCTCCACACGATTTCCCTCCACCTTCCGGTGGGAATACTTCTCCATGACTCTTGCTTGCTTCTCAATGAAATCCCAAGCGTCATCTTCTCTCATGTCCATGAACGTTCCACATGAGAGGGATTGAAGGTTGAATTGTGTTCCCGCATCCAGCCCCTTGTAGTAAATTTCCAGCAAGGCAAGCTTGGATATGCCGTGATGAGGACAATCCAAGAGCAAATCCTGAAACCTTTCCCAAGATTGAAACAAACTTTCGTTAGGTCTCATAGAAAAAGCATTAATCTTACCTCTAAGTTCCGCCGTTTTGGAGGGCGGAAAGAACTTGGTGAGAAACTCTGCGGAGAGGTCTTCCCATGTCTCTAGCTTTCCACTAGGAAGAGCTTGGTACCAGGATAGCGCTTTCCCTTTCAAAGAGAAAAAGAAAGGTTTGAGCTTATAGCTGTTGGTAGTGGCGTTCTTTGGCCTCATTGTCTCCATCATGCACTCAAAGTTTTGCAGGTGTTGGTGTGGAGATTCAGCGCTTGTACCGCCAAACTGACTTTGGCGAACAAGAGTGATGACTTGAGGGTTGAAACTAAACCCTTGTACATCTTCAGCATCAAAGTTCACACCTAAGCGGCGCGGTTGTTGTGTTGGATCCATCCGCTGGCCAAGAGTTCTTGGCTCATTATCCACACGTTCGACTCTCGCATTCCTAGGTGGAATGCGGCGGTTAGCAGCTCCTGTGTGTTGAAAGGATTTATATTGATCGTGGGATCAATCTCTTCTAGCGCAGGCATGGAAGAATCACTATCATCAGCGGACGAGTTACCTCTTCTTCTAGACCTTGTCCTTCTTCTCGAGGACTTCTTTCCCACCTTATCTTCAAGATCGCTCATCTTTATCTTCATTTGAACGATCATGTCTTGTAGACCGTTAACTTGAGTTTGATGACGATCCATCTCATCCTGGAGGAGATTCTCATTCCATCGGAGTTGAGCTTCCTTCTCCGCTAACTTAGTTTGAAGATCGTTTTCGTTTTCTTGAGCCATCCTCTTTTCTTTGCGTCTTCGTCTCAAGGTTTTCTCTAGCTCTTGATCAAGAGGTAAGAGATCTTCGGTGTTTCTAGATCTGCGCATGCACTCAAAAAGAATCAAATAACGAGAGCAAGCTCCCAAGCTTGACAACCGGTTACCGAATTCGGCCGAAACCAAATCCCCGGCAACGGCGCCAAAAACTTGTTCGCCCCTAGAGGTGTGTGCAAATAAGCTTTAAATTTATAAAACTAGAATCAAGAAGCGAACCCGCAGTGTACGGATCGAGGTAGCTAAGCAAGAATTCCAGAGTATCGAACACAGGGATTTGGGTGGGAACAAATTCGATTTCAGGTTATCAAGCAATAAATATGAGAGTTTTGCAAATATTGGGAAAACAACAATCCTAAAGATCCGGGTATTCAGTTGTGGCAACAGATTCAAGATATACTAATAATATGAAGACAGAGTAGAGATAAGCAAAGGTACACTAATGTAAGGTAATCGTACGGTTGAGGTTCCAAAAACCTTATGTAACTCACCTAAAAGATACTCCTTATACAGGTTGTTGAGGCTCAATATAAAGAGGTTCTAAAAGCAAGGATTAGTATCAAATACCCAAACCTACGATCTGAAGGTCAAGACTAACTTATCCGATTGAGGTTGTTGAGGCTCACAATCGAGGTAGAGGTTGTTGAGGCTTCACTACCACCTAGAAAAGACAAGTCTAAGCTAAGCTAAAGCAAATCTTTAACTTTAGATTAAGGTAAAAAGCAGGCTCGTAAACTCATGGAAATTACGGTTGGATCTTGAGGTTCCACGGCCGTGGAATTCAAGAACAACCCGTAATTTAGGGTTGTCGGCGACACTTCTCTAACTCTCAGGGTCTAATCTGTTTGCGATCGATCTATCATCATCTATGCCACAACTATCAACCCTTCACCTTAGAATTGTTAAGGGTTTTTAGCCAATAACAGCCATTTGATATCAATTCAAGATTTATAGGATAAAAGATGGAAACTTTCAAGAACCTTCAATAATCTTTCAAACGAATCTCAAAATCACAATCGAAAACAAGTGTTTGTCAAGAGATTCAAATCAAACAATCAATCACAATCTTAGGAGAGAAAGGAAACGGGATGTCAATCCGATCCTAAGTCAAACCTAAGCAAGAAGAGGAGATTTCTTGCAAAATCCTCCAAGAACTTCAATCTTCCTCAACGCGAAGATCGCTCACAGCAATTCTCCAATCACGAACTTTGATCTTCGATGAGATCTCCCAAAAATCACCTCCAAGAATGAAGGTTTGTGTCTTGCTAAGCTTGCGTTCTTGCCGCTCCCCTTAGGGTTTTAAATGTCGTAAGCTAGGTAGCAAGGTAAAGCGAGATGACGGAATCTTGCCTCATCCGTCCTTTTTATAATGCAGGGCAAAACGTCGGCCCGGCCCGATCTTCAAAAGATCGTGGCTTCGAAACGTGGCGAAAGGATTCGCCAAGATCACGGTCGTGGAAGATTCCACGACCGTAATTTAGGGCGTGAAGAGGAATACGGTTGTGTTCCACGGCCGTAATATCCCCTGGAATGAACATCGAATTCTGCATCATAATCCACGGCCGTAATCTAGGGTCAAACCGTGATTTTTGCCTTCATTCGTGCATTCCTCAATCTAATACTCCAAATTGCATCCCAAAAGGTGTTCTAAATCTGGAAGTACTTCAACTCAACTCTCCCTTGCTCGATTTCGTTCGGAAATAGCTCCAAATCACCTATAATCAACATAGAACTCGTGTAGACATCCATATCGACAATATAGGTAATACTAGCTCATATATGCATAAAGCTCCATCGAAGACTATCAATATGAATCAAATACGATTATAAACGTGCCTAAAATATCACAATATTTCATGCTAACAATATCCTCATCAAAGATCGGCTCCTTCACTAGAGTGGAAAGAACGAACTCTACTTTCTCTTCCCCAATGTCAAAAGCGAGTCTTCCATTCTTGCAATCGACCATGCAGCCGGAAGTTGCAAGAAACGGTCTTCCGAGTATGATCGGGACCGGACTATCTGCAGGAATGTCAAGCACAACAAAATCAATGGGGACAAAGAACTTGCCTAGCTTAACAGGGACGTCCTCTACAATGCCGACGGGACGAGTAATGGATCGATCCGCCATGTATAACGTCATCTTCACCGGTTTAGGGTCGCCTAAACCGATCTTCCTGCACAACGCAAGTGGTATGATGCTCACACTTGCTCCTAGATCACACAAAGCGTCATATGTGACCTCTCCCACTCCTATGGGAATGCAAAATGACCCCGGATCCTTCAGCTTTGGGGGCATTTTCTCCTTCATAGTCTTGATGAGGTCCGAAGAATCCGAACTCATCTTGACTTCTCCAAAATCTTCTAGCTTCCTCTTGTTAGAGAGGAGCTCCTTCAAGAACTTGCCATAAGCCGGCATACCTACAATAGCATCAATGAAAGGTATATTAATATGCAGTTTGCTCATGAGTTCTATGAACTTACCGAATTGCTTGTCTAGGCGCGCTCGCGCTCTAGATTGAGGGAACGGTAGGGGAGGTTTTAAAGCTGGAGGTGGAACGTAGACGTCCTCCTTCTCCTTCCCTTTTTCCTTGCCTTTCTCCACGGGGACTTCAACAAACGTAGGCTGCGGATCGGTGGTAGTCACTCCGCTCCTAGTTGTAATCGCCATCACCCTTCCCTTAGGGTTGTCTTCCGTCTTCCCTGGAAGTTTCCCTTGATTCCTAGGAACTTCCTCCGCATGGTTGAACATTTGATTCTCCAAAACCTTTTGAGCTTTGTCAACCTTAGAAATTTGATCGTCAACCTTGATGATGCGGTTCTCCAACCCTTGAAGCTTTCCCAAGATCGTTTCCAACATGGGATCCGGCTTTTCCTTTCCCGTATTGTTTCCTCCATTTGATGATTGCCCCTGGCTTTTCAAAGGAGTAGAGGAAGAAGAGGGTGGAGTTAGTGAATTGGAATTGGAAGGATAGGAGTTACCGGAATTTTGTTGATTGGAGCGCCAATTGTTGTTGTTCGAACCACGATTGTTGTTCCAATTGTTGTTGTTCCGGTTGTTGTTGTTTCCATTCCAATTGTTATTCCGGTTATTATTCCGGTTATTGTTGTTGCGGTTGGTGTTATCACCGCCGTTGTTGTTGCCCAAATAGCCAACATCCTTCTCTTGTTGCTTTGGGAAGTTGGTCTTGATAGCCTCCTTCAACTCTTTGATCTCATTGTTGAGGGAGAAAATCTGATTTTGAGCTTCATGTGTGAGCTTCGCTCCTTGCTCCACACGATTTCCCTCCACCTTCCGGTGGGAATACTTCTCCATGACTCTTGCTTGCTTCTCAATGAAATCCCAAGCGTCATCTTCTCTCATGTCCATGAACGTTCCACATGAGAGGGATTGAAGGTTGAATTGTGTTCCCGCATCCAGCCCCTTGTAGTAAATTTCCAGCAAGGCAAGCTTGGATATGCCGTGATGAGGACAATCCAAGAGCAAATCCTGAAACCTTTCCCAAGATTGAAACAAACTTTCGTTAGGTCTCATAGAAAAAGCATTAATCTTACCTCTAAGTTCCGCCGTTTTGGAGGGCGGAAAGAACTTGGTGAGAAACTCTGCGGAGAGGTCTTCCCATGTCTCTAGCTTTCCACTAGGAAGAGCTTGGTACCAGGATAGCGCTTTCCCTTTCAAAGAGAAAAAGAAAGGTTTGAGCTTATAGCTGTTGGTAGTGGCGTTCTTTGGCCTCATTGTCTCCATCATGCACTCAAAGTTTTGCAGGTGTTGGTGTGGAGATTCAGCGCTTGTACCGCCAAACTGACTTTGGCGAACAAGAGTGATGACTTGAGGGTTGAAACTAAACCCTTGTACATCTTCAGCATCAAAGTTCACACCTAAGCGGCGCGGTTGTTGTGTTGGATCCATCCGCTGGCCAAGAGTTCTTGGCTCATTATCCACACGTTCGACTCTCGCATTCCTAGGTGGAATGCGGCGGTTAGCAGCTCCTGTGTGTTGAAAGGATTTATATTGATCGTGGGATCAATCTCTTCTAGCGCAGGCATGGAAGAATCACTATCATCAGCGGACGAGTTACCTCTTCTTCTAGACCTTGTCCTTCTTCTCGAGGACTTCTTTCCCACCTTATCTTCAAGATCGCTCATCTTTATCTTCATTTGAACGATCATGTCTTGTAGACCGTTAACTTGAGTTTGATGACGATCCATCTCATCCTGGAGGAGATTCTCATTCCATCGGAGTTGAGCTTCCTTCTCCGCTAACTTAGTTTGAAGATCGTTTTCGTTTTCTTGAGCCATCCTCTTTTCTTTGCGTCTTCGTCTCAAGGTTTTCTCTAGCTCTTGATCAAGAGGTAAGAGATCTTCGGTGTTTCTAGATCTGCGCATGCACTCAAAAAGAATCAAATAACGAGAGCAAGCTCCCAAGCTTGACAACCGGTTACCGAATTCGGCCGAAACCAAATCCCCGGCAACGGCGCCAAAAACTTGTTCGCCCCTAGAGGTGTGTGCAAATAAGCTTTAAATTTATAAAACTAGAATCAAGCAGCGAACCCGCAGTGTACGGATCGAGGTAGCTAAGCAAGAATTCCAGAGTATCGAACACAGGGATTTGGGTGGGAACAAATTCGATTTCAGGTTATCAAGCAATAAATATGAGAGTTTTACAAATATTGGGAAAACAACAATCCTAAAGATCCGGGTATTCAGTTGTGGCAACAGATTCAAGATATACTAATAATATGAAGACAGAGTAGAGATAAGCAAAGGTACACTAATGTAAGGTAATCGTACGGTTGAGGTTCCAAAAACCTTATGTAACTCACCTAAAAGATACTCCTTATACAGGTTGTTGAGGCTCAATATAAAGAGGTTCTAAAAGCAAGGATTAGTATCAAATACCCAAACCTATAATCTAAAGGTCAAGACTAACTTATCTGATTGAGGTTGTTGAGGCTCACAATCAAGGTAGAGGTTGTTGAGGCTTCACTACCACCTAGAAAAGACAAGTCTAAACTAAGCTAAAGCAAATCTTTAACTTTGGATTAAGGTAAAAGCAGACTCGTAAACTCATGGAAATTACGGTTGGATCTTGAGGTTCCACGGCCGTGGAACTCAAGAACAGCCCGTAATTTAGGGTTGTCGGCGACAATTCTCTAACTCTCAGGGTCTAATCTGTTTGCGATCGATCTATCATCATCTAAGCCACAACTATCAACCCTTCACCTTAGAATTGTTAAGGGTTTTTAGCCAATAACAGTCATTTAATATCAATTCAAGATTTATAAGATAAAAGATGGGAACTTTCAAGAACTTTCAATAATCTTCAAACGAATCTCAGAATCACAATCAAGAACAAGTATTTATCAAGAGATTCAATTCGGAATAAACAATCACAACCTTAGGAAAGAAAGGAAACGGGATGTCAATCCGATCCTAAATCAAACCTAAGCAAGAAGAGGAGTTTTCTTGCAAAATCCTCCAAGAACTTCGATCTTCCTCAACGCGAAGATCGCTAACAGCAATTCTCCAATCACGAACCCTGATCTTCAATGAGATCTCCGAAATTGCCCCTCAAATGAAGAAGCGTTAATCCTTAGCGTTGATTGCTAAGCTATGATAAGCGTAAGCGGAGATGTACGTCTATGCGTGGATTCTGAAATCTCTTTTCATCCGTCTTTTTATAATGCAGGCAAAACGTCGGCCCGGCCCATTCTTCAAAAGATCATGGCTTCGAAATGTGGCGAAAGGATTCGCCAAGATCACGGTCGTGGAAGATTCCACGACCGTAATTCTGAGGCGTGGAAATAAATACGGGTAACTTCCACGGCCGTAATATCCCCTGGAATGAACATCGAATTCTGCATCACAATCCACGGCCGTAATCTAGGGTCAAACCGTGGTTTTTGCCTTCATTCGTGCATTCTTCAATCTAATACTCCAAATTGCATCCCAAAAGGTGTCCTTGATCTAGAGGTACATCAACTCAACTCTCCTTCGCTCGATTTCGTTCGGAAATAGCTCCAAATCACCTATAATCAACATAGAACTCGTGTAGACATCCATATCGACAATTATAGGTAATACTAGCTCATATATGCATAAAGCTCCATCAAAGACTATCAATATGAATCAAATACGATTATAAAACGTGCCTAAAATATCACAATATTTCATGCTAACACATATACATATCTTGATTTCAATATGATGATTGTTGGCTAAAACCCTTGCGATTCTAGGATGATTAGTTGAAGGTTGTGGTTTAGATAATGATAGATTGACCTTTACAAATAGATTGGACCCTGAGAGTTGTGTTTTTACCTTCACAAAGACAAAACTCGGGTTGTTCTTGAGAATCTCGGCCGAGATTTCACCAAGATCCGACGGTGGTTTCTTCTGTCATACCTATAATGCTTTATCCTTAAGTTTTGGTTAAAGATTGTCTAAACCCTAGCCTTGTTTAACCTTCCTAACCTATATCCAAGCTTGAGAAGAGACTTACCCGGTGATTTCCTTGCTTGGTTGACAAAGATAATGAGTTCTAGGTAATAAGGGTTCATCCTTTATTAGGTTTGAGTGTGCCTTCCTCTTGCCTTTGTGAGTTAACTTGAGACTTACTTGGTGATAGTTAATTCTATTCCCTTGACTAGTTGGTTTGAGACTATCATTCCTTTCCCTTGAGGTTTGAGACTTCCCCAGTAATAAGTTTCTTTGGTTTGAAACAACGGATAGTGAGACCTCCCCCGTGATCTATCCCACCTTTAAAACACCTTCCTTTTGCAATCCTAGCTTTGTTTATTCATCTTTAGAAGTCTTGAATCAAAAACCACAATTGGATACTTTGATCTCTAGAATCTGCGGTTTCTCATTATTACATATATTCATAGATTTGCTTTTATTACTTTTGGCCATCGATATTTGCATATTGTCTTAGCTAGATTGCTTTTATCGTTTGGTTTCACCAAATCCCTGTGATCGACCATGGAGTGTTTGCCGTTGCTACGATTGATCCGTACACTACGGGTTCGCATATCGTTCAGACCTTTATTTTAGGTTATAAAGTTAAGCCTTATGATGCGTCCTTGGAGGTAACCAAGGATAACTCCGGATCTAGATCAAGCAAAACTCCAACTACTCCTTGATTCTTTGTGCAACGTTGTATCGTTTCGGATCCAAAGGGGCGGAAGCGATGAAGAAACAAGGGTTACTTCGATCTAGAGAGATCGAAGGAACCTTTTTCTGTGGAGCGAAGGTTGATTCTTAAAAAGAATCCTCGAATATGGATTTCTTGAATCAAAGACGAGATCCAAGGAAGAAGTTTGAGGGTTAGAAGAGAGGTTTTGATGCCCAATCTAAGTGGAGGAAATTCTTCTCAAAACTTAGTAATATTGAACATGAAAAATAAGTGAGGCAAGATATCTCTTATATAGAGAGACTTGCCTACCTATGGCCAACGGGCCAAACAAAAATACATGAAGAAAAGCCCAAAAGGGGAAACCTAAAAGGATAATAGCAAACCCTAAACGGATAAGGTCAAAAAGGGAATATTCCTATACGGAATATCCCTTTATTACATAAAAAGGAAAACATGAAAATATAGTCCGAAAATAAGCTAGCTTCATGCCATGGAGTCGGAAAGACGGGACATGCCGCTAACGGAACCGGTAGCCTATGCCATGGTGGTGTAGAGACAAGGCATGCCGGTAATGGGACCAAGTGAAGAAGTAATGCGGGTGATGATGGAGCCGGTGGCTCGAGCAATGGTCTTAGCTCGGGATCGGGTGATCGGTCCATCTGAGCGAACTCTAAGAGCCTCGTCCTCTTCGTCTATGGTCAACGTAAAAGGGGCATCCAAGGGCGCATCACCTTATTTGCACACACACACTTTTGAGAGAACAAGTGTTCGAATTGAGGAACACTGATGAGCTGGCCACACCGGCGACTACAGGTACTATTTAGGTTAATGGCTTACATTTTAGAGTATTATTTGATACCGGTGCTACGCACTCTTTCATTTCGGATGCATGTGTAGAGAGGTTGTTATTAGATACAGTAGAGGGAGCACCTTTTATTATAGGGTTATCCGATGGGGGTAAGGTCAGAGGTACCTCGAGAGGTTCACGGTTATCCCATACATTTGGGAAATCATGATCGGTTAGTGGACTTCTTCGTCATGTACTTGGTACATGAGAAAGTTATTCTGGGGATGGGCTGGATGGACCGACAAGGTGCAGTCCTAGATATTGGTAAAAGGACAGTGACGGTCACTACCGAGTCAAGTCACGTGGAGATGTTCAGAGGTTGGGACCTCGAAAAGACTAGTACAGTCATCAGTGTAGTCCGAGAAGCGAGACTAATCAAGCAAGGTTATGAGGCCTTTTGATGTTACGTCATGAAGGAGAGTAAGAGTCCGGCTTTAGAGGAGATTCCAGTAGTGGCGAGTTCACGGAAATATTCAGTGAGCCACCAGATTTGCCGCTACAGAGGAGCATAGACTTCAGTATCGATTTGGAGCCTCTTATGAGACCGAGCTTGAAGGCATCTTACTGCATGACGCCTATCGAGTTGCTAGAGTTGAAGAAGTAGCTAGAGAAGTTAGTTGAGAAGAGCTTCATATGCCTTAGTGTTTCTCCATGGGGCGCACCGGTACTTTTAGTGAGGAAGAAAGATTATTCGATGAGGTTGTGTATCGACTATAGAGAGTTTAACAAGGTAACTATCAAGAACAAGTATCCATTGCCCTGCATTGATGATTTGTTAGACCAGTTGCATGGAGCTATAGTATTCTCTAGGATTGACCTGAGGTCAGAATATCACCAGTTGAGGGTGAGAGAGCAATACGTGCCTAAGACGGCATTTCGGATCAAGTATGACCACTACGAGTTATTAGTGATGTCATTCGGGATTACGAATGCGTCCTCCGGGTTCATGGAGTTGATGAATGACATCTTCATCAATTTCCTAGATTAGTTTGTTGTTGTTTTCATAGATGAGATCCTGGTGTACTCTATGACCCGAGAGGAGCACACTGGACATCTGAGGACGGTATTACTGGTATTACAAGATAGAGTTGTACGCTAAGCTCTCTAAGTGTGAGTTTTGGATGCTTGAGGTTCCCTTCCTTGGTCACGTGGTTAGTGTTGAGGGGATCAAGGTTGATCCAGGGAAGATCGAGTCGGTATCTTCATGGCTTCCTCCAAGGAATATTAAGGAGGTACACAACTTTTTAGGGTTGGCATGCTATTACTGCCGGTTTGTGGAAGGGTTTTTAGTGATTGCTCGACCACTTACTTGCCTATTGAAGAAGACTACCCGATTCGTGCGGTCCATGCCGTGCCAGCAGAGTCTCAAGGAGTTGAAAAAGAGGTTGACTTCCGTTGTTATCCTAGCACTTCTAGAGGGCGTTGAGGATTTTGTTGTATATAGTGATGCATCCAAGCTAGGCTTGGGATGTGTGTTGATGCAACGAGGTAGAGTCATTGTGTACGCATCTAGACAGTTGAAGACGTATGTGGAGAATTACCCGACTCACGACCTCTAGTTAGCTGCAGTGGTACATGCCCTTAAGATGTGGTGCTGCTATCTTTATGGGGCAACGTGTCAGATATTCACAGACCATAAGAGTCTGAAGTACATATTCACTCAACGGGAGTTGAATAACAACTAAAGGAGAGGATTGGAGCTTATCAAAGACTTTGATTTGGAGATTTTATACCATCTGGGGAAGGCAAATGTGGTCGTTGATATCCTTAGTAGGAAGACGACTCAAGAAAATACTATAGCTCGACTAACAGCTCAACCTCAATTGTAGAGAGATCTAACTTGGCTAGAGTTGGATATTCAGTTCCCAGACACGGACAATCACCTGTCCACTTTGGAGCTACTACTTTATTTGTTGGTAGAGATCCGACATAAGCAAGAGAGTTGTCTGGCGTTGACTAGGATCCGAGATAGGATGTCTCGAGATGAGGCACTGTAGTTTGCTATAGATGTCAATAGGGTGTTGAGACATCAGGAGTGTGTATGTGTGGTGTGTGAAAAAGAGCTGAGACAAATGATCTTAGGCTAGGCTTACATTACACCTTACTTGGTACACCTAGGTGCTAGTAAGATGTATCAAGATATGAGACGCTCTTTTTAGTGGGTTGGAGTGAAGCCCAATGTGGCTAGATACGTAGCTCAGTGTCACCTGTCAGCAAGTTAAAATTGAGCATCGCAGATCACGAGGAGAGCTCCACCCACTTCTAGTGCCACAGTAGAAGTGGGAGGACATCTCCTCGGATTTTGTCACTGGTTTGAGACCGAGTCGGAGTTTTGACACTATTTGTGTGATAGTAGACCAATTGACGAAGAACACACATTTCATTCTTATTAAGGAAATGTGGTCGGTGAGTCGATTAGCTAAGGAGTTCTCAAGACAAATAGTGAGACTCCATGGAGTACCAATGACCATCATCTCTGACAGAGATGGACGGTTTACCTCGAGTTTTTGGCAACAGGTGCATGCAACCTTGGGGACGAGTCTCCATACGACAATATACCATCATCAAACAGACGGTCAGTCCGAGCGGACCATCCATACCTTATAGGACATGTTGAGAGTGTGTGATTGGATTGGGGACAGGTATGGCCAAATCGCATCCCCTTGGTTGAGTTTTCTTATAATAATAGTTGGTACACATCGATTGGATGGAACCTTATGAGGCGTTGTATGGGCGGAAATGTCGTAAGCATCTATGTTTGGATGAGCCGAATAGCGCCGGTAGAGTAGCTCTTGAGTAGATACATGACGACACCTCCCAAGTAGCTCTGATCCAAGAGCGTATGTTGGCAGCGTAGAGTCAATAGGAGTCTTACGCCGACATGAGGCGTCGTCCTCTATAGTTTAGAGTGGGTGGTTAGGTCTAGTTGAGAGTATCATCAACGTGAGACGTTAGACATTTCGGCATTAAGGGGAAGTTGAGCCCCCAATATGTCAAACAGTTCGAGATCTTGGAGCGAGTCGGAGAGGTTGCATATCGACTAGCCTTACCACCGAGATTGGAGGGTGTTCACCCATTCTTTCACTTATCTTATTTGTGGGAGTATCAAACCCGAGACACGTCATCAGTTGCGAGGATCTGGTGGTTGAGCCGGACCACACCTTTGTAGAGCATTTGGTAGTTGTCCTAGATAGGAGTACAAGACGCTTGCGTTCTAAGGATATACCAATGATGCGGGTCCAGTGGTCTAGATGAGGAGCCTATGAGGCTACATGGGAGACGGAGGATAATATCATAAGGAACTATCCATAGTTATATCCGGATCTAGCTACAGTAGTAGGACCGACGGGTTAGTTTTGGGTTTTGTTCTTGTTATGATTTATGTGTTTGCTTGTGTGTTTTTTCCTATGTGGATGTGATGTTATGATTTTGGAAAAATCTTGATGTGCTGGATTGAGTAGAGTACGTGTGAAGTTGTAGAAGGATTATGCCTTCTTAGGGACATATTGATATATCGTGGTGTGTAAAATCGAGAACATCTACGCTTATCTAAGTTTCGGTACGGAACTTGTTTTTAGGGGGGAACTGATTTGCCTAACCGTGGTTGCAACCCGTAGTCGCGCCGTCACGGCGCGGCTACTGTTTCCCGGGTTGCGGAAAAACAACAGATCGTTTCTTATCTTTGTAACCGTCGAGATATATTCCTTCCTAATCAGTTATTCCCAATCTTTTGCGTCCAAAACCTTCTCTTAACCCTAGAAGCCTTCCTTGTGTTCCTCTTTCACGCATCTACGTTCATTCCTATTTCTCTCTTCTCCTCCTTTCTTGCAATCTTCCTCTCCATTCAAGTATCAAAATCCTTCTTCTCCACTTTCATGAACGACTGCAGATTATCAGGAAATTGTGCATCTTCTGGACGAATAATAAGCAATCCATTTTCTTTTCTTCTCCCTTTCTTACTCTTACATCAAGCCTTCTCTTGATTCTCTGTTCGCCACTTAGCGTGCGTGCAAATAAGTCTTAAATTTATAAAACTAGAAATCAAGCAAGCGAACCCGCAGTGTACGGATCAATGTAGTTAAGCAAGAATTCCAGAGTATCGAACATAGGGATTTGGGGGTTAAATCCAATTATAGAATTGTCAAGCAAGTAAATGTATGAAGCTTTGTAAATATTGGGAAAACAACAATCCTAAAGATCTAGGAATCCAGCTGTGGCAATCGATTCAAGATATACTAAAGATATAAGGACAGAGTTAAGAGCTGCAAAGGTATACTAATGCAAAGCAATGTACGGTGAAGTTCCAAGGCTTTATATGACTTATCTAAAGACACTCTCTATAAAGGTTGTTGAGGCTTCAGTGTAGAAAGGATCTAAAGACAAGAATTAATATCAAATACCCAAACTTGTAACCCAAGGATCAAGACTAACTAAACCGATTAAGGTTGTGACACTCGAAATCGAAGTAGAGGTTGTTGAGGCTTCACTACCACCTAGAAAAGGCAAGCCAAGACTAAGTTAAAGCAAATCTTTAACTTTGGATTAAAGTAAAAGCAAGGTTCGTAAACTAAGGAAAATTACGGGTGGATCTTGAGATTCCACGGCCGTGGAACTCAAGAACACACCGTGATTCTGGCTCGTCGGCGATTCTCTCTAACTCTCAGGGTCCAATCTGTTTACGATCGATCTATTATTATCTAAGCCACAACTATCAACCCTTCACCTTAGAATTGCTAAAGGGTTTTAGCCAACAACAGTCATTATGATATCAAATTCAAGATTTAAAAGGATGAAAGATGAAAACCTTCGAAAACCTTCAATAAACTTCAAATCAATCTCAAATCCACAAACAAGAGCAATGGTGTATATCGGATTTAGAATAACACAAACAATCACAATCCTTGATAAGAAGGAAGAACGGGACGTCAATCCGTCTTCCAATCAAACTTAAGGACAAATGACGTAATCTCCGTACGTTCAATGAAACCCTCAATGCACGGAAGCAAATCTCCAAGCGATGATGCTTTAAGCGCGGTCTAAGCGGAAGTGTAAGCGGCGTAAGCGAAGGGTAAGCGGTGATGCCGAATTCTCCTTCCTTCAGTCCTTTTATAGGGCAAGATAAAATGTCTCTCCCTGGCCCATATGTAAAAGATCGTGACTTTAATGTGTACGTTAAAAGATTGCCTAAATCACGGTCATAGAGGATTCCACGCCCGTGGTTTAGAGCGTGGAATTGGATTACGGTGCTTCACAACTTCCACAGCCGTGTAAGTTACTGGAATGCTCCACGCTTGTGTTGATGAAGTTCCACGGCCGTGGTTTAGAGCGTGGACTTCATTACGGCCGTATTATAGAGCGTGGAAACGTAGGTTGCTCGTAATTCCCTTTGTTTTGTGCCATTTTTCATCCTAGCATCTTCCTTAGCTCCTTTGTCGTGTCCTCAATCCTTGGATATGCTCAATCCATCTCCATTCTCCCTTGATTTGTTCGGTTTTAGCTCTTATTCGCCTACAATCAACACAAAGCTTATGTAGACCTCTATATCGACAATATGGACAAACTAGCTCACAATTGCTTCAATGCTTTATCAATGAACACCAATATGAATGAAATACATCTAGAAAACGTGCCTAAAATATCACAATATTTCATGCTAACAAAATACCCCATACTTGCCACTTGCTTGTCACCAAGCAAGGTCTTTCAAAAGCTTTAAAACTCAAGTTAGGATGAAATATGGATACACTCTCAAAAACAAAACTTCTTTTAGATGAATGTGCTTCCTAGTCAATAGATCATTCTCAAATCTTGCTTCATTCGTTCATAAGACTCTCATATACATAATCAAAGAGTAAAAAGAAAAGAAAACTCATGAATTGATCAAACTTCTATGTAAACATCATAACCTTCAAACATTATCAAAATCAATCATAAGAAACTTCAATTTAGATCACAAAGTCATATATCATTCTCTTGATCTTAAGGACTTTCAAACAAGGTCTAGAATGCGGAAAGGGAAGGAAAACTTTAAGGAATGTGGTGCATGAATCCGGGAAAGTGGATAACTAACTCTTTTCTTTTTCTCTTGCGGTTTCGCAACACTTTTCTCTTAGAGCTTCGCTCTCTTCTTTTCAATTCATTTTTCGACTTTACTTTTGGATGTATGGACAGAGGTGCACAAAAACCGAAGCCTATGAGATTGGCGTTTCTCAATTTTGCGAGATGCCTCAAACCCTTGATGCACATACCATAATCCGCTAGGAATATCGCTCAATCCGACTTTGGCAAGACACAAACACCCGACTATGTGAATGGTGCCGAGTTACTCATCGTCATGATTGACTTCCCCAAACCTATAAGTTCTTTCTATTCTTTGAATGCAAAATTTTGCTTTCATGGCCCTCCCACATCAAACATGCTAAATATCAACTCCTCCAAATTCCCGGATAGGTAAAGGAGGCCATTATTTCATTGAGGGGCTAAGTGATCAAAGAAAGAAGAAAGAAAATCGAATTGCCTTAATCATTTCAACAAGAAGTATAAGAACTTATCATGTGATTTCAACCTTGATTTCTTAATATGATTTAAGTAACGTTCTTCACATTATGAAACTTGCAAAAGAGGAATAATCAACTCATTCGATTTATTTTCAATTCACTATTTGTTTAAGCATGCGATTGTCATCAAAACTCAATTCACAAGTAGTGATTATCAGAGAAGTCATCTCTATCCTTAGAAGCACAAAATTTTCAAAATTTTTATGGGTTTTTCAAAAGCTTTTTCATGCAATGCAATAATGAAACGTGTAACAATAGAATGAAACATGCAAGGTAGTCTCGATAAAAGCAAACAAAGTGAGTAAGAGTTATTACAAACGATTAGTCACACCCCACCCCATACTTGGAACAAACATTGTCCCTATTGTTAAAAAAGAAAAAAAGAAGAAAAGAAAGAAAGAAAAAGAACTCACAAAACGGTGGTGGAGCGGCTAAAGCGGTAGATCATCCATGGTCATCACTGAGGTGGAGGCGGTGGTGGAAACGGGAAGAAGCCTGGATCATAGTTCCGCCCAAACTGCTGGCGGTATATGTCTCTCATCATGCGTTCATGATCGTCGGCTCGTGCATCCCTAGCATCTGCACGGATCTCCAAGGCTCCAACCCTGCTGGAAAGGTCGGTGGCTCACTCCGGTAGCTGCTCATACCATCCGGGCGGCTGGCTGTTTCCATGCCGGTGCGTCTGACGGTGCTGGTGCAGATGGTGGCTGTGCATGCCAAGGTGTTGGAGCTCTCATCCACTCCGGCTGAGTGTCATACCATGTAGGAGGGTCCGTCATCCAAGTCGGTCTCTCGATCACACTAGCACGGCGAGAGGAAGAGCCAGAAGCTCTAGCGGGATGGGGAGAGTGTCTAGGAATGTCGGGAACTGGATCCGGCTGATCCGGAAAAGTACCAAAGTCATGCTCTCCTCCTCCTCCCTCATACTCATCACCTCTCATCTCCTCCTCCTCTACAACTGGTGGTGGTGGAACGTAAGGAGGGGCTACTAGTCTGTTCGCATGCATGGCAGCGAATGTCTACTTCCAGTTATGGCGTCCAGCCATAATGGAATACTCAGGAAGCCATGAAATCCCTCTACCTGTCCTACTCTCCCAAAGCATGGCAGTTGTAGGTGGAGCTCTATGTGCAGGAAAGATAATGCCTCTCATCATGAGGCTCTGAAGTCCTAGGGTTCTAGCTACAATGCGGGTGCACGCGGAGAAGTCTACCCCTAACTGCCTAGCAAGGTGGGTGACCATCCCACCATATCCAATGTTGCCGGCCCTCTTATTCTTTAGCTTGCTCATAGTAGCAGCTAAGAGGGTGGCACAATCAGCTGGCCTACCATACAACATACAGTAGAGCAAAAACAACTCGTCCGTCTTAATCTTCTGAGGTGTCTCCGTCCTAGGGAAAAGACACTCAGAAAGCACTCTATGGGCAATCTTCAAGGCTAGGTGATAGATCAACCTAGCCTTGGTATCAACAGGTTGCCAGCGGTCCTCGTTGGCGTATATCATAGCTATCTCCTCCCAGAAATCCTTGGCGTACACGCCACTAGGGAATCGACCATTGAAGGTCTCATGGAACCCAAAGAAGGCTCCAAACTCTCTAATAGAAAACTCATAGTTTCTCTCCATCAACCGGAAAGAAACGGTCTTGTCAACGTGGTTATGCTCAAACGAGACCACGAACTCCCTAGTAATCTCCTCATATGCGTCTTCCCGAATAGCGGAGAAGACGACCAATCCGGCTCTATCTAGTAGCTAAGTGACATCCCCTACTACATGCAAAGGCTCTAACTCCTCAACTAGTAGATACCTAGGTCCTATGACAGCTCGCTTATGGATCCTCTCTAAAACATCGAGATGATCCTCATGGATAGTAGGGATCCTAGGGGGAGGTGGTGATGGTGATGATGGGGGTGATTGAGGCTCAGCGGGTGGTGCTCTAGAAGAGGAAGAAGTATTGCCTTTCCGCTTTTTATTTCTACTGGACATTCTCCTAACGAGATCCATTTTTCTGTTGAAAACCACGGTCTGTTCTTCAGGTTCCACGGCCGTGGAAAGCCCAGAGACCGTGATTTGTCTCGCAAATTCGTAAAACTCAGCAGAATCACACCAAACTCAACAGTAAGCAGCCCTAGACTAATTTCAGTCCAATTCCAATCAGTTCTCCTAAAAATTCTATCAAAAACAAAGCCGAATCGACGAAGAGAAAGAAAGAATGAAAAACCTAGGTTTTCGGATTTTGGAATCCGAATTCTGTCTTCTCCGGTGAATTGCCGCTCGAATCGTTGCCTGGATCTTGTAGGTGATGGAAATTGCTTCAGTTTTGGCCAAAGAATCGTTAAAAACGATTAACAAACGAGAAATTTGGAGATGGGGAGGGATTCGGCGATTTGGGCGTGGAAATGGGATTGTTGGTTGTGTTTGTGAAGAAACGTGGTTTTTATAGTGGCCGTACAAATTTTTGAAAATCACGGTCTATCGGGGGTTTCCACGGCCGTGGTTTTGTACGGAACTGTGGTTTTGGTAATTTTTCTCAGGCTTTTGAAAATTACGGTCACTGTAGCTGTCACGGCCGTGGTTTTGGCCGTGGAACTCTCTGTAATGTGTCAAAGTCCATGTTTCGTCAATTTTCTTCAAACTTTTCCTTCCCCCGTTCTTTTCCACTGTTCCTACATCCAAAAACACGAACATACCGGAAGGCATCGAAGGCAAAACAAAACAAAACGTCTATTCTATTCTAATCTATGAATCAAAAACAAAAACGTAAATCCAATACCTTGGGTTGCCTCCCAAGAAGCGCTTTGTTTAAGGTCCGTAGCTAGACCATATTTGCACTTTATCGAGTGCGGTGGGTGTGAACTCTTCAGCTTGGAGTTCCGGTGTGTACTTCTTGAGTCGTTGACCGTTCACCTTAAAGCTTCTGCCCTTTTCACCCCATACTTCAACTGCACCATGGGGAAAAACACGTTTGATTAGAAAAGGTCCAGTCCAACGAGATTTAAGCTTACCTGGAAAGAGACGAAGCCTTGAATTGAAGAGGAGAACTTGATCTCCTTCTTTGAGGTCCTTTGGGATGATATGCTTATCATGTCAACGCTTCGCTCTTTCTTTATAGATCTTGGCGTTTTCGTAGGCGTTCAAGCGAAGTTCTTCAAGCTCATTAAGGTCCAAGAGATGCTTCTCTCCCGCTTCCTTCATGCTGAAGTTCAACCACTTTATTGCCCAATACGCCTTGTGCTCCAACTCTACCGGTAAGTGACAAGACTTCCCATACACAAGGTTGTATGGTGTTGTTCAGATGGGAGTCTTATATACAGTCCGGTACGCCCACAATGCGTCATCTAGCTTCAAAGACCAATCCTTCCTTGTCCTTGAAACCGTCTTCTCTAGGATTACTTTGATCTCCCGGTTTGAGATCTCCACTTGTCCACTAGTTTGTGGATGATAGGGGGTGGCGATCTTGTGAGTCACCCCATACTTATCTAGAAGAGCTTCAAAGCGTCGGGCAATGAAGTGAGAACATCCATCACTAATGATAGTCCGTGGTGTCCCGAATCGTGGGAAGATGGTCTTGTTAAAGAACTTAACCACTACCATGGCATCATTGGTGGGAGATGCAATTGCTTCAACCCATCTCGAAACATAATCAACCGCTAAAAGTATGTATTGGTTTCCACAAGATGATGGGAAAGGTCCCATGAAGTCTACTCCCCAAACGACAAAGATCTCCACCTCTTGGATGTTGTTGAGAGGCATCTCATTCCTCCTAGATATATTCCCTGTTCTTTGACAAGCATCGCAGCAGGAAACAAAGGTTTGCACATCTTTAAATAGAGTAGGCCAAAAGAATCCAGATTGCAATACCTTAGCGCTAGTCTTGTTCGAACTAGCGTGTCCTCCACAAGGTAGTGAATGACAATGACGGATGACACTTTGCATCTCCTCTTCCGGCACACATCGCCGAAAAATGCCGTCCGGACCTCTCTTAAAGAGGAGAGGTTCATTCCAAAAGTATTCCCGAACATCCTTAAAGAACTTCTTTCTTTGTGCGTAGGATAATCCAGGCGGTAATTCCTGACAAACCAAATAGTTAACAAAATCAGCAAACCATGGTTCGTTACCTTTGGTGATTACATCGATGCACTCCTATATGATGTGTAAATGCTCGTCCGGAAAGGAGTCATCTATAAGTAGATGGTCGTCTTCTAGATGTGTTAGACGACTCAAATGATCCGCAACAGAATTTTCCGAACCCTTCTTGTCGCGGATCTCTAGATCGAATTCTTGTAGAAGAAGAATCCATCTAATTAGCCTTGGCTTTGCATCCTTCTTTGCAAGTAGATACCGGATCGCAGCATGATCCGTGTATACAATCACCTTTGCACCTACAAGATAAGAGCGAAATTTGTCAATTGCATATACAATTGCTAAGAATTCTTTTTCTGTAGTGGCGTAGTTGAGCTGCGTTTCATCTAGCGTCTTGCTAGCGTAGTAGATAGCGTGGGTTCGTCCTTCCTTTCTTTGCCCAAGGACAGCTCCTATAACTACGTGACTTGCATCACACATAACCTCAAAGGGAAGATTCCAATCCGGAGGTTGGATAATCGGGGTTGAGATTAGAGCTTCCCGAATCATATTAAACGCATCTAAGCATTCCTGCGAAAAATCAAAAACTGCATCCTTCATCAATAGATTAGTTAGCGGCTTTGATATCTTAGAGAAATCCTTTATGAAACGCCTATAAAATCCAGCATGTCCTAAAAAACTTCTTATCCCTTTCACCGAAATTGGGGGAGGAAGCTTTTCTATTGTCTCTATCTTAGCTTTATCCACCTCAATCCCTCTACTAGAGATTAAGTGTCCTAATACAATGCCTTCTTTCACCATAAATTGACACTTCTCCCAATTAAGAACTAGGTTAGTGTCTTCACACCTTTGTAACACAAGAGCAAGGTTAGAAAGACAATTGTCAAAAGAGGAACCATAAAAGGAGAAGTCATTCATAAAAACCTCCATGATTTCCTCTATATATTCCGAGAAGATGGCCATCATGCACCTTTGAAAGGTGGCTGGGGCGTTGCAAAGCCCGAACGGCATCCTCCTATAGGCAAACGTACCCCACGGGCACGTGAACGTGCTCTTCTCTTGATCATCCGGGTGTATCTGAATCTGAAAGAAACCACTATAACCGTCAAGATAGCAAAAGTGTGAATGTTTTGCTAACCTTTCAAGCATTTGATCGATGAAGGGTAGTGGGAAGTGATCCTTCCTCGTCGCGTTGTTTAGCTTGCGGTAGTCTATACACATCCGCCATCCTGTTACGGTTTGTGTAGGAATGAGTTCATTATTTTTGTTGGTGATGACCGTCATTCCTCCCTTCTTCGGAACCACTTGTACAGGACTCACCCACTTGCTATCGGAGATAGGGTAGATGATACCTGCATCGAGTAGTTTAAGAATTTCTTTCTTGACAACCTCCTTCATGGTCGGATTTAACCGCCTTTGAGGTTGTCACGAAGTTCTAAAGTCCTCTTCCATTAAGATCTTATGCATGCATAGGGAAGGTTTGATTCCTACTAAATCCTCTATAGTATATCCTAAGGCTTTCCTATGTTTCTTAAGGACAACCATAAGCTTACTATGTTCATCTATGCTTAAATCTGAACTAACAATTACCGGAAAGGTAGAATTAGATCCTAGAAATGCGTACCTTAGATGTGTAGGAAGTGGTTTCAATTCCATCACTATAGGAGTCTCCAAAGCTCTTGAGGAATATCCGATGGTACCTTAGAAGTGTCTAAGGAAGTAGAAGGTGTTGGAGAAGAATCAAGGGAAGTTGTGGAGGAGACACAATTTCCTTCGAATTCACCCAAAATTACGGCACCCCTTCCTTCTCCACGGCCGTGATTTTGGACGTGGAAAGTAATTACGGTGCCTCTGTTTCCTCCACGGCCGTGTAACTCTCTAGAGTTCTCCACGCTTGTGTTGGTGAATTCCACGGCCGTGGAATAGGCTATCTGACCGTGGATCCGTACGTTTTCTGCCTCATCGTGGAGTTTCTCAAACTCTTATTCATACACTTCTTTTTGTTTCTCTAAGGCTTCAATTGCCTCATTGCACTCCTCTCCTTCCCCTATATCCATAATGCTCATAGAAAGAACTTTTTGCAAGGGATCTTTGAAGAGAATAGAACTTACCTCCTCTCTAGATAGCTCTTCGTCATGGATATTGAATATATCCTCATCGAAGGCTGATTCCTTCACTAAAGTGGAAAGGACGAACTCTACCTTCTCTTCTCCTATGTCAAAGGCGAGTCTAGCATTCTTGCAATCGACTATACAGCCGGATGTAGCAAGAAACGGTCTTCCGAGAATGATCGGGACCGGACTATCTGCAGGAATGTCAAGCACAACAAAGTCTATAGGAACATAGAACTTACCAATCTTGACCGGGACGTCTTCAACTATACCGACGGGACGAGTTATGGATCGATCCGCCATGTACAACGTCATCTTTACCGGTTTAGGATCACCTAAACCGATCTTCCTGCATAAGGCAAGCGGAATGATGCTCACGCTTGCTCCTAAATCACATAATGCATCATATGTGACATCTCCCACTCCTATGGGAATACAAAATAACCCCGGATCCTTCAGCTTTGGGGGAATCTTTTCTTTCATGGTTTTGATGAGATCCGATGAATCCGAACTCATCTTAACCTTTCCAAAATCCTCTAGCTTTCTTTTGTTAGAGAGGATCTCCTTTAGGAACTTTCCATAAGCTGGCATACCTACAATTGCATCAATGAAAGGTATATTAATATGTAGTTTGCTCATGAGTTCAATAAACTTACCGAATTGTTTGTCTAGACGCGCTCTTGCTCTAGATTGCGGGAATGGTAGGGGAGGTTTATAGGCTGGAGGAGGAACGTAGACATCTTCCTTCTCCTTCCCCTTTTCTTTCTCCTTCTCAACGGGGACTTCTACAAACTTAGGCTGCGGGTCGGTAGTTGTTACTCCGCTCCTAGTTGTGATTGCCATCACCCTTCCTTTTGGGTTGTCCTCTGTCTTTCCTGGAAGTTTCCCTTGATTCCTAGGAACTTCCTCCGCATGGCTAAACATTTGGTTTTCTAAAACCTTTTGGCCTTTATCAACCTTAGTTATTTGATCATCAACCTTGATGATGCGAGTCTCCAATCCTTGAAGCTTGCCCAAAATTGTCTCCAACATGGGATCGGGCTTCTCTTTCCCCGAAGTACTTCCACCATTAGATGTTTGCCCCTGGCTTTTCAAAGGAGTGGAAGAAGAGGAAGGTGGAGTTAGTGAATTTCCTGAATTGGAATAAGAATTACCGGAATTTTGTTGGTTGGGACGCCAATTGTTGTTGTTTGAACCCCTATTGTTGTTCCAATTGTTGTTCCGGTTGTTGTTGTTGTTCCAATTGTTCCGGTTGTTGTTCCGGTTGTTGCGGTTTGTATTCTCATTCCCGTTGTGGTTATTGTTGTTGCCCAAATAACCTACATCTTGTTCCTTTTGTTTTAGAAAGTTGGTTTTGATGGCTTCCTTCAACTCTTTAATCTCCGTATTGAGAGAAAAGATTTGAGTTTGAGCTGCTTGTGATAGCTTTGCTCCTTGCTCCACTTGATTCATCTATACTTTCCGGTGAGAATACTTCTCAATGACTCGCGCTTTGCTTCTCAATAAAGTCCCAAGCGTCATCTTCCCTCATGTCCATGAATGTACCACATAAAAGGGATTGGAGCTTGAATTGTGTCTCCACATCCAGCCCCTTATAGTATATCTCCAATAGCGCTAATTTGGATATGCCATGATGTGGGCAATCCAATAATAAATTCTGAAATCTTTCCCAAGATTGAAACAAACTTTCGTTAGATCTCATAGAAAATGCATAAATCTTACCTCTCAACTCCGCCGTTTTGGATGGCGGAAAGAACTTAGTGAGGAATTCCGAAGAAAGATCCTCTCATGTGTCTAGCTTCTCACTTGGAAGAGCTTGATACCAAGACAATGCTTTCCCTTTCAAGGAGAAAAAGAAAGGCTTGAGTTTATAGCTGTTGGTAGTTGCATTCTTTGGCTTCATTGTCTCCATCATGATCTCAAAATTTTGTAGATGTTGATGTGGAGATTCAGCGCTTGTTCCCCCAAATTGATTTTGGCGGACAATGGTAATAACTTGCGGGTTGAAGCTAAACCCTTGTGCATCATCAGCATCAAAGTTCACACCTAAACGGCGTGGTTGCTGCGTTGGATCCATCCTTTGGCCAAGAGTTCTTGGCTCCTCATCCACACGATCGACTCTCGCACCTCTAGCTGGGGTACGGCGATTGGCAGCTGCCCGTGGAACAAATGGATTCACATTGATCGTCGGATCAATGTCCTCTAATGGTGGCATGGAAGAGTCGCTATCCTCGCCGGATGAATGGGTTCTAACCGATCTTGAGGATCTCCTTGAGGATTTCCTGCTCTTCTTTCTCTTAAGATCGCTCAATTCCATCCTCACTTGAAATATCATATCCGTTAGATCGTCAACTTTCGCTTGATGACGATCCATTTCCTCCCTGCGAGTCTTCTCACTCCATTGGAGTTGAGCATCTTTTTCCGCCAACTCCGTTTGGTAATCACGTTCTCTTTCTTCAGCCATCTTTCTTTCCTTGAGCTTTCTCCTTAAAGTCCTCTCAAGCTCTTGATCAAGAGGTAAGAGGTCTTCATTGTTCCTAGACCTGCGCATACACTTGAAAAGATATCAAATAACAAGGGAAGAGCTCCCAAGCTTGACAACCGATAACCGAATTCGGCCTAGACCAAATCCCCGGCAACGGCGCCAAAAACTTGTTCGCCACTTAGCGTGCGTGCAAATAAGTCTTAAATTTATAAAATTAGAAATCAATCAAGCGAACCCGCAGTGTACGGATCAATGTAGTTAAGCAAGAATTCCAGAGTATCGAACACAGGGATTTGGGGGGTTAAATCCAATTATAGAATTGTCAAGCAAGTAAATGTATGAAGCTTTGTAAATATTGGGAAAACAACAATCCTAAAGATCTAGGAATCCAGCTGTGGCAATCGATTCAAGATATACTAAAGATATAAGGACAGAGTTAAGAGCTACAAAGGTATACTAATGCAAAGCAATGTACGGTGAAGTTCCAAGGCTTTATATGACTTATCTAAAGACACTCTCTATAAAGGTTGTTGAGGCTTCAGTGTAGAAAGGATCTAAAGACAAGAATTAATATCAAATACCCAAACTTGTAACTCAAGGATCAAGACTAACTAAACCGATTAAGGTTGTGACACTCGAAATCGAAGTAGAGGTTGTTGAGGCTTCACTACCACCTAGAAAAGGCAAGCCAAGACTAAGTTAAAGCAAATCTTTAACTTTGGATTAAAGTAAAAGCAAGGTTCGTAAACTAAGGAATTTACGGGTGGATCTTGAGATTCCACGGCCGTGGAACTCAAGAACACACCGTGATTCTGGCTCGTCGGCGATTCTCTCTAACTCTCAGGGTCCAATCTGTTTACGATCGATCTATCATTATCTAAGCCACAACTATCAACCCTTCACCTTAGAATTGCTAAAGGGTTTTAGCCAACAACAGTCATTATGATATCAAATTCAAGATTTAAAAGGATGAAAGATGAAAACCTTCGAAAACCTTCAATAAACTTCAAATCAATCTCAAATCCACAAACAAGAGCAATGATGTATATCGGATTTAGAATAACACAAACAATCACAATCCTTGATAAGAACGGGATGTCAATCCGTCTTCTAATCAAACCTAAGGACAAAAGACGTAATCTCCGTACGTCCAATGAAACCCTCAATGCACGGAAGCAAATCTCCAAACGATGATGCTTTAAGCGCGGTCTAAGCGGAAGTGTAAGCGGCGTAAGCGAAGGGTAAACGGTGATGCCGAATTCTCCTTCCTTCAGTCCTTTTATAGGGCAAGATAAAATGTCTCTCCCTGGCCCATATGTAAAAGATCGTGGCTTTAATGTGTACGTTAAAAGATTGCCTAAATCACGGTCATAGAGGATTCCACGCCCGTGGTTTAGAGCGTGGAATTGGATTACGGTGCTTCACAACTTCCACGGCCGTGTAAGTTACTGGAATGCTTCACGCTTGTGTTGATGAAGTTCCACAGCCGTGGTTTAGAGCGTGGACTTCATTACGGCCGTATTTTAGAGCGTGGAAACGTAGGTTGCTCGTAATTCCCTTTGTTTTGTGCCATTCTTCATCCTAGCATCTTCCTTAGCTCCTTTGTCGTGTCCTCAATCCTTGGATATGCTCAATCCATCTCCATTCTCCCTTGATTTGTTCGGTTTTAGCTCTTATTCGCCTACAATCAACACAAAGCTTATGTAGACCTCTATATCGACAATATGGACAAACTAGCTCACAATTGCTTCAATGCTTTATCAATGAACACCAATATGGATGAAATACATCTAGAAAACGTGCCTAAAATATCACAATATTTCATGCTAACATTCTCCTTTCTTCCTTATCATCTTATGTGTAACGTGTTAGATCCAAGGATATGTTGGTACCTTCAGTATAGAAGTAGATGACTAAATAGGAGGAACCTCCATCAAGGAGTACTAGCATCCTCTTGCACGTTACCAGATTGCATCGACCGACATTCTGGACTTCGCCCGCGATCCCGCCTACACAACTCCGCAGTCGTGCCTTGTCGCATGTCACCACGGTCGCGCCCCAACACCGCCGCTGTCGGGCCTGTGTGTCGCTGCGGTCACGCCGACACTTCATCCCCGCGGTCGTGCCTCTTTCCTCTGCGGTTGTGGAATCACTCCAGAAGGTTCCTAAGTTCGAACTTTCGACTTAGGAATTGGTTCTAGGTATAAGATCCTTCCTTATAGTTTCCTAGTAGTTCGTATATGTTTATATAGGAGAGTTTGACATATCATGTGTTGGAGTTGGCTTCCGTTTAGTGTTGGTCTTTGTTTAATACTTAAGGACTAGAAGTTGGAGACTTCTAGTGACTGGAGAGGTAGTTAATTTTATGCCTTTGTGTATTCAGGCGGTTGAGATTCTAGTACGGATTAGAAAGTGTGATTAGCTAGACTTACCTATTACAAGTAAGTCCTTTGGGATTACTTAGCCGCAGTCTTATATTGGTTGAATGGATTGAGTGGTGTATGTTGTATGTGTTTATATTAATGATAACGGGTTTAGGATGATTGGTTTATTATTGTCCTAAGAGTAACGGATGGTGGCATCATATGCCCAGCTCTTGAGGGAGATTGAGAGGTTCTCTGCTACTAGCCCAGACATGGTATATGGGGAGGGCACCAAACCACTCCATATGGTATAAGGGGAGGTGCTTGAACCACTCTTGCTGGTACACGGGGATAGAGGCGAGAGTCTGAGACTTCTCGTGCCACAAGCATAAATTGGAATTTGAAGTGAATGACCTTAATGAAGATAATAATGGTTTATCCGGTGTTGTTAGATGTCTTGCGAGATAGGATAGCTACCGAGTGATCCGTATTGCGTGGTTAGTCGGGGTTTCCGTACGAGATAGGACGAATGTGGGTTTATTGATATCTCATTTCAATAGTTGACATTAGTAGATGACTTTATGACTTTATTGCTATACTTAGTTGAAAGTCCTTTGTTTGATCATGAGATTGCATGTTATTTATTCATTTTCGGTATTTTTACATTTGTGCCTTATTGTATGGTCCGGTCAAGTTGTTGTCGAGCTAGGGTCGGGACTCATTGTGAGGTTCTAACCCGTAGCGCCTCGATTTTGAGATTTGGGGTATTACACTTATACCCCTTTCATTAATCAAATGTATTAGTGAATGACACGTGACATTAAGCGCTTTTGCTTTAATATAGTATATAGATATAGATTATAATCGTAAGATTAGTTAAATATATCTTAATTTAGAATATTATAATTAACTTTTTATTTAATAAATTGATATTATTAGATTTTCGGTTTGACCAAACCTAAACCAAATGGATAAATCTTGTTTGTGTTGAATAAAAGATGACCAAATCCACTAACTAGTCTTTTTAAAAATATTGATCGATTAAGTAGGTCCATAGTATTAACACATTTAGTAAATGTACCCCTAATAGAGTAATAGTGGTAAGTCAATTAGAGTGTAAAAATTAAAGGGGTCTACAAAACAAAGGGTCATAAAAAGGAGTCTACTTCACCAAATTCTTTCATAAAAAATATAATCAACCAATAAATTGCGACAACAAGACGAGACGTGGCTTAATAAAATCGCGACATATGACAATATAATGAGGTGTTTCTACGAATAAGTAACACATGACATTTAAAAGATGTGACTACATGATTATGCATCGTGTGGGTTAAACTCTACTTTAGTATATCATATAAAAATATCTTAATTAAAAAAAAAGGCTGAATTTGCAATGTAGGCCTTTTACAATGTAGAGTTTAGATTTAGGGCCTCCCATCATTTCATTTAGAAAATGAGCTCCTATTGTAGAAAAAATCATAAAAGTAAAGGACATAGGTATCCATCTGATTTGATGGGTGACATGAAAAATAGCCAAATCAATTCAGCCAGCCCATCTTCTTCCCTCCCTTGTCCCTTCTTCTTCCCTCCTTTCAAACGTAAATTTATTGCTGGGTATCCATATGCATCTCTTTTCTTCTTCCCATTGAAACGCATATCCACTCTTGTTGAGCTTCTTCTTCACCGGAATCTAGAGTGCTTATATATCTCTATTCTATTTCTAGGTAAGTAGTGTTTGGTCCTATTTCTGGGTAATCTCAAACTTCCTGGGTAATGTATTTCTGGGTAATCTGAAACTTCTCATCTCTTGTTTTTGTGAATCTAAAACACTAAAACTTCTTGTTCTATTTGTGGGTAAGCAGTGTTTGTTTACATTTTCTATTTGTGGGTAAGTAGTGTTTGTTTCTATCCATGGATAATCTCCAACTTCTCATCTTCCTGGGTAATGTTAAGCTGAAACTTCTCATCTTCCTGGGTAATGTATTTCGGGGTAATTTGAAACTTCTCATCTTTTGTTTTTGTGAATCTAAAACAGTCAAACTTCTTGGGTAATGTCAAACTTTCTGGGTAATCTATTTCTAGGTAATCTCAAACTTCCTGGGTAATGTATTTTTGGGTAATATGAAACTTCTCATCTCTCGTTTTTGTGAATCTAAAACAGTCAAACTTCCTGGGTAATGTCAAACTTCTTGGGTAATCTATTTGTGGTTAAGCAACGGTAAGAGTTGTGTTTGTTTCTATGCATACTAACATTGCCTTTTTGTTTATAGGGATGAAAACTTTACAATTTGAGGTTTATGCGGGTGGAGATTGGGTTTGTGTTGATGGGTGCTGGAGGTATGTTGGTAATGTCCACAACAAGCACATAATTATGAAGAAAGGATCAACAATGGATGACTTGAGGAGGTTAATAGGGTCAAGATTTAATTTGTGTTTGGATAAACATGATATTACCTTGACCTATGGAAACACTATAAATCCATCTTTGCACCCATTTGACATTGAAACTTGGGAAGATTTTGAAATGTTTGTAGAGAAAAACAACTTGGGTAATATATCATGGAGCATCCCAATGTCTGTTACAATGAGAGAGAAACGCCATATTCAATAAACAGTGATAACTACAAACGGTATGGATAATTCGAGCATAATAGTTTATGATGAGCAAGCAGCAATGTCTAGATTGAATGAAGGAGCGGCAAGGGGTAGTATAATATTAAATCCTGGGTAATGTGCTATTGGTTACCCAAATGAAGAGGATCCGGAGCAAAGTTCAAGGATTGATTTTGTTGAGACTCTTCAACAGAGGTAGGAACTTAAAATTGGGCACACTTACAAAAGTAAAAAAGAGTTGAAAGTTGCATTGGCTCTGAATGCAATCTATAACTGTTCTCAATACAAGATAGAAAAGTCCAAGAAGTCGGTTGTGCTTGCTAGATGTGAGGATAAAGAATGCAAATGGAGAGCTCGTTTCTCTATGTTGGGTAAGTCAAGAGATTTCACCATGACAAAGTACATCAACATACACACATGCTCTTTTTTGAAACAAGGAGGTGTAATCGTAGAAAAGCTTCAGTCATCGTGATTGCCCATTTGTTGGGAGATATGTAAGTAATATTGTATAATTGGTTAGAAACTACGTACACATAAGGCATAACATATTGTGTTTGTAAAAATAAAAGAATTTTGAGTTGGATGTGCAGGTATGCCAATGTGAACATGTTGCCAGAACCTCTAGTAGTTCAAGGGGTGTTGAAGAACCAACACTAAATTGATGCATCATATTGGGTATGTTGGAAATTGGTGGAAACTGTGAAGGAAATAATGAGGGGAAGTTTTGAGGAAAACTATAAAGGTGTTCCGGCTTATATGCAGAAGTTGCGTGATGCAAATGTGGGGAGCATCGTTGCTTTGGACATTGATCAGGATTCGAAGTTCAGATTTGTTTTCTTTGCTTTCGGGCAATCAATAAGAGGCTATAAGGCTTTGAAAAAGGTTAGTTTTTACATTTATTGGGTATGTTATTAATATGATTGGTACATTTTTATAACATTGGGTATGTCATAATCGTGAACTGGGTATGTCATAATCATGAATTGGGTATGACGCAGTAACGTTCTTTACATGGAAACATGTGTAGGTCATTTCGGTTGATGGTACATTTCTAAAGGGAAAATACGATATGTTCCTGTACGCCTCTCCTTCGTCAACTTACAATTCCTTAAGGAGTGTCGGGTATGCTGAAATGCCAAACAACCCCATGCATATGTGTTCAACTTTAGTTCATTTGCTACCAAACTCAATACTGTAGTTGATACCTTCAGCCGCTTGTCATTGCCAAGAAGGACCGCCTCGACAAAGAGCACAAGCGCCATCTTGTATTTCTTTTCTGAATCTTTCGGCTCTTCCAAAAAACGAGCCTCAAACTCCTCAATCGAACAAGAGGGGAAACCAAAAACCTCCTCCATCTCAGCTTCTTCTTCTTTTTCATCCACACCATCTCCACAGTTCAAACCAGTTATATCACTAAACTCTTGGAGACGAAATCTAATCATACAGTTGTTAATCCCAAACCACATACTTCTAATTCTTTTAGTCTTCACCTCCCGAAGGAGCAAGAAATGGATAAGTTGGTTTGATAGGTTGAGCATCGTGCCCATATTGATTATATCTTTGAAGACACACTGATTGAAGCGTTGTTTGTCCTCCTTTGACAACGCATCTTTTATTGTGGGTATTAAGGTCATCCTGGAGTTGTTATTAATCCGTGCGGACTCAAACGCAGGATTGTCCTCCCACCTATAATTAAACTGTTTTTTCCACCAATATTAGTAAATGTTTAATAATAACATATATACAACTACTAAAAGTGGAATGCTAACGACAATACTTACCGAAACTTGTTGGGATTGTTCTTCAGAGTATGGTTGGGTACCAACGTCAACATTTCAATCCTGAATGATATACCCAATGTCAGTCAATATGCAACTTTACCGAAATACGGGAGAAAAAATACATACCCAATTTACTAAACAATCAACCCTTACTAATGATTTGTAAATCCCGCAGTACACTCAAAGCAATAAATATAGTCAATTGAAAGCAATACCCATAAGATCCAAACATTAAGTAACCCTAGCTTCATACCCAAAGTAAGAATTACCAATTCAAAACAATACATACTCAAAGCAATACATATACTCAATTTACTCAACAATTCAAACCAATACATATATTCAATTGGAAGAGAGGTTGAAAGCAATACATACACATAGTAAGTTCATACCCAAAACAATACATACCCAAAGTACGACTTACCAATTCAAAGCAATACATACTCAAAGCAATACATATACTCAATTTACTCAACACAAACCAATACATACCTAGAG
The DNA here is from genome assembly GCA_033239045.1 of Fagopyrum esculentum. Classification (NCBI taxonomy): domain Eukaryota; kingdom Viridiplantae; phylum Streptophyta; class Magnoliopsida; order Caryophyllales; family Polygonaceae; genus Fagopyrum; species Fagopyrum esculentum. Next base: position 36,396,527 of record BSUD01000004.1, on the reverse strand, counting down.
TGCTCACACATTCCTCAATTCAAAGCAATACATACCCAAAGTACGACTTACCAATTCAAACCAATACATACCCAAAGCAATACATATACTCAATTAATCAACAATTCAAACCAATACATATACTCAATTGAAAGAGAGGTTGAAAGCAATACATACACAAAGTAAGTTCATACCCAAAGCAATACATACCCAAAGTACGACTTACCAATTCAAAGCAATACATACACAAAGCAATACATATACTCAATTTACTCAATAATACAAACCAATACGTACCTAGAGTGCTCACACATTCCTCAATTCAAAGCAATACGTACCCAAAGTACGACTTACCAATTCAAACCAATACATACCTAGAGTCAATTCAAATCAATACATACCCAAAGCAATACATATACTCAATTTACTCAACAATTCAAATCAATACATACCTAGAGTGCTCACACATTCCTCAATTCAAAGCAATACATACCCAAAGTACGACTTACCAATTCAAACCAATACATACCCAAAGCAATACATATACTAATTTCACTCAACCATTCAAATCAATACATACCCAAAGTGCTCATACTTACCAGTTCCTCATCAATGGCAGACTCGAACACTCCATGCTCCTCACGAACTGTAGCCTCGCCGGACTCGGGGGCCCTAGTATCAGCGGAAACCCTAGCTTCATCTGCCATCGAAGTCACGTCGGCCATCCTACGCTCCTTTGTTTCAATAATAGCCTGTGTAAACCCTAGACTGTAAGAGGGCGTCGGAATCTGAGAAGAAGTGGAAGGGATATCCGCCATTAAAGCAACATTCCCAAGCGGTTTCAGGGGAGGAAGAAGAGGGCAAAGGAAGGAGAAGTGGGCGCCGACTTCAGGGGAGGACTAAGAAGTGCGCCGGCTTCAGAAGAAGTGCGCCGGCTTCAGCGGAGGGAGAGGGCAAATAAAGGAGAAGTGGGCGCTGGCTTTGGGTAAGATTGAAGAATAGGGCGCAACTTCAGGGGAGGAAGAAGTAGTGCGCCGGCTTCAGCGGAGGAAGAAGAAGAGTGCGAAGGAAGGAGAGTGTGAATGAAGGAGAAGTAGGCGCCGGTTTTAGGGGAGGAAGAGTACGAAGGAATGAGAGGTTTGTAACTGTTCGGAGAGTGCGAAGGATTCAGAGGCAACGAAGGAAAGAGAGAGCAAAGAGGTAGAGCGGTCCTTTTTGGCTGAATGTTAACAAAGAATTCGTTTTTAATTTTTTTCCAAAAAATTAACATCAAATCATCTCAAAAAAAGTCTGCGTCCCTCTCTTTTCAATTCAATGTCCACAGCAGCCTAGTTTATACTTTTCAAACCTATTTTATGTAGTTATCTTATTAGAGGTCCATTTCACAAAATGCAAAATTTTGGGGTCCTCTTAACATTTGTATTTTTAAGATATGCGTTGTTGTAGTTGTAATTCTAATCGTTAAATTAGTTAAATATATCCTAGATACGGCATCAATGACAACTTCCATGGCGGCGGCAAAGACAACTTTTGTAGCGACTATGGCGGTGTCGGCAAAGACAACTTCCCTGCGGGGATAGCTCGTGTGAGATAGATCTACTTAACAGATAATTGACGTATGAATTTGAGAGAGAGAGAGAGGAACTTGCCATACTCCCGAGACGAATGAATTTGAGAGAGAAAGGATTAGTGTAAATCAACGCCTAATTAACTTGTAATTACAACTACATGAAAAAAGCTATTTAAAATATTTATTTTTGTAAGTAAACAAAGACCTAATTTTATCCCATATACATAAAAAGGATTCTTTACATACCCAATCCGCCAAGCCCGCCGGCGGGTACCTGCAAGGGTGTAGGCTCGTCCGGGCCATTGAGTTCGGTCTGAAAGCACTTTTATTGTTAGTTTAAATATATTAAATATATAAACGAATAGTAGGAATCAAACCGAGACCTCAAGGTAAGATTTAAATGTCCACGGCAATTGGACTAGTTTTAATTATGTGTTATAACTTTGTTTGTTTTATATTTAATATGTATAATTTTTCTTTTTTTTCAGAGAAATAAAAAGTAAAACGGTAATAGCCCTCTTGGTCCAAAGACCAACTAGGGTGGGTACGGCAAGACCCCAGACCCCAATTCCGGATTTGACCCGAGTTCGGCCCGGAAAAACAGGTAACTTTCTTTCAAAAGTCCAGTCAGAATCCGGACCAACTCCGGGAATGCCCAAGTTTGATATGAGAGAATAGAAATCGGGTAATTGAAGGACCTACTTTATTAACTAGATTATTAAAGGCTTACTTGTCTCTAATTAATATTATACAAATTGCTTTGACTTTGTATATTTCAATCAGTATTATATCAAGATATATAACCCATTAATAACATTATCTATCATTTTATACTTACTTCAAGTAAAATAATCTATTGTTTTTATATTTAATTAGGATTATAACAGTAAGGTGTATTTGATAAGGAATTATTGGGAATTATTTGAATTATATTGAAAATATTATATTTTAGAGTGTGTTTGGTAAGAGACATAGATTGTGGGCGAGATTATTAAAATGGCTCGTATAAGTAAAAATAATCTCTTATAATATCAGAAAATAACCCTCTCACTTAAGGTTATTGGAGATTAATCTCTTATAACCTCCATCTACATTAATGTTCTAAAAAAGCTACATATCTTACCAAATACACCCTAAGATAGGGCTGTGCAAAATCGGACCGGACCGGAATTTACGGTCCGGTCTACGGTCCAGGTTTTTCTGAAAATTCGGGTTACAGTCCGGTCCGGTTTTTGGACCGTATAAAACCGTAACCCGGGTTGGACCGTAAACTACGAATTTCCGGTCCGGTCCGGTCCAGTTCGGTCCAATCCGGTCCATTCCGGTCCGGTTTTGGACCGGAAAACCTCACCAAAATTGCACAATTAAGGTACAAATCGGTCCAATCCGGTCCGTTCCGGTCCGCAATATTCAAACTTGCACAATTTATGTAAAAATCGGTTCAACCCGGAACCGGACCGGACCGTAACGGTCCGGTCCCGGTCCGGTCTACGGTCCAAGGTTTTCTTAATTTACGGTCCACCGGTCTGGACCGGACCGGAAATATCCGGTCCATCCGGTCTGTACCGTATGCACAGCCCTACCCTAAGATATAGAATTCAATAATAGTACTAATTATAAATTTATCAAATAATTATATAATTATTTTAAATATGAAATTACAATCTCATCTAAAAAACATCACTACTATAATAAATCTTATCTAGGGATAATAATTACTTACCAACGATATATATAAAAGAAATAAAATAACATATAATATATAATGCCTAATGTCACGGAAAATAACGAAAAAATGACAAAAGAAAACAATAATCTGAAAAAAAATCAAATGTGGAGGGGACCAATTAACATTTCTTGAATGTCACACTTCACAAATACGGTCAGGGATCGAGAGGGACGAAATCCCCTTTGCGTGGAGGTCCAAGGGCGGAGTCGTCCTTGAGTCTGAAACGAGTCTCGTTGACCGATTTGTGAGCCAGGATGTCGAGGAGGACGAAGTACGGTCCCCTCGTCTAGGGACCAGGAACAAAGATCTCCCGACACAAATGATACGATATCTACCATAAATGTGTGTTGTTTTTTCATTGTTGTTTATTGATACATATTGTGCACTAACATATGTAGCAGAAGAAGAAAGACTCATTAAAGAATAACAAAGAGAATTACCTATCGTAATCTTTTTAGGTGAATGTTTTCTGTTTGGATGGATTTCCTTGCATTAGCTTCCTATTGCAATATGAATAGTAGAAAAAAGGTAAAATATGGGTCTTTCTTTTTGGATGGATCTTTTTTGCAGTAGCTTCCTGTTGCAATATGAAAAGGAGAGAAAAAGGTAAAATATGAAAAGACCCAACTTTAGACGACACCACTAGCTTTATGTGAATTGCTTTGCTTAATGAGTCATTAATCATAGAGCTCATATGACTTATATGTGTGTATCATTAGGCGCCCATAGATTTGCAGCTGTTCATGTCTAACGTACATGCATCATATTCTCACTTTATTGCTCCCACACTTTTACCACTTAGACACTAATTCATGAAAGCTCAAACATGTACGTACCGATCGAATAACTTCGTTTGTGGCCCCGTTCGGTAGTGGAGTTTATTGAGTTTCAGTCGACTGAAACTCTCTTCAACCTGTTTGTCGATGATTTGGAGCGAATGACGGGGAGCCTGACATAATCGGATACATGATCAGTTCAGGAGTATGGAGGTCAGGAACTCTAGTAAGAGTCTTGTCGGTTGAGCTTGAGGTGGTCATGTTTCATTAGGACTTATTTTTAACTTTGATTTATATTTTTTTGGTCCATTTACTTTTCTAAGCTCGGATTGTTATTGACCACTATGTTGTTTCATTATTGTTATTTTGGACCCTTTTTTGTGGTTAACATTATGGAACTTTTTTTGGATTTATGTATTTTATTATTAGCAAGTATGCCTTTGTGTTTTTCGTTTTATTATCCTTCATTTACTAAGCCTTTGGGATCCCTCATCGGGGGCTCTTGGCGTTGAGACACTTATCCCGTTTTGGGGCGTTACATAAGTTGGTATTAGAGGTATAAACGGTATTGGGTTTGGTTTTGGTTTTTAGGTTGAGGCGAGTTTTTGATTTAGTCGGTTGTTAGTTAAGGTCACCAATCTCCATGCTCTCTCTGGTACTTGTTTTAACATGAACTGTTAGTTGACCTTGCATAGTTGTATGCTCATATGGAAAAAGCAAGAGGTAGAGGACGTGGACGTGGACGCCCACGTCGCACCCCGAATGTTGTTGTTGATCCTCCAATGATTATGCCGAATATTGTTGTTGATCCTCCAGTTGTTGGTGTTGATATCCCAACGGGTTTTGGGGACGGATTTTAAACTATGCTACAATAGATGAATGGCCAAGTCATAGGAAGTGCTTTGGGCCCGCTGTAAAAGCCGCTTTCGCACAAACGGGACCCCAACAACACCACCCTAGCCAACACCTCCTTAAGTTGAACCGGAGTTTCTCATCATTGAAAGAAGAGATGTTAGTACCATTCATCCGCGTTCGAGAAACTGAAGCCACCTGCTTATGGCGGAAATGGATAGCCCACCAATGTGGAACATTGGCTTAAGCAAATGGAGAACTATTTTGCTAGAGTAAGATGCCCTAAGGACCTAAAGTTGTCAAACACCACATTTTACTTGATAAAACGTACCGACAATTGGTGGGACACCGTTAAGCCTAGAAATGGCGTAACGAGCTGGGGCAATTTAAGAGCAATAAAAGAGCTCACTTTTACCGCGTGACATTACAAAATGAAATGAAGCATAAGTTTCTATATCCACTAGAAAAAAGAAATGACGGTAGAGAAACTTAGTGCAAAGTACAATGAGCTCCTCCCATACGCTGTTGATATTGTAGGAAGCGAAGAAGACAAAATCGAGTACTTCGAGGCATGGTTGAGTCCTTCAGTTAGGACCTTGTTGGTTGGATACAAATGGGACACCTTGGAAGACTACTATAACCGTGCACTCAAGGTGGAAAGGAGAACCAGAGCTGAAAGGTTGCTTAACCAAGGCCCCCAAAGACAAAGGACTCAAACGAATGCTTCGAGTTCTAGAGATGATGGATTTAGGAGGCCTCCACCTATGGATAGGTCGGAGCAGATGTCGGGACCTCAAAGATCCAACGATTCCCGTAGAATCTTACCAAGAGGGTATCGTTGTCATTAACCGTCACTACAAGTCAACTTGTCCAAGAAACCCACAAAGATGCTTCAATTGTGGTGAAATGGGTCACCTTGCTATTTTTTGCAAGAATGAAGAAGAGTATCCTCCGAGGTCTCAAGGTTGTACACCTACCTTCTAGTGCAACCGAGGCAAGAGGGCATGTTTATGAAATGAGGGTCGATGAACCCAATACACCAATGACAACATGTACAATCGTGATTCGATCTCAACCTGTATGCATTTTATTTAACACCGGATCTATGCATTCTTGTATATTCTGAGGCATGTGTAGATATATGCATTCTTGTATATTTTGAGGCATGTGTAGATATACTTGAATTATTCATTAGGTGCCCATATATTTGCAGCTGTTCATGTGTAATGTACATGCATCATCTTGTTACTTATATTATTCCCACACTTTAACCACCTCACACTTATTCATGCAACCTCAAACATGTACGTACCGATCTCCCCGTGAATGATTGGTCATACTCATGTAGTCATTGTTAATGTTGTTGAAATTGTGGTTTTAATTTTAACATGCGAGTAATGAAGTGGTAATATGTTTAAAAGATAGAAAGAAGGGTGTGTTGGTTTATGTTGAGGTGATGTGTTAAGAAAATGATTAATGAGTGAAGTAGCAGACATAGGTGGGGGCCACGAGTGATTTAGGCATCTGCACCAAACAGATGTCTCACAAGCCACCAAGTTATGACGCCGACTTCACAATAATTATAATGCCAATCATTTTGGTAAATTACTCCACTTCCCTTGCATTACTTTTAATCAAACTAATAAATAACACTTTAGCGTTTATTAAGAGACTGATAGACGTACAAACGGAAATTTATAGTAGTAACCATAACTACGCATTCGAAGTACGTAGTTGTGGTTATTATGCATATTAAAGTTGGAGCTTATGAAAAGAAAAAATCAACTATGTATATGGGAGGCGTAACAGCAATCCAATTTTTTTTAGACTTCTACTACTACACTCCCCACATACATAGTTAATTACCCTATCAACTATGCACGCAAAGTGCGTAATTATAGCGACTACAAGATTTTTGACGGTACATTTAAAAATTACGTTTATTACCGTAGTTTTTCATGACTTCAAACAATATCCGTGCTAATCTTTGATCAATTAGAAACCCCTATAGCCTTAGACGAATAAATCCAAAAAGACAAAAGTTTTGAGTCAATAATGTGAATAACCATAATATAGTTTATTGAATTGGTTCAGGCTTTTTTTATGTACGACATTTTGAAGCATTGGTCGACATGTGTTAAAAAATTTTGTTTAGTTAGCGGGAATTATGTTATATTAATCATTCCTATATTTTTTAACTAATTGTACTATAAAATATTTAACTTTTTTATTCTAGTTTTTCACCTTTTTTATTTTTTGTTCAATTTTTTATGTTACTTCATATTATATTCGACTAGTAATTCATACATTTTTACGAATTATTTTCATAAGTTCAAGGTCGTGTATGTACGAATAATATAAAATATTAAAACTAATAGAACATTCAATTTGAACTAAAAATATTATGATAAAATTTTTCTAATAAACATTGCTATAAAAATATAAACTTTTTATAATATTAATTTAAAATTTGGGTATTATTAGTTCGCATTGTATATTAAACATTGTACTTTTTATTAATTCACGTAAAAAAAATGCATACAAACATAACTATTAAATTAATAAACAATACATGAACTAACTATACAAATAAATTAAAATTAATAGTATATAATTTTGAACGAAATAAACTAAATTATGAAGTGAGATAATAAATGTTACATTTTTCACGAAAACTAGTTTATAACCCGAACCTTGTGCGGGGTTGAGTTATAATAAAATGTTACCATCATGTTTCTAAATTTTCTTTCAACCATGTTACCATCATATTTTTAAAATTCTTTCACCATCATGTTTTAATTTTTTTTCAACTATTTCCTTCTAAAAATAGTTTTAATGTAAGTTTGTAACGGGACAACTAATTGAGTACGAATGAGATTGCATTATCGCATTAGCTTTCTTCTTTTTGTAAACTTTTTTCCTTACAAAAATCTAAATACTTTATAAACATAAAATTAAAATTTAACAAACCTTTTGATTAAAAAAATATATTTGTATTTACATATGTATCTTTATTAAAAAAAGAAGGTAGTTATTTACTTTTGTTGGTTAATATCACCTTACAAAAATAATCTATATGAGTATCATAAAAACTTAAGTTATTCTAATCGAGCAAATTATTATTGCGTAACTATATCTTGTATTGTTTTTCTCATTCTGATATTATTAATATTAAAGTACAAAAAAATATTTTTGAAGGAAAATAATTTTTTTCTAGTGTTTCTAAATTTCCGATTTTAATGTAGTACTACTAGTATTATTTTTTTAATTTATTTTCGGATGTGGTTCAATGATTTGAAGATTTTTTTTATTTATTTAAAGTTTCAATTACAAAGTATTAGAAAGGTTAGTTATTGTTTTTCGTTATATTTTGAATTGGTTAAATGATAAATATTTAAAATTTAAAATTTTGATTGTAGATTCTTTTATTTAAAAAAAAATGAAGCTTTGATTTTAGAATATATATATATATATATATATATATATATATATATATATATATATATATTTAAATTGCTTTCTTAGATTTAGTTACACGATTTCAATAAAAAAAATTAAATTTGTTGAATTAGTTAATTAGAATTTATTAATTAAGATAGAAGATATGCTTAGTTATAATTGTTATGATTTGATGATTTGGTATTTTTCTGACGAGTAGGATGGCGACATGTAAAATATTTTGTTATGATTTAAATTTATTAGATTTTAATGGCAATGTTGTAATTTTTATATGACAAAAATGTAAATATTTGCCAAAAAATTCTATGTGGGATGCTTCATTGATTGACATGTGGCATTAGTGAGGTGTGTTTTAATAGTATATATAGAAGATTACAGAATTGTCACGTATACCTTTTTCAAAACATATCTTGGGAAGGACAAAATTGCCCCTATATCTTCTAAAAATTATCATTGCACCTCTCCTAAATCATTAAATGGTTGCGGGTAAATGTAAACCATTCAATCAAGTAAATCAACGACCCATATTACTCTGAAAACTCGCACCACAACTCTATTATATACCTGAACCAATCTTATAGTTTATATCATATCAATTATAAATATATACATAGTAATCTATTTCATTTATTATCAATAACTTTATCATTACACTTTTATATTGACTTTATTTATATAGAAATTGATTCGATTGAGAATTATTTTTACGGATCGATGTCATTGTTAGATGGCAAAAACAGTATCTGTGGATTAAGAGCTTCAAAGATCCATGTTCAATCTCCCAAGACACACGCTAAACAAAGGGTTTGGTGCTCTGTTTTTTCATCCGCTTCACTCAACTAAAATTTGTGTTTTGAATACAGTCTACATCTTTTTTGGATCTAAAATCAATTAACAACTTTAATAACACTTGATCCCTCAAATCTTTGCTTTGAATACTTACTACACCTTTTTTTTATTATCTAAAATGAGCTAACCACCTTTATAATATTTAAATCTTTCAAATATTTTTAATTACCATGCAATCTAACAAACATCAAAATTAATGAATATTGTGCAAACATCCTTATTTTCAAATAAAACATGAGTCAGTTGACTAACCATATCACTTCAGGTTTTATTTCACTCACCTTATTCTTTTCGGTGGATGTACTTCTTGGTATTTGCAGTTTCGTCTTGAAAAAGGATGACATTGTCTTGTTAAGAATAGTAACGAACAAGTGATTGAAATCTAAAGGCTTAAAAAAGAGTCCAAATATAAGGTTTTTACAGATGATCAACATAAACTTTCTTGAGTATTTTTGGACCGATGGTTTGCTCTTTCAATTTCTGTTTATATAATTGAAGGTAGGTTTGGCATTGTTATGGTGGCACACTTGACCCGGAAATCTGTAATTGGTTATTTCATTCATGTGTGTTATTTATGACAAACAAGACTGACAGCCTTGAGATAATTGCATTGCATTGTAGTTTGCATGCAGATACATCCCCCCGTGCTTTCTTTGGATTCCGGGTCCCACTCGCCTCTCCAATCTCAATGACTTTTATTTGCGTTTCGGGATTTGTTTGTACCAAGGACAAGGACAAATATACTTTTCTCTTACATGGAATGGAAAACTTGTTTTCATATAGATCTTTCTACACACTACTTAAACCTCTTTAAATCCCAGGGCTACTATTCGGGCGGACTCGCGCCTTCATAGAGGCGGAGTCCGCCCGCGCGCAAGAGGACGCGCATGCGCAGCGCTGCGCATGCGCGTCCTCTTGCCCGTTACCCTTTCGAAAATGTAACCGTTGGGTTTGTAGCCGTTGGGGGAATATAGCCGTTGGGCATTTTTCGAGCCTATATAATTACATATGAGACTCATTCACCTTCATCCACAAGTTAGAAAACGTAAAGAAAAAAGTCGTTAAAATGTCGTCGTATTCCGATGAAGTTGATGTAGAATCCGATGGTGAAAGCTCGATGATGCCGTTCGATATTGAAAAATATAGTGATCCGGAAAAAATTCTCGCAAAACTTGAAGTAAGTGTACAAACTCAATTTTATACTTTACCGTTATGTCGTTTTATTTTGTCGGAATTATAGAATTTGCAATGTTAGAATAGAGAATCGGAATTATAGAATTAGCAATGTTACAATAGAGAATCGGAATTATAGAATTAGCAATGTTACAATAGAGAATCGGAATCATAGAATTAGCAATTTTAGAATAGAGAATCGGAATTATAGAATTAGCAATGCAAGAATAGAGAATCGGAATCATAGAATTAGCAATGCAAGAATAGAGAATCGGAATCATAGAATTAGCAATGTTAGAATAGAGAATCGAAATCATAGAATTAGCAATGCAAGAATAAAATGATGTGTTTTTGTAAAATAATATTCTATGTTATTTTTATTTAGGTTCTTATGGATTACTCTCGTGCTCTCGGTACCAATTATTCTTCAAAATTTGAGCTTCATGGATATTTTGCGGATAGAGAGAACTTTTTGGGATGGGCTCGGTATGTGGCCAACGCTATGAATATGGTGTTGGTCATTAAAAAATCATGGTTGGATAGAAGGGGTTTTCGTATCCTACAATTGGGTTGTGATAGACACGGAGGACCGAGAAAAGAAAAAGACGTAGATCCCGATCATGTTCCAAGTTCTAGTCGGAAAAAAAACTCGAAGAAGTGTATGTGTTTGTTTGAGCTTGTAGGAACCCAAATTGAAGAGGAAAAGTGGACGGTGAGGGTTGTATGTGGAATCCACAACCATATCATTCCTTCGGTGTTAAGAGGTCATGCATATGTTGGACGTATGACTCCGAAGCAGACCCGAAAGGTGGAGCGTGAATTAAATTCTGGCTTAAAACCGAGACATATATTAAAATCCGTACAATTAGAGGATCCCGACAATGTCACCTCCATTCGTCAAGTTTACAACACCGGTTTAAAGATTAGAATGGAACAAACCGAAGGAAGATCTCCATTACAACAAGCACTTCACACGTTGACGGAACGTGGATACTATATAAACACTCGGAGAAGTCAAGATTCCGATGAAGTGATTGATTTCTTTATCTCACATCCCGACTCGAGGCATTTGCTCAACATGTTTCCCTATGTTATTGTGATGGACTCGACATATAAGACCAACAAGTAAGCTTCAATTCAAGCCACATTTTTATTTTATTTCATACACTCATTCTTATTTTCTTCAGAAATTGTAACTCAGTCTTTGTTTCGTATTACTTTTAGGTACAGTATGCCATTGTTGGAGATCGTAGGCATCACTAGCACCAAGAAGACATTCGCAATTGCTTTTGTGTTCATGGCACAGGAGAATAGAGATCATTACGAGTGGGCTTTGAGGAGGGTCCGGCATTTGTTATACGGAAAGACACCGGAGGTGATTGCCACTGATCGTGAGCTTGGTCTTATAAGCGCATTGGGTGTAGTATTTCCCGAGGTGAAGCATATATTGTGCACGTTTCACATAAAGTGCAATATAGTTAACAGAGCGGCACTTGTTTTGCGCAATAAGGAAGCGGAAGCACTCTTCATATCCCATTGTCATGCCTTGTTCGAGTCAAGATCCCCTGGAAGCTACCAACGCCGTTTGTTGGAAATGAGAGACTATTGGCAATCATCTCCGAGGTTAATGACCTATCTAGAGACGACTTGGCTTGACCCGTACAAGGAGGCAATCGTTCGAGCATGGACTGACCTACATCATCATTTCGGCACACGAACGACAAATGCGTAAGTTATTTAAACATTCACTACATTGTTAAACATTTCTTCGTTTTTTGTAATAAAATTTTCTTCTTAGGTGTGAGTCCGCGCACAAGTTGTTGAAGCAAACACTAGATTCTAGCGTTGGAGGATTTCAGCTGGTTTGTGATAGCATACATTTGATGGTCACGGACCAAGTCCAAAAGCTACAAGCTTCTCTAGAGATGTCACGGGAGAGGATTCCACGAGAGGTTAGTATATCAATAGTTTAATTGATGAAAATAATGTTAAATATTTATTTGATATTTAATAAACCTTTTTTTGTAGGTGCGTATACCGATATTTGACTTGCTCCGTGACTACGTAACAAATGAGTGTTTCACGCTCTTGTGGAATAATTACACCAAGGCTCGACATACAAGAGATGATGAAGGATGTCGGGATAGTTATTGGAGAGAGGTTTATGGAGTGCCGTGTGTGCATGACTTTAGACTAGCGATCCGGGCTCGTAGACCTATCTATTTGTCACAGATACACCCTTATTGGAAGCAAGTTCATTGGAATCCGGTTGATTTTTTGGATGGTGATATTGTTGATGATGATGATGATGATCGTTCGAACCCGAATCAAGCGGCGCTGAACAGGTTTAGAGAAAGAATGGACTCAAATATGTTAAGCCCGGATGAGCAAGATAAGATTGCATCTTTTGTGGATGACATGGAAAACCCCGGGGGTACGACAATGAAGGAGCCGGCACAGAAGGCCAATACAAAGGGACGAACTCCAATCCCGAGATCAACTAGAAGAGAGCCTAGCTCTTTTGAGCATTCTGCTGCACGTGGTCCTGGGCGTCCGAAAGGGAAGAAAGCTAAAGATGTAGATTCTACACCGGAGTTGACTCCTACGAGTAGAGCACGACGTAAAGGAAAGAAACCCGCGAAGACCGGATTTTGTTAGAGGGAAGAAGATTTTCCAAAGTTCATGGAGCCTTATGTATTGAGAGTAAGGGATGTACCAGGAGACGGCCATTGTGGATATAGAGCAATTTCCGCGGTGTTGGGATTCTCGGATGAGGATTATTTGATAATACGGCGAGATATGGTTATGGAGTTAAGTGCGAGAAGGGAATTTTATTCCAAGGTAACTAAGTCTTCCGGTTACATCAAAGTTTTAATTATAATCCATGATTTTACATAATCTTACTTGTTAATCATTGCAGTGTGGAATCCTCAATCATGTTGACGAAGTCATTCAAAACGTTTATTGGACGAGTAAGTCTCCGTGTCCAGAACCAAATTGGATGGAAATACCGATGATCGCATGTGCAGCCGCCACCTACTATAAGATTGCATTGGTTGTACTAGGGAACATTCCAGCGACATTCCTGCCTATGATTGCCACCGTTCCCGACCAAGAGGCCCCTACGGTCATTTGTTCGTTAGCCTATATATATAACAACACACACTTTGTGCCGGTAGGTTGACGATTTACTTTCATTCAATGGACGTATATTTAGACCTAATATTTACTAACCGTTTTCTGTAATTTCATTTTTGTAGGTATGGTTAAAAGATGATGCTCCGTTACCGTTGTTGAGCGACGCTTGGAAAAATAACCATGATGCAAGTGTGGATGGATGGGATGCGCCGTTCATTGAAAGGATAGCTCGTTATGAGGATCTCCGTCGAGCATGGGGAGTTGAACACAATAGTGCACGATATCTTTAGCCGTTTTGAAAAACCTTACTTGAAATCGTGTTTTAGACGTTTTTATTGTACTTGTTGACAACATTGATTTAGTCGGTTTCATATATGGTTCTTATTGTGTTTTAACGGTTTTGATATATTGTAGTCATAATATTTAAGTGGTACTTGATATTTTAATTTTTTTTTACCAAGATAAAAAAAAACGATTAAGAAACAAAATAACACATAAAAGCAAAAAAAAAAACAACAAAAAAAACAAAAAAAAAAACAAAAAATGCCGGAGGCGGAGTCCGCCTGCGCGACGGCCCTCGCGCAGGCGGACTCCGCCTCCGCCGGCGTCGTTGCCGGGGGCCATTAACATCACTCTTAAATCATGATAGCCCGTCCGAAAAAACGGACGAGTATGAACATGAGAACAAGTCCGATTGGGTTGAAAAGTTCGCCCCGCCAAGCCTATCGGGTCTGGTCAAGACAAGACTCTAGGTCCTGTTGGGCCGAAAGCCCGCCCGTTAGCCCGATAAAAAATAAAAATAGATATATTATATAATAATTATTATAAATATTAAGTATTAATATAAAATATATAGTATAATTATAGTAAATTTGATATGTTTTACATAAAATATCTTAATATAATTTTTCTTTATAAAAAAAAATTAATACATTTTTTTATAATATTTTTGAAAAAATTGAAAAAAGGGTACCCGTGAGCCCGGCCCGCCCGCCCGGACGGGTACGACACCCATCACAGGCCCAGGTCTGGCTAAACGGGCTCAATATTTTGAAAAGTCCGACCCGAACCCGACCCGAGTGCGGATATGAACAGGTATAAGTCACTACTACACTCAACCATCACAAACTAGCTTCTTCCTTTTTTAGGCTAATTAGGTAAGTATGTTGTTTTGAGTTTTTAGTTTAGTAAATAGACCCATAACATTTTTCTATTAGGTTAATATACCCCGTAAATTTTTACCGTTCAAATATCACTTCCTTGCTACTTTTCTCTCGCCTTCTTCTCTCTTCTCTCTTCAGCCACCTTCCCCAAATCGATTTCCACAAATACACTTGTTGAATGCTCCGATCGAATGAGGACGGAGAGCTTGTCTTTCCACTTGTTGAAGGCTTCGACCGAAGGTTGTAGATACACCGGCGTAGATGCTCCCACTGAAGGCTCCGACGTGGTTTGTTGGCTCCTCCTCAGCTGACTACTGACTACACTCACCCAAATAAAGCCCCTTCTTCGTCCTCGTATCTCTCAAACCCCCTAAACCCCTCAAAATGAAAGCCTCCATCAAATTCAGGGAAGAATAGATGCCACTACTTCGAGCCAAGGTCTCTTTCACCATTTTCGACCTCCCTTTCCAATCAGGCATCTCAGCCGGAGATTCCAAGGAGATCTCTCTCAACCTCAACACCCTCTTCGACTTCGGCCCCGCCTTCTCTATCGCCTAACGCCCCAATGATTCCCACAAGGCTTTCTCCCTTCTTCTCAAGTCCGGCATCGGACCTTTCACCCAATAATTCCAAGGTTGAAGACAAACGGCACGGTGAGGTTTTAGATCTTGGAAACAGAAGGATGTTGAAGAGGGAAGGAGAAGAATATAGGGCCTGTTGATGCTAGATCTAGATCTAGATCTGAAGACGTTTTCCATGAGCCTAGTGAAGGTCTTGCCTCTGCAAGGTCCAATAACCCGATTACACCACCAACTCGAGTTCTTTCCCTTGTTGTTGCATACCTGTAACCAGTGGCGGCCTTTGAGTGGGGCAGGATGGGGCATCTGCCCCACCCTCTGGCACGGATTAATAAAACTAGAAATGCAGAAATATTACAAAAAACATTGTGACATAGTGGTCTGAGGATTTGAGCAGGAAATGAAATTTTCACTAGGTCCTGGGTTCGAATCCTATCACTCACCATTGTGTTTATTTTTTCACATTTTTCTTCTTTTTTTTCTTACTTATTATTTCGGATTTAAATTACTTATTTCATAATATATTTTGTTTTTATTTGTCCAAAATCTAAGTATAAAAATTATTCACTTTTTTCTTCTTCTTATGGATTCTACTTGAGAGCAAGTTATTGAATAATTCAAATATAAAATTAATACTCTATCAAAATATGTTATAATTTATGACAAAAATAACATTATTTCAATTAAAATTTTTTAAAAACTAATTCAATCCTTTATATAACTCCCTAAATATATGTAATGATAATCAATATATATTTTGTATGAGTTTTTTTTTATATCTAAATAACATATTATTCTTTAGATAATTTTAATCAATATATATACTCTCTTTTTTCTTCTTATGGATTCAACCTTTGTTGTCAGATTGACAGTTTATTTGTACAATTGACTATTTATTTTTGGTAAACTTGTAGTCAAAACTGCGCAAGTAAATTACAGATTAATTTTGGTTTTATCGCTATTTTATTTTCATAAATACTTTTAATGATAATTTATTTTTGCCCCACCCTTTAGAAATCCTGCGGCCGCCACTGCCTGTAACTACGACCCTCTTCATCCAACTCATACCAGAAAAATTTCTGGTAAACTCCTTGCAAGACTCACTGTTTTGGGTCTTTGCTAACGAGCACAAGAAGATTTCTTGTGGTATGCTACTATCTAATTGCTTGAACATTTCCCTTATGTTTTAATTTTGTTTTATGCGTGCTCAATTTTCAATCTTGCATTTTTTATCACCACCATTTCTTCTCTTTGAAGAAGTTGCAGGATTTGAAACTTTCTTACATTTATCTCAATATCTGCTATGTAGAGATCTTGATGCGGATGAAGCTTATCTAAAAAAAGCATATTACATTGCAAAAGAGTTTGATCTTTGATGTATTATTGACTTCCAATTTACAAGGCAGATGAAAAAATTGTTACACTGCAACTTATACCCTACATAGCAACTATGCTACTTCAACACTCATGTGAAAAGTGAAAATCCATAGGCATGTCGGTATGTTACACTTACTGATGTTAATTTCATTATAGAGAATGCTATTAGTGCCATGTGAGTATTAGGATTGACAAAAGTTTCTAACTTTTTATGTTTAACGGGAAGTTCAACATCACAAATAATAATGTATTTTATGAAAATGTTAAATCAGGATATGTTGTGTAAGTGAATAAGTGCTCTAGTATGTAAATTTTTGGTAACAATTTTTGGTATGAAAATTTCTGATACGTAAATTTTTGGTATGAGTTATAGTATAAAAAAACTAGTATGAAATTCTGGTATGTAAATTTCTGGTATGTAAATTTTTGGTATGTAAATTTTTGGTATGTAAATCTGGTATGAATTTCTGGTAAGAAATTCTGATATGAAATTCATACCCAAAAAAAAGGCAAAATAAAAGAAAATAAAATAAAAAACAAAGTATAGAATTTTTCATTTGTACGTAAGAGTTGATTTGTAATTGTAATATATGTTTCTTTTTTTTTTTATTAAAATGGAGGGGTTAAATACTTTTAGGATTTTTCCTCTTGGTGCCATCAATGTTTGGACTTTTCCTCTTGGTATCCACTAAGTTTCAAATTTCCTCTTGGTGCCCTCAAGGTTTCATTTGTTTCCTCTTTATACTCATTTAATATATTACATCAAAATTCATTACAAAATTTTAAAAAAAATTAGAAAAATAAATTTAAAATAGATTATGACCTTAATTAATAAATTTATAATAGAAATAATTTTTATATATATTTTTTATTTTTTTAAAATAAATATATTTTTTATTTTCGAATTAAAATATCTTTTTACTTTCGATTTAAATATATATATATATTTAATGTTAATAATATTTATTAAAAATATTAAAAAATAATATTTTTTTAAATTTTTTAAGAGTCCAGAAAATTATACATATAGTATTTTTGTAAGTTAATTTTCTATAATTTATTTTAATTTGAAAATAAAAATATCATTTTTATGTGTTAATTTATTATTTTTTATAATATACTTTTCCATAATTTTAAAATTAAAAAAAATATAATTTTTTAAAATTTTCGAATTAATATAAATTATATAAAATTTAAATTCAAAATAAAAAAATTTATTATATTTTACGTCTCTAGACTCTTAATAAAGTTTCAAAAAAAATTTTTTATTTAATTATATATGAAAATTTTAAATCGAAAGTAAAAAGTAAAAAAATATTTTAATTCAAAAATAAATAATATATTTATTTTAAAAAATAAAAATATATATATATATTTTTTCTATTATAAAATTATTAATTAAATTTAATGAGTTCATAATCTATTTTAAATTTATTTATCTAATTTTTTTTTAATAATTTTGTAATGAATTTTAATGTAATATATTAAGAATGAGTATAAAGAGGAAACAAATGAAACCTTGAGGGCACCAAAAGAAATTTTGAAAATTAGTGGATACCAAGAGGAAAAGTTCAGACCTTGATGGTACCAAGAGGAAAAATCTATACTTTTACCTACCATTAAATGAAAGTGGTAAAAAATAATGGGGTACACAAATTTAATGGAAATAGAAAATAGCCTATTTGACTAAATTCTTTCTTTTTTTTATCCCTACATGTATTAACAAATGGTTGTTTGAAATAAATCCTTTATTATATTACTCTTATATGATTGAATGCCACAATTCATAAATTCAGTTAAAGTTGTATGGCACTCCCATAATATTTGAATTTGACTGTTAAATTTGTGTTATGACCATGTGCATGTTCCTCACTGCGGACACTGTTCGCTCCAAACGATGTGTGCAAGCTTTAAATTTATAACCCTAGACTTAAGCTTAAAACAAGGATGCGAACCCGCAGTGTACGGGTCAATCGTAGTAAAAGCAAGGAATTCCAAGGGTCGATCACAGGGACTCGGTGAAACAAAGTCGATAACGGTAAACTTCGTAAATACTAACCACAAAGAGCAATCAACACAATCAAAGATGAATAAGAAGTCAATAAAGCAAACATGCAATTCTAGGGATTAAAGCATCTAGTTGTGGTTCCAACTAAAGATTTAAAGATAAGCGGACAAAGCTGAGGTTTTTGCATGGGGAAGGTGTTACTAAAGTGGAATAGATCACCGGATAAGTCTCACTACTCACTAATCCTAAACCGTAACTCCTATTACCGGGTAAGTCTCAAGGAATCAAGATAAAGAACTATAACCTCAAACTAACACACCATCTAAGGGAATAGAATCAACCTTTACCGGGTAAGTCTCAGGCTAACTCACAAAGATGGGATGGAAGCACACTCAAACCCCAATAAAGGATAAACCTTTATTACCTACACTTATGATCGTTGGTACACAAACTAAGGAATTACCGGGTAAGTCTCATCCTAAGCTTGCATTGAACCAGGAAAGGTGTAATAAGAATAGGATTTGGCAAACTCTAACACTTAACTCTCAGTTTAGGATCAGATAAGTCACCTCGGTCAGCCAAATTCCACCCCGGCCGAGATGTTCATCGACTGAACGAGATGCTTAGGGTTAAGGTTAAAGACTCGAACTTTCAGGGTCCTACTGGAATCTAAGATTATTCTATCATTGTTTTTCCCACAACCTTCAGCCAATCACCCTAGAATCACACAAGGAAATTAGCCACTCATCATCATGAAAGTATTAATCAAATATATGGGAAGAAGGTGAATATTTGAACAAGAAGAATTTAATGAAAAGACTTCAATAACTGAATCAAATATCACAACAAAAAGCGTTCCTTGGATAGCAATCCAACAAGACAAGACAACAAGGAAGGGAATTGAAGACAATCTTACAAAACCCTCCAAAAAGCTATAAAAGCTACAATCTTCCTTCAACCTTCAAAAAGATTCTTCAAATCTCCCAACTGGAGTATGGCTGCTGTTGCGTATAAACCCTGATCGATGGTATAGCACGATCCTGCGCTGATAGCGGATGCCGGATTTGTGGGAAATCCGACCCTTTTTATAAGAAAATAACCCTCCAAAGATAAAATATCTTAGAAAGATCTCTTCCCATAAAAAAAGGTAAAATATAAGATCTTCTTCCTTCCAGGAGCCAAGCCCAAAAATATAAGATCACTTTCCAAAGATAAAAGATCTCAGCCAAGAATAAAATATTCTCGCCGCGTCCTAGGTGTTCGCCTCGGTCGAGTCGGCGTCTCTGGATCACCTCGGTCGAGATGAATCTCTGGTCAACCGAGGTGAGTCACAACTGAATGTGAAATCTCTCAAAACTGGTCCAAAGTAAATCTTTAATCCATGGCTATGCTTCCTAGATGGTTCTTTATGTTCCTCAATGTAGCTCCAATGACTCCATAGCTCCTTTTGCTCCTTTTCGATGCAAAACGTGCCATTTTACCTACAATTACAACAAAACTAGGTGTAGACCTCGATTCTCGCAAAGGTAGATGAAATGGTAATATAATCACATAATATTCATGCAATCATGCAGATTATGAAAGATAAAACGTCTAAACAAACCCCAAAATATAGACTATAATTCATGCTATCAAAATACCCCATACTTAGCCCTTGCTTGTCCCCAAGCAAGTTTTGCATATAGAAGACAAGATAGAATGGATTATAAGTCAATAAAATCAATGAAAAGTCTTTCAAAAACATTTTTATGGTGTGCAACAATCATAAATCACTCTAAGAGAATACTTCATGGAATTTAGAATCCAAACATGATCAAAATATTTTATAAATATAGAAAAGTTGTTCATCTTTGCATAAAATCATAGAATGCATAATAAGCCACAATTATCAAAATTAATCATGTATAATCCAGTTTAAACCACTAAGTCAATCAACAAGCTCGAGGTCTCAAGGGCTTCCCAAAAGAAAAGGTCAAGAAACGTGTAGGGTAGGGATGTATGTAAGGTAATGTGGTGCTGGAATCCGGGAAAAGGATGAACTTCACTTTCACTTTGACTTGCAACATCTTCCACCAATAAGCTTTGCTTATTCCACACTCTTCTTTTTTACTTTACTTTTTGGGATGCATGGACAGAGGTGCACAATAACCGAAGCCTAGGAAATCCGCAATCATCAATTTCTTGAGATGCATCAAACCCTTGATGCACATACCATGACCCGTTAGGAATATCGCTCAATCCGACTTTGGCAAGACACAAACACCCGGCTATGTGAATGGTGCCGAGCTACTCATCTTCATGATTGACTTCCCCAAACCTATTATTACTTTCTAACACTTTCACTTCCAGCCAACTTCTCAACTTTAACTTCACTTGCTTTCACCACTTCGCTTGCTTCCAAATTCCCGGATAGGTAAAGGGAGGCAAAATGTATATGAGGGGCTAAGCATGAATAAGAAGAAGAAGAGAGAAGAATGAATTGCCTTGGTCTTTCCAGGAAGAAAGTGAGAGAACTCATAATGTGGTGTCAACCTTCAAATTCAACATAATTTAGATAAAAACAAAGTATTAAACATGCCAATAATTTCAAACAAAGCATTTAGCAACTTAAACACATTATAAAACCTTTCAAACACATAAAGAATTTAAAACCAGTCAGTAAACAAGATCTTCACTGAGATCATATCCAGATAAGTAACACAAAAATCGTTTTCGAAAACTCTCAGTTAACCCACCTCGGTCGAGGTGTTCTTGGGTCAACCGAGGTGAAATGCCTCGTTTGGCCAAAACTGACTCGGTCGAGGTCAAAATTTATTTTTTTTTAAAACCTATTTTTTTTTCAGTTTCGACGTTTTTTTCAATCAAATAACCTGTAATTATGCATGCAATCTCAGATAAACATATAAATGCAGACGTGAAGCATAAATATATAATATCCGATAAAATATGAGTCATACATCGAAGTCATCAAATAAATACATCAATACCACATACTTGGGACACACTGTCCCAGTGGGTCAATATAGGTCTAAAATAAGAGTACTCACCGGATAAATAGCTGAACTGCATAAAAATATAATAAAGAAAGTCCTGCAGCTCCTCAATAGTCGCGATCCGGTGGTGGTGGTGGTGGTACGTATGGATACTGAGTCGGGTCGAATGGATGACCCATGATACGCTCGAACTGAAGCTGGGCCATGATGTGCTGATAATGCTGCCGCTCCTGCATCTCGCGGATATCCAGCGACATAGCAGCATACGAATCAATAACCTGATCCGTCAGGTCGTCGATCCGTCTGTGGGCATCTGGATCTCTCACTCTGCGCCTCCTGCGTCTAGCAGGCCTAACTGGAGAAGTCTCAGCTGGTGCAGGCTCAGTCTCATCATCAGCATCCAGATCTATGATCGGCGGCGCGCTCGTACCTGCAGTATCTGTCCCTGTATCCATCGGGACTCCACCATCTCTCTCATCTACTGTCTCCTCGTCGTCCTCCTCCTCATCCTCAGCTGGGGCAGCTGCTGCCTCTCTATGATCCTCCATCAGTGGAGCCCAGGCGGTCTGCCAATAGTGCGGGTCATAAACGGTGAACTGGGCAGACCACCTGATGCCCTGTGGCGCAGTCAGCTCCCACGGCATAGCAACATATGGAGTGGTCAGACCTCGGGGAACCAGAATCCTCCGAGTGATCATCTCCTGCAATCCAAGCGGCTTCGGAGCCGCCACCATCGTACAACCACTGAGGTCCATGTCATGAAAAGCAGCTATGTGGGTGACAAGCCCTCCGCAGCAAATGTCTCCCTTCGCTTTGGCCTTGATCTTGTGCAGGTCCTCTGCCAAGATCAAGCCAAAGTCTGGGAAACCCCCCGTAACCATACAGTATAGACTGAAAAGCTCGCCCTGTCGGACCTTCTGGGGCGTCTCAGTACGCGCCAGAAGCGTCTCGCTGAATATCCTGTGGGCTAACCTAAAGGCTAGGTGGAAGATGACCTTCTCCCTGGAATCTCCAGGGCGCCATCTATCTGCATGCTCAACAATATGGGCTATCTGCCCCCAGAACTCCCTAGCTACAGATCGGGAAGGGAAGTCAGTGGCGGTGGGCTCAGGAAAGCTGAAAATCTCTCTCCAAACCTCTAAGGGAACTATGAAGTTCCGGTTCATCAACCGGTACTTCACAGACTGCTCTGTGGGAAGGTAGGTGAAGGAGCTAACAAACTCTAGGGTCGGCTCCAAGTAGGCTGGGGCTCGGATCTCAGTAAACTGATCCAGCCCTACTGTAGTAATCATCCTCCTAAGGTCTCCATCTACCCCTAGGCAATCAAAAGCTGAAATGTCCAGGAATCGTGGTGCGATCACTGGACGACTAGCTATACGCTCATAATCTACCCGGCATCTCTCGTGGATCACCGGAGCTTATCAAGATCATGAAGGAGAAGATGCCACCTAAATTAAGAGATCCCGGCTCATTTTGCATTCCCATTCAAGTTGGAGATGTCACTTGTGAAGCCCTTTGTGATCTAGAAGCCAGCGTGAGCATCATCCCGCTGGAGCTATGTATGAAGATCGGACTTGGAGAGCCCAAGCCGGTCAAGATTCGACTTTACATGGCGGATCGCTCCATTACCCATCCCGTGGGCATCTTGGAGGACGTTCCGGTCAAGTTAGGTAACTTCTATCTACCTATAGATTTTGTTGTACTTGACATTCCCGCAGATTATCCTGTTCCTATTATTCTCGGGAGGCCATTTCTAGCAACTTCGGGTTGCAACGTTGATTGTAAAAACGCCAAGTTGAAGTTCAACATTGGTGGTGACCAAGTGGAGTTTGCATTGCTTGCCGCAATGAAGGGAGAGCAACTCAGCGATGATATCTTCAACATCTATGATGAAGAAGAATCACAAAGATGGGATGGAAGCACACTCAAACCCCAATAAAGGATAAACCTTTATTACCTACACTTATGATCGTTGGTACACAAACTAAGGAATTACCGGGTAAGTCTCATCCTAAGCTTGCATTGAACCAGGAAAGGTGTAATAAGAATAGGATTTGGCAAACTTTAACACTTAACTCTCAGTTTAGGATCAGATAAGTCACCTCGGTCAGCCAAATTCCACCCCGGCCGAGATGTTCATCGACTGAACGAGATGCTTAGGGTTAAGGTTAAAGACTCGAACTTTCAGGGTCCTACTGGAATCTAAGATTATTCTATCATTGTTTTTCCCACAACCTTCAGCCAATCACCCTAGAATCACACAAGGAAATTAGCCACTCATCATCATGAAAGTATTAATCAAATATATGGGAAGAAGGTGAATATTTGAACAAGAAGAATTTAATGAAAAGACTTCAATAACTGAATCAAATATCACAACAAAAAGCGTTCCTTGGATAGCAATCCAACAAGACAAGACAACAAGGAAGGGAATTGAAGACAATCTTACAAAACCCTCCAAAAAGCTATAAAAGCTACAATCTTCCTTCAACCTTCAAAAAGGTTCTATAAATCTCCCAACTGGAGTATGGCTGCTGCTGCGTATAAACCCTGATCGATGGTATAGCACGATCTTGCGCTGATAGCGGATGCCGGATTTGTGGGAAATCCGACCCTTTTTATAGGAAAATAACCCTCCAAAGATAAAATATCTTAGAAAGATCTCTTCCCATAAAAATAGGTAAAATATAAGATCTTCTTCCTTCCAGGAGCCAAGCCCAAAAATATAAGATCACTTTCCAAAGATAAAAGATCTCAGCCAAGAATAAAATATTCTCGCCGCGTCCTAGGTGTTCGCCTCGGTCGAGTCGGCGTCTCTGGATCACCTTGGTCGAGATGAATCTCTAGTCAACCGAGGTGAGTCACAACTGAATGTGAAATCTCTCAAAACTGGTCCAAAGTGAATCTTTAATCCATGGCTATGCTTCCTTGATGGTTCTTTATGTTCCTCAATGTAGCTCCAATGACTCCATAACTCCTTTTGCTCCTTTTCGATGCAAAACGTGCCATTTTACCTACAATTACAACAACTCTAGGTGTAGACCTCGATTCTCGCAAAGGTAGATGAAATGGTAATATAATCACATAATATTCATGCAGATTATGAAAGATAAAACGTCCAAACAAACCCCAAAATATAGACTATAATTCATGCTATAAGACACAGATAGAAATAATCATATCCGGATAGCCCACTTAAAAAACGGGTTGATATAAACAAAGGAAAAAAGTCCGATTGGACCGGATTTGAGCACCACTCTAGTCTCTATGCCCGACATTATATATTATATTGTATATATTATAAATATTAAGTATAAATATAAAATATATGTATTATAATTATAAGTGAAAATTTTCTAAACATTACCCCATATTTTAGGTTGACTAAACTTCAGTACCCGTCATTTAAACTATCAGAACGGTGCCTCACCTATTGAGCCCGACCAAAGATTAATACCTAGATTAATTTTCACATGTTAAGTTAACAAATCGGTGTTATATATCAGGGTAAAACTGTCCACCTACCTTAGACATAAATTTGCAATGGAAAATTTATTAGAAGAGGAATTATACCATGCAATGTAGTGTACATGCTACTCTTGTGGATGAAATCAGAGACGAGCAACTTCTCATTAGTAACATAGTAGTAAGCTCTCAATCGTACTATATTTGGATGTTGAACCCTCCCAACAACCTCCACTTCGGACTCAAACACTCTCAACCTCAACTTGGCGTCATCTCTTTCGCTTAGCCTTCTCACCGCCACAACGCCGCCGCCGGAAACCACCACCCTATAAACAATCCCATTCCTGTTCTTCCCAACTACATAAGCCGATGCTTTCAATAAATCCTCTAATTCCAAACCAAACCCTTCATCTAACATCACAAATTTACCCGTTTTCCCCTTTTCATATCCGCCGAATGAACTCGGGCCCTTCTGCTCATCTGCCTTTTGGTTGTTTGATCATTTATTTCCTTCTGCATAAAGCCACTTTCTCCTTGTGAGATACAGTGATAGGACCACATCCGTAATAGCCACAAACATGATTATGATCAATGGTACTAAGATCATGTTGTTACTCCTTTAGATTTTTGTTTTGCCTTTGAATCATCCCTATTTCTCAAGAAACTATGGTCTTTGGGGGTTGCAATGTTAGGTTTTAAAGATGGGAAATTGGGGATTTGAGCTTCCGGACAAGAGTACTTCGCGGGAATCCACATAGACTAGGATTCCTGCAAAAGGCGGTGGGACCCTGCTTCCATAGCGACCCAATCCGAGGGATTTGCTAGTGAGATTATTGTGTCAGAGGTCCAAGCTCACTATTACCAGAAGATGGTTGTACGATGGCGGAACGACGCCGGATAGAAGGTTATATGACAAATTTAGTGTACCTTGGAAGTGGCTGAGGTCGCTTATCTCGTCACGTAGAGAACCATTGTGGAGATTGGAAGAGAGATCTAATGAAGTGAGGTTAGTGAGGCATGCGATTTTAGGAGAAATGGAGCCTGAAAGAGAGTTGTGAGAGAGATCGAGATTGCAAATTTGTATCTAAGGTAGGTGGACAATTTTACCTCTGATATTTAACACCGATATGTTAACTTAACGTATGAACGGTAATCCATGTACTAATCTTTGGTTGGACTCAATAAGTGAGGTATTGTTCTGATAGTTTAAACGACGGGATACTAAAGTTTAGTCAGCTTAAAAGATGGGCAACTATCTAGGCAATTTTCTCTAATTATAATAAGAGAAATTTGTCTAAATAGTACCACATCTTTTGGGCTGACTAAACTTTAGTACCTCGTCGTTTAAACTATCAGAACGGTACCTCAACTATTCATCCGTTAATTTCACAAATGTTTGTTAAATCTCAGGGGCAAAATTGGCCAGCTTCACATAAACCCTAAGCCCCAAATATCTACCAAAATTATTTCTCCTCTCTCACCTTCACATATCTCACTTCCATTTTCGATACTCGTTTGTTTGCTCCAATTGACCTTTACTCTTCTTCGTTGGGCTCCTCATTTAACCAATATCACTCGATATGATGAGAGATCTAGTGATTATATCAGTGGTCAGACGTATGACCGGTCTTTGATTAGGAGGTGGATGAATGAAGGACATCCAGAAATTCTCACTTTCTTTTGAGTACTAGTTGGTATAGGAGGATCTTAGGGCTTCGGAAGTGGTGAATAGGATGTCGGAGACGACGGCGATCAGTTTTGCACGGCGATTGAGGTCTCGGTTGTCATTGTAATCATACGTTGAATCAACGGTTGAATGGAGGCATTCAAGAGCGTATTGGCTACTGAGGGAGTAGTTGCAAAGGCGAAGGTGGTTATCGACGAGGTCAAACGCCACGCAGTCCGCTACCATGGTTGCTGAGCACGCTCGATAACTCTTCCCTGAACACTCGATTGAGCAATCCTCCACTTCTGCAATCTCCAAGAATCTGCCTTGGGTCCTCGATGATGATGTGTGCACCGATGATGAGCTTGAGGATCTTCGTGGACGAGTCCTCTTGAACCTGGAATGAGGTGGGTTATCCTCCATAGTTGTTAGAGTTTTTGATAAATGGTTGTGATTATGTTGTGGTGTGTTGCTATTGGTATTACACATGATGCAACTGATGGTGTTGATCCATCAACCGAGACTTTATCTGCAATATTGTTTTCAAAGGCGGCTTTTGAAGCCAATAAGGCGACACCCGGTGCAATTCCACACCTTTCCAGGCTAATGATGTCTTATAATCCAGTTGCTTAAGAGAATTTCGTTACTACAATTCTTATTTGTTGATCAACGAGAAGAACAAGAAAGGATAGCAGAATAAGTGCTTGTACCAAACTCAGTCAATTGAGGAGCCCGGCGAAGAAGAGTAAAGATTGAGTTGGAGCAAACAAACAAGTATCGAAAATGGAAGTAAGAGGTTACACAGATATGTGAAGGTGAGAGAGGAGAGAGAATTTTGGTAGAAATTTGGAGTTTAGGGTTTATGTGAATCTGGACAATTTTGCCCTTGAGATTTAACATATATTTGTGAAATTAACGGATGAACAGTCACATAGGTATTAACCACAGAGCTGAATGTCTCATCGCAATCTATTCCGATTTGCTGGGAACATCCATTAGCTACTAGGCGCGCCTTGTACCTCTCAAGGGAACTGATGACATGAATTATGACCTATTTTTAGGTATGTATTTATATAGATTTTTCCTTTATTTTGCATGCATAGACATACATTCATGACATTTATGATTATATTCACCTACTTTGCAAGAATAGAGGTCTACACAAAGTTTTATTACATTTGTAGGTAAATTGACAAATTATGGAGCAGAAATGGGACATTTAAGCATCAAGCTTTAGAGAGGGACAAAAAAGAGCATAAAAGGAAGAGGGGACGCGCCAAAGTATCTTCTGATACCGTATGGTGGCCCAAAGTATCTTCTGATACCGTCTGACGCGCCAAAGTATTATCTGATACCGTCTGACGCGGCGCAGAGTATTTTCTGATACCAGTGGGCTCGACTTCTTTTCAGCCCAAATATTTAGGGTTTTATCCTTAAACCCTAAATTTATCCCTAAAAATATCGGATAGCCTTCAACATTGAAGGGCGGACTTGGAGCCCCGACGTTAGGGAGAAGTTGAGAACGGCTTGCATCCAGCGCTTTTCGAGGGCATTGCTTAGAAAGATCTTATTGCGTATAGGGAGGATTCTGAGAAGGACGCATTTTGAGATTGCGTATTTGGAGTTGGAAGATCTTAGGGTTTTTATCTTGAAGGCGGATTGACATCCCGTTCTTCGTTGTTTCAGCCTAAATATTTAGGGTTTTATCCATAAACCCTAGATTTATCCCTAAAAATATCGGATAGCCTTCAACATTGAAGGGCGGACTTGGAGCCCCGTCGTTAGGGAGAAGTTGAGAACGGCTTGCATCCAGCGCTTTTCGAGGGCATTGCTTAGGAAGATCTTATTGCGTACAGGGAGGATTCTGAGAAGGACGCATTTTGAGATTGCATATTTGGAGTTGGAAGATCTTAGGGTTTTCATCTTGAAGGCGGATTGACATCCCGTTCTTCGTTGTTTCCTTAAGATTGTTGTGAGGATTTCTATTCCCTATTCTGCATTCATTAAACACATACTTTGGTTGTTCGGATTTGAGATTGATTTTGATTGTTTATTGAGTTTTCGAGGGTTTTATCTTTATCTCTTCTTAATTTGATATTTGATTCAATGACTATGATTATTGGCTAAAACTCTTTAGCAATTCTAAGGTGAAGAGTTGATAGTTGTGGCTTAGATGATGATAGATCGATCATAAACAGATTGGACCCTGAGAGTGTGAGAAACCTCGCTGACACCCTAAAACACGGTCTGTTCTTGAGTTCCACGGCCGTGGAATCTCAAGATCTAGCCGTGATTTTCTCTGTTTTACGATCTTTGCTTTTGCTTTAATCAAAAGTTAAAGATTAGCTTAACCTAGCCTTGGCTTGCCTTTCCTAGGTAGTAGTGAGACTCAACATCCTCTATTTCGGTTTCGAGTGTCACAACCTTAACCGTTTTAGTTTATCTTTGATTCCTTGGGTTTGGGCATGGGTATTTGAGATTAATTCTTGTCCTTTGATCCTTTCTATATTGCAGCCTCAACAACCTTTATAGAGAGAGTCCTTGGGTGAGACATATAGGGTTTTGGAATTTCACCGTACATAACCTTACATTAGTTATACCTTTGCAATCCGAGTCTATCCTTATATCTATAGAATATCTTGAATCGATTGCCACAATTGGATACTTGGATCTTTAGGATTGTTGTTTTCCCAATATTTGCAAAGCTTTTATACTTTTACTTGCTCGATTATTCGAATTGAATTTGACTCACCAAATCCCTGAGTTCGATACTCTGGAATACTTGCTTAACTACGCCGATCCGTACACTGCGGGTTCACTTGCTTTTGTTTCAGTTTTATAATTAAAACTTATTTGCACGCACGCTTTGAGGCGAACAGGAACCATCAGATTTGAACTTATGACGAAAAAGCCACATACAACGCACAATATTAGTCTACTCAGGACGAGGAACAAGAACCCAAGTACCATTCCGTATAAGGGCTTGATATTCGTCGAGCATAGCAACGGACCATTTTGGAACTTGGAGAGCTAATTTGTGGGATGTGGGTATAGGAGATAAGTCGGATGTGGTAGATGTATGAAGATCAAATATTTGACGGGGTTTGAAAATACCGCTTGAATAGCGAGTATTATGTCAGTGAGGGAAGTTAATATTGGGTGAAGGTTGGGGCAAGATGGTTGTGGCATTTGATGTGGGAGGGAGCTGGGCCAACTGGGGCGAAGAAGCATCAGAGGCTGGGGGTGGGCCAGCGTGGGGGATGATGTTTTGTGGGCCGAAAGAAGGGTTGCGCCGAGTAGTGGAGTAGGCCTTGGAAGAGGGAGATGCGCTGGAGGGGGAAGGCAGGTCATGCGCTGAGGTGGGCTGGACCTGGTTAATTGGGGCGGCGGCAGCAGTGGAATTATGGGCTGGAGAGGATGATTGTTGGGCCTGATGGTAAATGGAGCATCTGGGTTCATTTTCCAGCACCGTAGGGGGAGGACAAAACAACTCAGGATTGGAGAAAGGAAATGTGGACTCATCGAACGTTACATGTCTGGATATTATAATTTTATTTGATTTTAAATCCAAACATTTATATCCGCGGTGATGATTAGGATATGCTAAAAAGACACAAGGAGTTGTTTTAGGAGTTAATTTGTGGGGATAGTTGCGCTTTGATTTGGGTAACAAAGGCACCCAAAAACGTGGTGATGATGAAAAGAAGGTGTTGAGAAGTACAACACTTGGGTGGGGAATCTATTTTGGATTGTGGTGGATGGGAGAATATTAAGAAGAAAACATGACATGCCAAGAGCATGAGACCAAAAAGTGATGGGTAAGGAAGCATGAAAGAGAAGGGATCTCATCATGTTGTTGATGGTTCAGATGACACGTTCAGCTTTTCCATTTTGTGGGAGGTGTGAGGACATGAAAACCGAAAATTAATTCCATGGAGGGAAAAGAACGAGTGAAATTGATGGTTATTAAACTCGCGACCCATATCACATTGGAAATTTTTAATAGGCACATTGAATTGTGTTTGAATAAGTTTATGAAATTGCACAAACAGATCGAAGACTTGAGATTTATATTTAATTGGATAGACCCAAAGAAAATGTGAAAAATCATCAAGAAATAACAAGTAATATTTGAAACCCTCCCGACTAGGAACCGGAGAGGTCCAAAGATCACTGTGAATTATGTCAAAATGTGCAAAAGTTTTATTGGTAGAACGTTCAAACGGGAGCCTATGGTGCTTCCCAAGTTGACAAGCATGACATTGAGAGGAGGCGTGATCCTTATTAAAATCAAAAAAAGAAAACTTCCTAAGAACATCTAGAACTAGCGTGCCGGGATGACCTAGACGAGCATGCAGAGACTCGATGATTGAGTAGAAAGAGCATGAGCAGATGCAGAACCTTTGGCAACTGGATAAAGATCCCTAGAGTTATTGCATCTCAGACGGGTTATCCTTGTGTGTAAATCCTTCACAGAAAAACCAAATGGGTCAAATTCAATGCTAGCTTGGTTATCGGTTGTGAATCGACGAACAGAGACAAGATTTTTGACTAATTTGGGTGCAATAAGGACTTGAGATAGAAGGAGAGGTTTGGTAGGGGTGGGGATGTTAGTGCCACCAAGACTTGTAGATGGTATCCGCATGCCATTTCCGACAATAATCGAATTTAATAAACCATTATACGAGATGGACGAGAGGTTACCTGAATCGTTCGTCATGTAAGACGTAACACCGGTGTCCATGTACCATAGGTTGTCAGCGGGATTCAAAGTTATCGAGGCAAACGCTTGATCAACCGTAGTGGGCTGCAGGAAATTTGCAGCAGTGGCAATGTGAGCCTGTTGGCTGTTAGACTGCAGAGGAGCTGGGCCCAACTGGCCCTGTTGGGAAGGATAGGGAGCTGGGGGCGCTGCAGCTGGGCCGGATGGAAGGCAGGTCAGTGGGTTGGATTCTAGTGGGCTGGCGAGCTGCTTGGGCCGGGCTACAAAGGAGTCCATCCGAAGCCAGGGCGAAAGACGAACTGCACTAGCCCTTGTTGTGTGCCGCCACTGTTACGGCCGCGCCCTTTCCGGACCTTGCTGCGATTGCGTGAGCCGTTGTCCTGCTGGCTGGTGGTGGTGGTGCCATGGTCGGCGGTGGATGGTGGTTTGGCCGGACCTCCAGCAGCCGCAGTTAGTGTCGTTGAGTCTTTGTCAAGGACTTGTTGCTTAGCCATTCTAGTTTCTTCAAGGATGAGTTGCGAATGGGCTTTGTGAAACGTCGGCAACGGATCTGATTGTTGAATGTAACTAGCAGTGGCGTTATACTCAGCAGGTAAACCGGACAGTAATTGAAGAACTAACCGATTGTCGGAGATTGGTGAGTCAACACCCTTGAGTTGATCAAACAAGGCTTTCATGTGTTGACAGTAGGCGGATACGGAAGCAAAAGACGTCAATTTGCAGTTGGAAAATTCATGTTCCAGATAGACTGCACGGGTGTGCTAATTATCCTGAAAAATATCCTGAATGCGACCCCTAGCTTTAAGGGCGGTGTCTTCAGGATCAAGAATTTGAAGAAGAATGTCTTTAAGGACCGTACTGTAAATCCATTGCAGAACGGTTGCATCAACTTGTGTCCAAATTAAGAGCATCATCAATGTCGGCTGGGCGAGGAACTTTGGCGTCAATGTGATCCAAGACATTGTGCGCCTTGGCGGTGACGCGAAAGAGAGTGACCCATGACGCATATGGTGTATCATGATCAAGAACAAGAGTGATGTTGTTCTTGATGTTGGAGATCCCAAGTGCGGAATGAAATGTGTGCTTCTTGTCGGTCGACATTGGAACAGTGAAGGGCGGCGGAAACGTGAAATAGAGGTGACGAGAGATTTATGGATATGAACCCTCTAGTACATGTGAGAATTAGAGAGATTGGATAAATTCCCCTTAGGGTTTCCGTCAGCAGACGGCTTGTATAAATAATAAACAGAGTTTACATAATTACAAAAGGCAACCCTATATTTAGATATAATTACATATTCTATCAGTATATAATAGTGAAGCTTACGGTCTTCACATATGTATCTTATGTCATTGCCCGACATACAGTGCATGTGTATATCTCCTTAATTTCTGAAATCTAGAACATGTATGTTGTCCTTATTATACATACACATCCTAGCCTATTATTTTATATCGTTAGAATACCTCTTTAATTCTATTACATAGTTTGTATATTGCTTTAGGATAGTTTGATTATGCTTCTGTATTGATTTAGGACAAATTTTCATATGCTTCTTTGTATATATACTACTAGGACATCGGTGCAACCCCGACTAAACACAAACAACGCCTTTGCCACCTCCTGAAACTACCACCACTACCTCTTCTCCGGAAGCTTTTCTTACCTCTCACACCCTTTCATCTACTCGTGTTGTCGACCCGTAACTGCTACCCTCCTATTTCAAGGATACTGGGTGGAGTATGGTCCCCGTATATTGAGCTTATCTCTTATCTTTTAGTTTACTGTTTTACCCCTTTTATAATTTTCAATATAAACAATATTTGATCAATGAAATAAACAACCCTTTAGTTCACAAATCTCTACGTCATATCAGATCCTACGAATCCTAAACATGCTTTCGCCTAACCAAATACTAAACCACAAACCCTAGCAGCGCCGGCATCACCGTTGTCGGTGATGACGGCGGTGACTATCACACCAACCTACATGGACCCTAAAGCCAACTCTACCGGCATGATGCTATCGCCAACCTTTATTTTTTTTGTGGGAAGTAAAGTAAGTGGTCTCCGGCGCTTCGAATGCGCTTCTAATTAATAAAAAGAGGCTTAATAGTAATCAATCGGGAATAACATGACCCTTTACATCACAACGTAAGAGATCCACTATACCATCTGGAGGATCAAGCAATAAACTTAGGGCCCGTTTGGTTCCAACTTCGAAAACGGAAACGGAATGGAAACGAATTTAGTCCATATGTATATCCTCATTCATGAAATTCTATGAAATCATTCCTTGTGTTTACAATGCAAAATGCATTTGCCTCCCCATATTTTGTTACTATATAGGGTATCAAAAGTAATCAAATTCAACTACAATTACTTCAAATCACAAGGAACGATTCCAAAAACTTTCATGAACAAGGGTATATATATGGACTAAATTCGTTTCCATTCCGTTTCCGATTCCGAAGTTCAAACCAAACGGGTCCTTAGTCTAATGGAAAATCAAAAACAATACTAGCAAGAGCATCCGATCGCCAACCTCTATAATATATACTCTCTCACTCAAAAAGTCAACAGATTTACTACACCGTAAATTTATAGTTATTTCAAGCGGCTAACATATACTCAACTATTTACTCATATCATTGTAATAAAAAAAAAACTTTCTTATTAGTTTATTTATTTTAGATTTTTAATCATATAAATGTAATATTACCCGATGATATAAAAAGATATAAATCAACTTTAATATTATTAATATTTTTTAAATATAAATACATAGCTATATATAGGTAGATAATATGTGCGACTGCTAGTGATGAAAATTCGTTGAGAGGGTAGGTGGGTGCCGGGTAAGATGATGCAACTGCATTTGAATCCATAATTAGGTGAGCTTTTTCAGTAATTAGAGAATGTGAATGAAGAAATTAAAATTAGGGTTGAAAATATTCCAAGACAAAGGACACTGTTTTGTCACTTGCCCTCTACCCTAATACTATACATATGTCTTTTTTC
Organism: Fagopyrum esculentum; assembly: GCA_033239045.1. Lineage (NCBI taxonomy): Eukaryota > Viridiplantae > Streptophyta > Magnoliopsida > Caryophyllales > Polygonaceae > Fagopyrum > Fagopyrum esculentum. The sequence goes on along the minus strand of BSUD01000004.1, from coordinate 36,362,008 downwards.
ATGATATAATTAGATTTTCTACCGCCAAATCGCCAATACTCATTTGCATCTTACAATATATGAGGAATTATGAACTATCCGATTTGGGTGTTGATAATTTCTAAAAAGGTTAGTGTTAAGCAGTGGCGGCCGCAAGATTTTTTGAAGAGGGGCGAAAATAAATTATCGATAAAAATATTTATGAAAATAAAATAACGATAAAAACAAAGTCAATATGTCATCTACTTACGAAGTTTTGACTACAAGTCTACCAAAAATAAATAGTGAATGCTACAAATAAACAATCAATCTGACAACAAAGGGTATAAACCTATCTTGCGAGTTGACATATTCTGATAATACTGAATAATTCACAACTCGAATAATACATGTTGCCAAAAGGGAAATTATCTATCAAATGGAAAGTAGAAAAAAACAAAATATTTCGCCACAAAAAAAAAAAATGGGGAAAAATTTCCCAAATTAGCTTCGGAGCAAAATTATTCCCCAAAATACACGAGATTTTCGGGTTGGAGAATAAGTGCGGTCCTAGACCACGTCTATTGCAAAAAGAAGAGCAATTACAAACCGCGCTTTAATATTCTAATTAAACAAAATACAAAAAAAAAAGAAGATTTAAAGAAATATTACACTTAAAGGCGTGGTCCTATATTCTTTTTTTTTTAAAAATAGCTGCCCTATAGGCTCTTTATTTTTTTTTTCTTTCAAAAACATTACACTCGCGGTTTAGGACCACACATCTATTTGTGTTTTTATTATCTTTATTTCGGATATTAAAACGTTGTCCTCGACAACGCATTTTACAAATAAGAATGCGGTCTAAGACTGCGTTTCTACTCCGAACCACAAATCTCGTGTATTTTGTTGAATTGTTTCACTCCGAGCCTAAAACGGGAAATTCTTTTGAAGTTTCGTTCACTTCGGCGAAAGATCCAAAAAAATATTTAAATATAATACAAGAATAGTGATATTTAAAAAATAATAAATCGTAGGAAACAAATTTTATTAACGAGAGAAGCCAAACCCATCTTGTAATGATTTTTTTTTTGGACGGCCCCACACCCCCCCAAGGGCCGCCCCTGGTGTTAAGTACAAGACATCGGAATTACTAAATGGATAACTGACTCACTGTACGTCAACATCGTGATTTATTTTTGTAAGAATATCATATTTACAAAGAAAAACCCCAACACTGACTCAAGTTATAACTACATCTACAAAAAGCCTATATGCATGAACAAATAAACTTGGACAATCGATTGGAAAAGTCTCTATTCTTGAATAAATCAACTTGGACAATAGATTGTAAAAGAATGTGAAGTTACTGAAGAAGCTTCTTAGGGACGAAGGGTTCAAAAAGAACTATTCCCTAAACAATTGTAACGGCATCTTTAAAGGGGGTCTATGGGGGAGGTTCTTGTAACTTTCGTTAAATTTGGATTCAAGAACATAATTAAACAGGTCTTTTCAAGACCCTGGAGGACCACGTGGCGCACTCCTATTAGAACATCTTTTCAGCAGTTTTTTTTTAAAAAATTTACAATACGTCTCACGTGTCGAGCATTTATTGGCGTTGACATACAGAGACACGTGGCACACTCTTATTAGCCTGGAGAAATGGGATTTTTATTTATTAAAAATTTATTTTCCGGCTTAAATATTAAAGAAAAAATAAAAAATTATACCAAAATTCATTATTTCTTTTTATGTTCCTATAGACACCCATTTTGAATATATATAAAATAATTTTTAAAAGAACTTTGTTCATGTAAAGTTTTTAGGTATAAAAATATAAAAATATAAAATAAATTAATAAATTTTGTTTTAAGGTATAAAAATTATAAATAATAAAAAATTATTCCTGATTTTCGAATATATGTGTTGGGTTATTTTTAATTGCAATAATCTATCTCTTCATTGCTTATTGTATTGTTCATAGTGAAATAATAAAATTAATCTAAATTTCGTTTTAAGGTATAAAAATGCAATAAATAATAAAACTAACTCGTATTCTTGTCTATATATAGTGAAGGTGTTGGATCATTTTCAAACACCAAAACTCATCTCTTATTTCTACATTCAACATGGATAATCATCCAAATTCTCAAAACTTTGTGTAATGATTTTTTATACTTATTTAATAAAGTTAAGTATTTCTCATAATTAAATATCATTTTAATTTTAATTGAATAATTTTAAGTTAACGAAAAAAATAATTAAATGATTATTTAATGTTTTAATAATAGAAAGTTTGGTTAAAAATATAGCTAAAATAATTATAATATTAAAAAAGTAATAGGGGTATATTTGTAATATAGTATGAGAAAATACATGGGTGAGTGAGAAAAACGAGGTAAGACCTAAGATGAAGACTCGTTGATGAAATGAAAAAGACAGGTAATAAGATTTTGTTGAAGAAAAATTACAAAAGTTGCCCAACACCTCGCTTTGAAGACCCATTGATAAAAATGAGCTAATATAACTACGTCTACAAAAAGAACGGATATCTAGCTAAATAGTTAGCATAATAAAATTTGTAGAAGCTAGAAATCATAACAACCTAGACAGTAAAATTGAGATTTTCTATCTAGCTTGAAGTTTGAACTATATGAAGAGTATAGAGATTCTATATCCTCGATTGTTTGGATTTGTGTTTGGACCGCGGTCGTTGTCGTGTGCATTTTGACAACTCATTTTTTTATGGGAAACGCTTCCTTGGAGTCACGTTTTTCACATCCGTAAGAGTTTGATTCTTGTAGTCCCTACTTCCGTCACTACTACTTCGGCAATGCTTGCTCGTTTTTCACTTGCTTCATCTTCATGAGATCTTCCTTCATAAACCTGAGTGACTAGTTGTTGTCCTTCTTCGACTTCATTCCTTTCCATACCTTTGATTCTTGGTGGTTTTATGTTTGACTTGAGTTGTTCTTTCTGATAGAACTCATATGTAATTAGAGTAAAATAGAGGGCTCCCTATGTAATTATGTATATACGTTTGGTTACATAGGGAGCCCTCTATTTTACTCTAATTACGCTTGAGATGCAAATAGTTTGGGGAAACTTTATCCTATCACCGGTCATCCCAAGTCCACGCTCTTTCAATTGAGTCACCTAGTCTTTGACACGCTCATTTAGGACATCCTGGAGCGCTTGTTCTAGATTTTCTTAAGAATTCTTTGCTTTTTCGTTGTAATATAGAGAAACTCTCCTCTATATGTCATGCATGTCAGTTAGGCAAACATCATAAGCTTCCGTTTGAACGGTCTTTTATCACTACTTTTGCACCCTTTGATCTCATCCATAACGACCTTTGGACGTCACCGGTTGAGAGCATGGAAGGTTTCAAATATTATCTTCTTTTTCTTGATGATTTTACACATTTTTTTATGTGTTTTTCCCACAAATTTAAATCTCAAGTTTATGATCTATTTGTGCAATTTCAACAACTTGTTCGGACTCAATTTCATCGACCTATTAAAACTTTTCAATGCGACATGGGTAGAGAGTTCAACAACTCAAATTTTCACACCTTCTTCACTACTCACGTCATCAATTTCCGTTTCTCTTGTCCATACACTTCCCCTCAAAATGGTAAAGCGGAACAGATCATACGTACAATCACAAATATGATGCGCTCTCTTCTTTTCCATGCCTCCCTTCCGGTTTCCTATTGGCCCCATGCCTTGGAAACATCCTGCTATCTTCTAACATCTTACCCTCCACCACAATTCAGAATCGGTCACCCACTCAAATGTTTTACTTCACAACCCCTTCCTACAATCGACTTCGCGTTTTTGGTTGTCTTTGTTACCCCAACCAAACCGCCACAATCTCACACAAACTTCAACCCCGCTCCTCTCCTTGTGTCTTCTTAGGGTACCCACCTCATCATCGGGGGTATAAATGTTTAGATATAGCCACCAATAAAATTATTCTCTCTCGTCATGTCACCTTCGACGAATCCATTTTTCCTTTTGCCTCCTCATGACATACGTCTTCACTTCCGTCTTTTCCGGGTGACACAGATTCGTCCCCATATCACACCGAAATGGCTTCTCAGGTTGCCGGTCCACGTGAGCAACCTCCAACCTCCAACCAGAAACTCAACTGGCCCACACTGTCCTCTTGCTACGCATGACACCAGCCCAGCGCCTGTTTTGCCTGGACCACACCCTGCTAGCCCAACTTCCATTGACCCGTCCCAGCTCCCCCATTTGACGCCCTTCTCTACACATCCCCCCTGCCCTAGCCCAATAGTTCCTGGCGCATCAGCCCAAACCAGCCCAACGCTTCCCCCTAGTCCAGTGCTTCCCCCTCCCTTCCCCATTTTTGGGCCACCGAGTGATCCCAACCCATCTGCGCAACCCAACCCTCCTATCCCACATCTGTCGGATTACTTCCAACCTCCACGCATTGACACTTCAAATATGGAGATGTCCCAACCCGGCTTACCCCAAAACCGACCCCACACCCGCAGCCAGTCCGGCATCATCAGACCCAAACCCGTGTTTGACCTTTTTGTTCCACCACAATATCACCCATTCTAAAATCCCACAATGTAGCCCTCCAAGACCCGTAGTGGAACGCTGTCATAGTCGACGAATATTGAGCCCTTATGCGGAATAAGACTTGGATTTTGGTAGCTCACCCCATTCAGGCTAACATTGTGCGATGTATGTGGATTTTTTGTCATAAGTACATGTCTGATGGTTCTCTTGAATGATATAAGGCTCACTTAGTTGCCAACGGATGTTCCCAGCAGGTTGGCATTGACTGCGATGAAACCTTCAGTCTAGTTGTGAAACCGGCCACTATCTGGACAGTTCTCAACATTGCAGTTTCTCGTTCGTGGTCCATTAATCCACTTGACATTCAAAATGCCTTCCTGCATGGGTATTTGAATGAAATAGTTTATATGTTCCAACCTCTTAGCTTTCGTGACTCATCTAGACCTAATCATGTATGTTTACTTAGGGCTGTGCATACGGTCCGGACCGGACCGGACCGGACCGGATCTGTCCGGTCCGGTCCGGACCGGCGGACCGTAAACTTGGAAAACCCCGGACCGTAGACCGGACCGGGACCGGACCGTAAAAGTCCGGTCCGGACCGGTCCGGGTCCGGTCCGGACCGTATTTACCTAACTTGTTACATGTTATTGGATTTTTATTTTCGGACCGGTCCGGACCGGATCAGACCGGACAGGACCGGACCTAAAATGTTGCTTTTAACCTGTATAAATTTCACCAATGACAAAATAAAATCTAAAGTCTAAACAATTCAAATATTGTCGAATCAAAAACCAACAATTAAGCATATCTAGTCTTTCGGATCTCCCACATGAGATTGTCAATCAATCTAAACAAAATAGTGGTAATGTTCCAAAATGAAAGCAAGTCCATCTTCAAATATTCCACATCTTCAAGAACAAACGTAGAATGCGCCTTCATTGACATCAATCGAGCAATATTTTCTCAAATCTGTTCAACAAAAAAAAATCAAATAAATCATTTGAACAAAGAAAATTTCTCATTCAAGCAATGTCTTCCACATCCTCAACTTCCTCAAGTACATAATGATATATTTATAATTTATATATACCTTCCGCCAAACTCGAGATTTCATCTTCTTCTAAGACATCCTCCTTATCATCTTTTTTGTTCTTACTCCTTAAACGCAACCAATCTTGAGTACATACGAGTGCTTGTACCATCTTTGAACAAAGAAAAATTCAAATAAACAAATGCTTAGTAAATAGTAAAGTATTGAAGATTTAAATTAACAAACAAGTACCTGAGGAGACAAACTACTTCGGTATTCAGAAATATGACGACCTCCAGCACTAAATGCAGATTCTGACGGAACGGTAGAAATAGGAATGGCTAAGACATCACGAGCCATGGATGCAACAATAGGGTATCGATGACCATTGAGTTTCCACCACACCAAAACATCAACCTTTTTTGCTTCCCCCCTTTCATGCAAATATTGATCAAACTCGGATCTTGAAAGTTCACTTGGATCTAATATCCCTCTTGTCACTTCCTCATTAATATCTTCTAACCACCTTGAACTATCATCATCAACACATGCTGCACTTGAATGTGACCCAATAGCTTGATCATCCACTTGAGAATAACGAGTTCTATACTCCTCAAACAACTCATAACACACTTCTCTGACTTTCTTAACAAAGTCTTCCACACAAGAATCTCTCCCATAAATGCTTTTAAGAACAAGCTGCACTCCACGAAACTTGTAGAAAGGATCAAGTACTGCAGGTAGAAACATCAACATATTCATAGTCTCAAGTGAACCCCAATACTTTTCACACTTATCTTTCATTGCTCTTGCCATGTCTTTCAAAGCAAAGTCCGGGTTAGAGAGCATACTATCTAGCACTTTATAAGTGGTGGAAACATGAAAGATCATATAGTTGCTTGTGACATACAAGGAGCCAGAAACTCGGGTTGTCAAATCATAAAACTCTTTTAAGAACACAACAAGTGACTCTATCTTACTCCACTCTTCATCATCAAGAGTATAGCTAACTCCATCAACATCTGGAATATTTGTTCGAGAAATTACAGCCTTATACTTCAATGCACTACTCAACATCAAATAGGTGGAATTCCACCTAGTGGATACATCTTGCACTAGAGAACTCTTACAATCAATCTTCAATTTCTCAGCTAGCTGTCGAAATGATGTTAATCTAGCAGGAGAACCCCTAATGAACTTAACAGCAACTCGAGCCTTTTTAACATAAGTATCACACAACTTGATGCCATCTTGTACAATCAAATTAATAATGTGTGCTACACACCTCATGTGCAAATACTTGCCTTTAAGAATACAATCATTATCTCTACTAAACCGTTTAAGGTAAGCACAAGCAACATCATTAGAAGATGCATTATCAACAGTCACCGTTAGAAGCTTACCCGACCAATGTCCTCTCCTCTATGACTAGAAATCAGACAGAAATTAATAATCCTCTTTTGCAAGTTCCAATTTTCATCAACAAAATGAGCAGTGACACACATATAATTATCTTTTGCAATAGATGTCCATGTATCGGTGGTCAAACACACACTCTGACAAGAAGTTCTAAAAATCTCTTTTAACTTCTCTCTTTCTTTCACATACAGCTGAAAACAGTCACGTGAAATAGTGGTGCGTGAAGGCATAACAAATGAAGGGCACGCAGCAAAGAAAGCACCTCTAAACCCATCCTTCTCTACAGATCTAAAAGACATTTCATCTTTAATAACCATTTCCACTACCTTTTCCCTAACATGCTTTGCATCAAATGTCCAGTTTTTCATTCTCACACTATCATCCACACTTTCAAGAATGAGTTGAGTTTGTTTACCTTTACCCTTATTTGCCGGATTCTTTTGACAGCGATAGAAATGATTACTAACATTCTTGGTGCCATTGAGGTTCGAGTCACAAGCATAGGTCGTCCCACAATATTTGCACTTAGCTCTACGAAGATTCTTCTCATCCATATACTCATCAAACCCATCCCAAAACTCTTTCCTCTTTCCTCTTCTGTTTTCAACTGCTTTGCGACGAGTTACTTGTGATGACACATCTCCATTTTCAGGTTGCTCATCCATCTCAACATCAACATTCGTTACATTCTCAAATTCTGGAGACTCGTGGGATTGATCAACACTCAAACTCAAAGGGTCCATCTAAAGAAAGAAAATAAGTCAAGACATTAGAAAAAAAATGACATTCATCTCTCAAAAGTCCAATTCAGATTATAAACAAATTTCCACCCAACTTACGTTGCATGATAGTTTCGTAGATAATTCCACGGATAGTGAATTACTCATAATTCTGAATTTCTGATTTCTCTTTGCTTCACCAACATCAGTCCAATAGACAATAGTACATCACAAGCAAATTCAATACCAATAAATTTTTAATACACAATAAAACATATAAATTTGTAATCTCGCTTAGCCAATACTTAATTTTTACTCAAAATATTCAGTGATAGAAGACTACACAAGCAGTAATAATGGATATAGAAAAAGCAAACAACATTCACAATATTCAGTGATGGAAGACTTAACAGTAGTATAACCAAATTCATAATATTCATTTACACAACTTAACATATCAATGATATCATTGTTCATCATAATATCAATATATCATATTGTTCAACCTCAAAAAAAAAATTGAGCACTACTATCTACTATGCATCAGAAGAAATCAGAACAGAAGCACTACTATACAGTCTATACATTAGCAGATTCAGAATTCAGCTATTCAGGTTATTCAGCACAAATTTGAAATTAGTAGCACACAGCTGAGCTGACAACACTCTACAATAGTTCACACTTCACAATGTTGACTACTGTCACTACTTCACTCAATTCAACAGTCGGGACTCAAAGAACAGAGAGAAGACGGACTAACGTAACGGACATACCTTGTCTTCTCTTCTGCAGTGGGGATTGGGCGAAGTCCGGAGTCGGCCAGTCGGGACTCAAAGAAGTAAGTACAGAGAGAAGTCGGGACAGGGACAAGACAGCGAAGACTCGAAGTTGGGACTTGGGAGACTCAAGACAGCGAACTAGCGAAGCGCCGAAGAGTGAAGACTGCGAAGTGCAGCAGAGAACTGAGTCTGAGAGAAGTCGGGACAACGGAGTGCAGGGTCGGCGGTCGAGCGGCGAGAAAGGGGCAGGCCGGCAGCGGCGGCAAGGTGCGTGGTCGGCGGTCGCTGGTCGGCTTCTCTCAACCCTAGCGTGTGCGATTGTGATGTGCGAACTGCGAAGTGCGATTGTGCTGTGCGGCTGCGGCCTGCGAAGGGAGGGAACTGGAAAGTGATTCATTCTTCAACCGGCTGGAAACTTTAGGGTTAAAACCGGTCCAACCCGGGTTTTTTAAATTTACGGTCCGGACCGGATTTTTAATTACGGTCCGACCCGGGTTACGGTCCAAACCGGTCCAAAACCGGACCCGGACCGTAAACCGGATTTCCAAAAAAACATGGACCGTAGACCGGACCGGAACCGGTCCGGTCCATGGACCGGACCGTAAATTCCGGACCGGTCCGGTCCGGTTTCCCGGTCCGGTCTGATTTTGCACAGCCCTATGTTTACTGCATAAGTCTTTATATGACCTTAAGCAGGCACCCAGAGCCTGGTTTAAATTTTTTACAGGCTTTTTGCTTCAAATCGGATTCATCGGCAGCAAGAGTGACTCATCCCTCTTCATTTATCGTCATGGATCCAACATTTCTTACCTGCTTCTTTATGTTGATGACATCATCCTTGATACATCTTCTGATGAGTTGCGTACCCATCTGATCATGCTTTTGGGTAAGGAGTTTTCCCTTAAGGATCTCGGGGCTTTATCGTACTTCTTGGGCATTTCAGTTCGTCAGAGTTCCTTTGGTTTATTCTTATCACAGGATAAGTACGCCAGGGAGATTGTTGAACGTGCCAAAATGACCACCTGTAAACCATCTACTACACCTGTTGAGCGTTCTGTGAAGCTAAGTGCCTCATCTGGTCTGGAAGTCAGTGATCCGACCCTATACAGAAGTTTAGCTGGATCGCTTCAGCACCTGACTTTCACACACCTTGATATCAGTTATGCAGTATAACAAGTTTGCCTTTTCATGCATGATCCCAAAGAAGCTCACTTTGCTACCCTCAAGCGCATCATCCACTACATTTCAGGCACATCTTCATTAGGTAGCACCATTTCTCCTTCCCCAAAGTCAGATCTTATTGCTTATACATATGCCAACTGGGCTAGATGTCCTCATACCCGTCGCTCTACCTCCATTTATTGTGTCTTCTTCAACGACACTTTAATCTTGTGGTTTGCCAAATGCCAACCTGTAGTTTCACGTTCTAGCACCGAGGTAGAATACAAATGGGTTGCCAATATTGTATCACAATGTTCATCGCTTCACAATTTAATGCTTGAGCTTCATTGCCCCCTTACCAAGGCGTTTGTAGTCTACACTGATAACATCTTAGCAACGTACCTTGCCAGCAACCCGGTTCAACACCAACGAACCAAACATATCGAGATTGACATTCACTTTGTCTGCGATAAGGTTGCCCGCGGTCACGTTCGATTTCTCCACGTCCCATCGGCTTTCCGGTATGCAGACATATTTACGAAGGCCTTCCAAGACAATTGTTTCTAGATTTCAGATCCAGTCTTATGGTAATACCTCCTCCAGTTTTGACTGCGGGGTATGATAGAGTAAAATAGAGGGCTCCCTATGTAATTATGTATATACGTTTGATAATTTATACAACCCATCAGTCGATGAAAACCTTAAGGAGTATTTATCATATTCTCACACTTTCAACGGTTGTTTCCGTCAAATGAATTATTTCGGTCTCTTATTTCACCATTGTTTCACTGTGATCGAGTCACTTATTCTTTTCTTAAAAAACAAGTGAAATAGTTGTTAAGCAAATACATGGTTCAAATTCCTCATCAAAGTCGTTCATTGTTCGAACGTGAGAGAAGAAGCTGGTAAAGAGAAATCATAGTTGATTCTTTTTATTTATTTTTATTGTTATTACAAATAAATTAAAACTCCTATTTTCTTTTTAAATTATTAAATTCACTAACGGTATTAACATAAAAAAGTACAAAAAAGGCATTGAGAAGAATATTTTAAAAGTTTGAGGTATTTAAAAAAACTTGTGGTAGTCATCCTAACCGTTTTTCTTTTTAAAAAAATGTGGATAATACATGGAAAAACATTGTCTCAACGGTACCAAGAGATTTATTTTTAAAGTTTAAATTAAAGTATGAAATAATAATTTTAAAACATTTGAAGCAATAAAATTGTCCATATGAAATAATCGTATAAAAGATTTGAACTAACAAATATTTTTATATAATAATATACTAATAAAATTTGTGTTTCTTAAACATCGAGTATGGAAAAAAAGATATGAACGGATGCAATAAAATATATAAACTAAATAAACAATAAAACATGATCAGTAAGCACAAATAATTTGAACCAAAATATAACAACAAATATATTTTTTTAATAGAAAAGACATTTTTTTTTTTGAAATTAATGAGATAACAATGCTCTTTTTTTTTATTATTATTATATAGACTAAGTATGCTCTTAAATTTTATTATGTTGATTGTAGACTAAATATGTACTTTTAAATTTTAATTTTTAGAAATTTTTATATTAATTTTTAGAGATAATTGGAATATTAGTTATTTATCTCATAAAGAATGAAAAATGGAAGAAATATCCTACAAAGAAGGGAAAAAAGAAAATTAAAGTTGGGTAAAACTAAAGCAGGGTAATTGAAGGTAGGGTTGAGCAAAATTATCTCGGACCAAAAAACTAGACCAATCCGGATCGGTTTTTCGTCAGGACCGGATCAGGCCCCGTCACCGGTTCAATGTTTTTGGAATTTTCGGTCCCATTCTAGACCGGAAAAGACTGGGTTGGACCGGAATGTTTTTTATTTTATTTTTTTATAGATTTAATTTTATATATTTAAAAGATCATATATCTTGTGTACATATTTAATAAAAAATATATTTATTTTGTAATACTCGCAAAATATATTTATTTTATTTTATTTTATTCCGGTCCGGTCCTGATAAAGGTTTCTGAAAATTCCGGTCCACCAGTTTGGACCGGGACCGAAAATTCTAGACCGGATGCACAAACCTAGCTAGCTGAAGGGGTAACAAAATTGGGTAATTGAAATTGAGTAACTAGAATTGGGTAATTAACTGAAATCTGATAACTTAACGGGGTAAATGGAATCAGGTAACTGAATTGGATGATTGAAATGGGGTAACTGGATTGTGTAACATAAGTTGGGTAGCAGAATTTGTGTAACTAAATTTGGGTGATTAAATTTGAGTAAATGAATTTGGGTATTATGGGTATACGGAATTGAGTATGTAAATCCGGGTAAGTCAAACTTAGTAAGTAAAACCGGGTAAGAAAAATTGGGTAACACATTAGGTATGAGACTTGCTTATTAACATATTGGGTATCATCTTAATTCGTATTTTGTACGTGAACATTTCATTTAAGTTTATTTTCATAAAATTTAAACGTTAATAAAAACTTAACTTTATTCTTAACAAGTAAAGAAGTAAATAGGGTAATTTATTTTCTCAATTGATAATTGAAATAAAATAAATTATAATCATGGTAGACTGGGCAATTCGTCCAATTGAAGGAAGTGAGGGAGCTGTTGGGACAGGCGGGCCCAATGAAGGAAGGAGCAAGATGGGCCGGCCCACTATGGGAAGAGAGCTGCTTTTTGGGCTTATTGGGCCTCTCTTGAAGGCGGAGGAGGATGGAGAGCTGAAGTTGGGCCGTAGAGCTGGACCGAACAATTGCTGGACCGACTTATTCGTTACTATAAATTTTGGACATTTAAGAACGGAACTCGTATTCGCACGGTTCAGGATTTAGGTATTGTACGACTCATTCGCAAAGCGTGAACGTAAGGCCACGTTCACGCTTTGCGAATGCGTGAAAGGGTCACGCATTCGCAATGCGTGGCCGTGAACCTTTCACGGTTACGCGATGCGTGACCGTGAAGGTTACGCATCACGTCTACGTGGTGCGTATACGAAATCGACCGCCGTGCCCTTAATATCCCCTTTAAGAATGGGCGTTAGATTTAAGTATTGTTATCATCGTTTTTGGGTATTGGATTTTAACTTGTACTATAATTTTAATATTAGATATTAGATTTTTAGGTTTCATATACTATAATTAGGATATTGTACTTGGCTTCATAAATTGGATGTAGTTTCAATTTTTGAAAAATTAACAAATATAATATAATACAATTTGTCTAATTTATAATTAATGGACCGCCAGATACAATTTCTAATATGAGTCTGCAACTTGTTATTTTGCTATATCCGAAAACCAAGAAAATTTAACTACTACTCGGTCAAAGAAAATGTAACCAAAGTGCAACTCTACCCCGGATTGTGAGGCTAGGAGTTCTTACAACTATTCATGGAAGATCATCATTCAAATTCGTGACGATCTACTAGGGAGGGAACATTACAAAATGTAGTTTTATTATCGGGTTGGTTTCGTTGGACTAGGGATCATATTTTTTTGAATAAAATCATCTCATAGGTTGAAGAAAGGTTTGATGTTCTCTTCAGCTATTGTAATACCCGGAACACTTTAAATTCCGTTTAAAACCCGATCAGATCGGATTCCGATCCGCCAACCTTTATTCTTTTTAAATAAAATAAAACAATATTAAATTCTATCATTTTATGTGACCTTGATTCACATAAAATGATAATTTATGTAACCCGTATAATAATTCCGTACATTTTTAAAAACCGAAGAGCGGTTCCGTGCGAGTAACGAATTATTTATCAGCCCATCTTAGTTAGATGAGCAGGCCCAACAGACCCGGCCCAATGACATTTACATCCAGCCCACACCCTAAATCCTTAACCTAACCCTTCCTCCTTAATTATCTTTTAACCTAATCTAATTATCTTCCTAACCTAATTAGCGGCAGAAACTTCAACTGTATCATCCCCTTCCTCTCCCTTCTGCACGAGCGACAGGAGCCGCACCAGCGTTCCAGACCACTACAACCGACGACCTGGATTTTCAACACCACCATCGACGAGAGCGGACGACTGGTTGCAACACTTCAAACTGCCGAACCGCATAGACTACTCCTGCTCCCGTTTCTGATCTGAGTCGAGCGCGACCAACAGTGAGTCTGCAGCAACACCAGCAGCCATCGGGACCTCTTCACCCGTCTCTATCGACCACCAGGTGAGCCAGCCATCCATTTCTTCTCCTCTTCTTCCCTTCTGTTTTCACGTGTTAAACAACTAGAAATCGGGTCTCTCTCTGGTCCCTGTAGTGACTAGCCGGGACGAGTGGTGCACTGTGGTGAGCGCAATCGAGCCAACGTACGAGCCCCGGTACAGAACGATTCTGTTACGCTCCAAATCACTGTAAAACCGGACCACCTTCAGCTGCTGCTGGTAAATCCCTCTCAGTGCCCTTCTGTCGATGTTGTACTAGTGCAGAAGAATAGGCTGTTTAGTTCCAAATAATAATCCAGCATAGTTGAGGGTGAGTATCAAACCCAGGACCACATGAAACCCCTTGCCTGAAATTAATTTAGTGCACCTAAACTGATTAGTTGAGGAATAAATTTCGATACCTTAGAATGTTGATCCACCGTTCAAATTTTGATATATTGTAGATAGAAGTATGAAGTTTACGGTGTTAAAATTTGGGAGAAATTTAACGGTCGGATTAGAACTTATAAGGACTCGAAGTAGGATAGATGAGTTGTTTTTACAGCAGAGGAAAATTTGCTAAGTATGGAATTTTTCAGCTTTCTTTCCAACTTTGGAGATTTATGGGAAAATTATGGTTAAGTATTTTTCAGAGATCTTTACCCCTATGTTTAGTATGCATATCATAGAGGATCTAGGATTTTATTTCGAATTTTTTTATATCTTTATCTAAGCCGTGTGTATTAACCCAAAGTCGGACCTTAACGACTTTTTGTGTAAACTAAGAATTTTGGGTAACTCTTATAAATCCCTACCAAACTTTTCAATGAGAACTAGATTAGGGACATAGGTTCTAGAAGAGAATATTAGAACTAAATGATAGACTTTTTCGGAGTTTTTGGAATCAGGGGCAAAATAGTCTTTTTAACTTAAGAGAACCTTTTTCCGTAATTTCTCTTCATGAGATTGTACAACTTATAAGTTTATAACTTCTAAGAGTATGGGATGTGATTGTGATCCACATGCCTTGTTTGACAGGCATTTGAGTTACCACGAGTGCAAACCGAGTTGAGATCAAAGAGAGTGTGATTTGATTCAGGTAAGTCCTTGCGACTTACTTAGCTAGTTTCTGAATGTTAGTTGAATGACGATAGTGGTGTGCGTGTTGTGTGTTTATAATAACAACTTGTTAGGATGACTGTTATTATTATTTATTAAGGCCCAAATGTATGTATAACGGGCTGTGACATCACTGCCCAGCTCTGACAAGAGACTGGGAGGTTCTCTATACCCAGACCCTACAGGTACAAGGTGAGATGCATCAGATCTATTCCTGATGGTTACACGGGGTGGAGGCGAGGTTTGGGAATCCCTCGTGTCACAAAATAAGTATCATTAGTAAGGGTGAATGACCTAAGTAAAGATAATAAATGAATTGTTTGAAAGCATGATGAGTGTTTACTTTTGCTATGATGTGTGTGTGCTATTCTCATTTGTCTAATGGTTAGATAGCTAGCTAACGGTTGTTCTGTTATGTTGTTTAGATTTACCATAGGTTAGAGCAGCAGTTGAGTGATCCGGAAGTAGTGGTCAGCCGGGTCTCCGTAATCCTTAGAGTGGGGTTGGGTGTTTGCTTTGTTGTTTCTTTCTTCGTTTTAAGACAGTTAGATTTATGTTGAATAAGTACTTTGGGCTGTTAGACGTTGTTGCATTCATCTTTTTAAAATACTGTTTTACGAATTTCGGTTTTTCTTATTTGTGTCTTGTTCCAAGATCCTAGTAAATTGTTGTCAAACTGAGGTCGGGATCCATTGTGAGGTTCTATCTAGTCACGTCCCGAGTTATGAGAATTTGGGGTGTTACAACATGCTATCAGAGCTCTAGGTTGGCAACAATGGCACTCGAAATCTTCTGAAAGACCGAATAAGTACTTAAGCAGAACCTGAAAAGGGATCTGAGTGTTAAAAAGGACTTTTGGTTTTCAAATGCATGGATAGTCTGAGTGTTAAAAAGGACTTTTGGTTTTACTTTAGTTGGACTTATTAGCTAGATTACAACTGTAGTTGTTATCACTCGCGCAAATGGCACGTACTAGGGCTACACTAGCTACTGGTCGAGGTAGAGGTCGTCCACCTCTCCCTCCAGCTGGATAGGGTAGGGGCGATAGGACTCCTGTAATTAGAGGATGCGGCCGTGGAGGTAGATCTCCATTAGCGAGAGGTCGAGGTCGAGCTCCTTGAGAGGAGCCACCAGCAGTGAGCATGCCAGATACTGGAGTGGAGGAGGTGGTTGAGAGTGTGATTCCTGTGGTCGGAAATGAGACTGCTGCTAGGTCTGGAGCACAGGGAGCACGTTGGACTGAGTCAAGACGCGTTTCTATTGGGGCATCTGAGTACAGAGAGTACAGAGCATACGTCTAGTGTATGGAGGAGACTGCCAGGGAAGAGAGACTTACCTAGGTACCACCAGTACCGGCTAGGTCAGTTCAGGTGACACAGAGAGTGACTCAGGTGCCGACTGTGCCTGAGAGGAGAGTTGAGGCTGACAGAGCTCCTGCTTGTTCTAGAGCCCCGAGACCGGATGAGTAGTTGAAGGCTTTTAACTCTAAGAAAGTTCCCTCATTCAATGGAGAGATAGAGTTGGAGGTGGAGCATTGGTTAGGATACGTAGAGACTGCACTAGAGGCGATACGTTGCCCAGAGGATCGACAGGTAGAGTTAGTACAGACCTTGTTCACGGAGGATGCTCATTCCTAGTGGCGGACCATTCGTAGCCGAGTCACTGGTTGGGAGCAGATGAGGAGTATTGTTAGAGAGAGGTACTGCCCTGCCTCGTTAAGGAGAGAGAGGCTTCATGACTTCATTGAGGCGGGATTCGAGGATATTCCGATTGTTGAGGCAGTCAAGAAGTTTTAGAAGGAACTGACCCTACTTGGACCAGCGGCACCTCCTGAGGTGCAGCATGTGTATCTCTTTTCACGGAGATTGAGAGAGAGTACTCGTTCTTATCTGGCAGGATTTTGCTACGAGTCTCTATCAGACTATCAGGATAGGGCTTCTGCATATGAGAGAGATAGGTCAGTCTCGAGGAGAGCTGCTAAGTCAGATAGGCCGGATAAGTGACAAAGGACAGGATATGCTAGTGGTAGTATGGGAGTAGACGGTTTTGGTCGGGGACAGACTCAGGGACGACATAGTCACACCGCTACAATCCAGACTCCAGCTGGGGGTTCACAATGTCATAACTGTAGTGGCTATGGACAAGTCCGATCGAACTGCACGAAGCCGTTAGTGACCTGCTTTCAGTGCAGCAAGGTTGGACATAGAGATGTATTTTTCCGCCAGGGCAAGGCTCCATCTCAGCAGGGTTCTTCCCCTGCAGGTCTATCAGGGGGTGTACAAAGACAGCCACAATACCGAGCTCCGAGTCAGCAGTAGCAGTACCGGGCCCCAGGTCAGCAACAGCCTTACAAGGCTCTAGGATTTCCTTCCTCACAGAGTTCTATACAGGGATCCGGATGGGCAGGGGACGTGGTAGTACAGTGATAACACGATTTATGACTTAGTTTTAGGCAATCATTTAGATAGATTTCTCACTCATTCATGCATGGTTTAGCGCTAGTTCACGACGTTTGCAATCAATTCACGTACTTTGTCGAGATAAACGTCTACACGGACTTGTGCGTTGCTTTGTAGGTATTTTGGGAGATTTAGGAGCTAAAACGATACGTTTGAGGATCGTTCGTCAAGATGACACATCCTCGGACGCATTAAGATGCAAATTAAGGACTAAGAAGGACTCATGAAACCTTGCCAACACTAGCCATGCACCAAATCACAGCTTAATGATCCAAGGCGAAGTTTCTGCACAGAATCACGGTTCTCTGACACTCCACGGCCGTGGAATCACCCGTGGATTTTGCCAGATTCTTGTGACAGCTGTGCCACTACTCTCATGGCCAGCTCATGCAAGTTTGTTATAAAAGTGGTCCTTCATTGGCTGTGAGAGGCAGCTGGGAGCATCTTGGAGCAGCTCTCCATTATCCAAATCCTCTAACAAAAATATTCTCCCAACAAGGAGCCTTTCTAGGAAGGAAAGTGTCAAGAAGGAAGAAGAAGAGCTCCATTGAAGAGGAGAAGAAGAACACACACCATTGCCACACTTTGATAGCTTTGTAGTGAAGAGTTTCGGATTTGATGTCTAGAGTTGTATGAACCATTCGAACCTTCTTTAAGAAGGATTGTGAGTTATTCTAATTCTATTTTCAGCTTGGTTTTGTCTTAGTTCATTTGTTCATCTCTTTTCCTTCATCACTTTGCAAATGGATGTCATGATTTTATGTTTGTTTGTTTCGATTTCTATCATGAATGTTGTAGGCTAAATAGATGTGGTTCTAGGGTAAGGAAAGGATGGTTATGGCTAGGGCTATGATAGGACGGACTTAGAGTTATCTTTGGATGACTTGTGTGCATAAACGTAGCCTCTGTTAGGAATTACGGGTGGTTCTTGTCAAACCACGGCCGTGGTTTAGGTAGAATAAGCCGTGATTTTCCTGGTTCGGTGGATCTAGTCTTAGACTGTTAGAATGTTGAAATCCTAAGTGTTTGTTGAGTTAAATCTATCCTAGGGTGACCTAGTGTTAGCAACTAAGTGTTAGGAGAGACTTACCCGGTAATCCTTACTCTTAGATTCCAAAGATAACAAACCTTAGGTAGTGGTGAGCCTAATAAGCCGCCATTGGATTAAGTGTGCTAGGATAGTTGTTTAGGACTTCCCTTTCCAAGACTTACCCGGTGAGGATAGGTTGGATCTTTAGATAATAATCCGGTTTGAGTAGAATTCCGTCCCTTAGGTTCTTAGAGACTTACCCGGTAATGAGACCTAGGGAATGGACTAGTGGATCATGAGACCTACCCGGTGATTGATCCCAATCTAGAAACACTTAACCCCAACATAGTTAATTCAAGGAATGAATAGATAACTTGAGTCCTATGCCATAACCGGAACTTCCAACCCCTAGAATCCGGCTTTTCTTTCTTTGATCTATATCTTGTTTAGTTTGTGTATTTGCGTTGATTCATAGTTTAGTTGATTGATTATTTTGCATGAATTGTGATCTTTGATTGATCACCAAAAACCATCCAAAAACATTTGAGATTTTCATTTCTTTATTTCTTTCTTCTCTTTCAACCTAGGTCTTTACTAATCTCAATCACAAATCGAATCAATTTCACCTTAGTCTTTGTGTTCGACCTCGGAATACTATCCCTACTACAAACGTCCCGTACACTGCGGGTTTCGCTAGGTAGTTTAGGATTTAGTTCGAGTTGTAAATTTAAAACCCATTTGCGCATCACGATCTTAGCGTAACATACAGCTGATACCAGAGGAGCCCCGACACGGGTGTTTGAGTTGAGGAGTGCTGATCAGCTAGAGGCACCGACAACCACAGGTACTATCTGGATCCATGACTTACCCGTACGAGTTTTGTTTGATACGGGTGCTACGCACTCCTTTATATCTGATGCATGCGTAGATATGTCGTCGTTAGCTACTGTAGAGGGGATACCCTTTACGATAGGATTACCTAATGGGAGTAAGGTCTGAGGGACCCGAGAGATCTATGACTGTCCCATTCGTTTGAGAGATCGAGATTGGCTGGTAAATTTTCTAGTCACGCCCTTAGCACATGAGGACGTGATTTTGGGGATAGATTGGATGAAGAGACATGGAGCATTCTTAGACATTGGTAAGTGGACAGTGACTGTTGCCACGGAGGAGGGTCACAGAGTGATATTTCGAGGTTGGGATCTCGGAAAGTCTGATAGCATGTATTATAGTCTATATTTTGGGACTTGTTTAGACGTTATATCTTCAATAATCTGCATGTTTGAAAGTATATTATGTAATTATATTTTCGTTTCATCTACCTTTATGGGAATCGAGATCTACACCAAGTTTCGTTGTAATTGTAGGTAAAATGGCACATTTTGGATCGAAATGGAGCTAAGGAGCAAAGGAGTCATTGGAGCTACATTTAGGAGCTTAAAAGAAAGCTCAGGAAGCAATGAATTAACAAAGAAGATTTACTTTGGACGAGATTTGAGAGATTTCACCTTCAGCTAAGATTCACCTCGGTCAGCTACAGTGTCACCTCGACCGAGGTGATCTAGAGGAGCGCCCCGACCGAGGCGAATACCCTGACACGGCGAGATATATTTTATTTGGCTGAGATCTTTTATTTTTGGAAAGAGAGATCTTATATTTTTGGGTTGGATTTCTGGAAGGAAGATCATATATTTTGGAGATCTATTTTAGAGATATGGATATATTTTATTAGGAAATTATCTTTTTAAGATATTTTATCTTTGGAAGATAATTCTCCTATATAAAGGGTTGAATTTTCTACAATTCAACCATCTTCGGATCACCGTATGCTTAGAGACTGAGAGCATCCAGCAATTAAGGGATTTTTCCGGAGCTTTGAAGGAAGGAAGGAAGGAAGATTGAAGATCAATCAAGGAAGGATTGATAGTTCGGATATAGCTTTTGAAGGGATTTGTAAGACTTTCTTAGATTCCCTTTGTTTGATTGTCTTGTTGGATTTATAATCCAAGGAACGCTTATTTGTTTGATATTTAATTCAGTTATTGAAGCCTTGTTCTTAAGGTTTTTGTGTTCAAATATTCATTCCCCTCCCATATATTTGATTATTGCTTTCATGATGATGAGTGGCTAATTTCTTTGTGCGATTCTAGGGTGATTGGCTGAAAGTTGTGGGAAAGACGATGATAGAATAATCTTAATCCAGTAGGACCCTGAAAGCTCGAGTCTTTATCCTTAACCCTAGAACATCTCGTTCAGTCGAGAACATCTCGGCCGGGGTTGAATTTGACTGACCGAGGTGACCTTTTCTGATCCAAAACTGAGAGTTAAGTGTTAGAGTTTGTCAAATCCTATTCTTATTACACCTTTCCTATTTCAATGCAAGCCTAGGATGAGACTTACCCGGTGATTCCTTTGTTTGTTTACCCAAGAGCATAAGTGTAGGTAATAAAGGTTTATCCTTTATTAGGGTTTGAGTGTGCCTTCATCCCATCTTTGTGAGTTAGCCTAAGACTTACCCGGTAAAGGTTGATTCTATTCCCTTAGTTGGAGTGTTGGTTTGAGATTATAATTCCTTTCCTTAGTACCTTGAGACTTACCCGGTGATAGGTTCTTTGGCTTGGGATTGTGAGAAGTGAGACTTACCCGGTAATCTATTCCACTTTAGAAACACCTTCCCTTTGCAAAATCTCATCTTTGTCCGCTTATCTTGAGATCTTGAGTTGGAACCACAAGTGGATGCTTTAATCCCTAGAATTTGCATATTTCCTTTAATTGACCTTATTATCATCTTTGATTGTTTTAATCGCTTTTGTGGTTAGTTGCAATATTGATAACCTATACTTGCTTTGTTTCACCTAAGTCCCTGTGATCGACCCCTGAAATTCTTGCTTTTTATTACAACTGACCCGTACACTACAAGTTTGCATCCTTGTTTTAAGCATACTTCTTGGGTTATAAATTTAAAGCTTGCACACACCATTTGGAGCGAACAAAGTCCGACACAATTATCAGTGTTGTGAGAGCAGCAAGGTTGATAGCATAGGGTTGCGAGGAATTCTAATGTTATGCCATGAAGGAACACAAGAGTTTGACAGTAGAGGAGATACCAGTTGCATGCGAGTTTGCAGAGGTATTCAGTGATGACCTGCCAGGGCTACCCCCACAGAGGAGTGTTGATTTCAGCATTGAGTTGGAGCCGGGCACGAGACCGATCTCGAAGGCCACGTACCGCATGACACCGATAGAGCTACTTGAGCTGAAGAAGCAGTTGGAGGAATTGGCGGAGAAGGGCTTCATACGCCCTAGTGTGTCTCCCTGGGGCGCGCCAGTATTATTTGTGAGGAAGAAGGATGGATCGATGAGGTTGTGCATCGATTACAGAGAGTTGAACAAGGTCACTATCAAGAACAAGTACCCACTGCCGCGCATAGACGATCTGTTGGACCAGTTACATGGAGCGTTTGTGTTTTCGAGGATCGACTTGAGATCGGGTTATCACCAGCTGAGGGTGAGAGATCAGGACATACCTAAGACGACATTCCGGACTAGGTATGGTCATTATTAGTTTATAGTGATAGCATTTGGGCTCACTAATGCGCCGGCAATATTCATGCAGTTGATGAACGGGATTTTTATCGACTTCTTAGACCAGTTTGTAGTGGTCTTCATTGACGACATCCTATTTTATTATAGGAGTCGAGAGGAGCATGTTGGGCACTTGAGGACAATATTACAGATTCTGCAGGATAGCCAGCTTTATGCTAAGCTATCCAAGTGTGAGTTTGGATGTCAGAGGTGGCTTTCCTAGGCCATGTAGTGATTGTTGAGGGGATTAAGGTCGATCCGGCGAAGATTGAGTCAATGTCTTATTGGCAATCTCCGAAGAATGTTAAAGAGGTTCGCAGCTTTCTAGGTTTGGCAGGTTATTACCGTCGGTTTGTGGAAGGGTTTTCCCTGATAGCCCGTCCACTTACCTGTCTTCAGAGGAAGACTACTCGGTTCGTCTGGTCTGAGCCGTGTCAGCAGAGTTTTGAGGAGCTGAAGAGGAGATTGACGTCTGCTCCGAATTTATCACATCCTGAGGGTACAGATGACTCTGTAGTATACAATGACGCATCTAAGCTAGGCTTGGGGTGTGTTTTGATGCAAAGGGATAAGGTCATAGCATATGCGTCTCGACAGTTGAAGACATATGAGGAGAACTACCCTACACATGATCTAGAGTTAGCTGTAGTAGTCCATGTTCTTAAGATCTGGCGTTACTATCTCTATGGGGCGACATGTCAGATCTTCACAAACCATAAGAGTCTGAAGTACATATTCACTCAGCGGGAGTTGAATAACCGCCAGAGGCGGTGGTTAGAGTTGATCAAGGATTTCGACCTTGAGATTCTCTACCATCCCGGAAAGATGAATGTAGTAGCTGACGCTTTGAGCCGGAAAACGCCTCGGGAGAGAGAGATAGCTCGGTTGACGGTACAACCACAATTGCAAAGAGATTTGGCTTGGTTAGAGGTAGAGAATCAGTTTCCAGATACAGTTCGTCAGTTGGCTACATTAGAGTTACTTCTTGATCTGTTGGGTGAGATCCAACAGAAGCAAGAGACTTGCCCGACCTTGACCAGGATCCGAGACAAGATGTATCGAGATGAGGCACCCCAGTTCACTATTGGTGCTGATGGAGTGATGAGACGTCAGGACCGCATTTGTGTACCATCAGACAGTGAGTTGAGACAGAGGATATTAGGTGAGGCTCATGGTACCCCATATCCAGTACATCCTGAAGCGAGTAAGATGTACAAGGATGTGAGACGTTCCTTCTAGTGGGGTGGTTTGAAGCCTGACGTGGCTCTGTATGTAGCTCAGTGTGCGACCTGCCAGCAGGTCAAGATTGAGCATCGTAGGTCCGAAGGAGAGCTCCACCCACTACCAGTACCGCAGTGGAAGTGGGAGGATATATCTATGGATTTTGTCACGGGATTGAGGCTCAGTAGAGGTTTTGATGCTATTTGGATAGTGGTAGACCGTCTGACGAAGACCGCACGTTTCATTCCGATTAAGGAAACGTGGACGGTAAGTTGTCTAGATGTGGAGTTCACCAGACACATTGTGAGACTCCATGGGGTACCGAGGACTATCGTCTCCGATCGGGATGGACGCTTCACTTCGAGATTTTGGCAGCAGGTACATACTACTTTAGGGATGAGTCTCCACTTTACTACTACTTACCACCCACAGACTGACGGTCAGTCTGAGAGGACCATCTAGACGTTAGAGGACATGTTGCGGGCTTGTGTACTAGATTGGGGACAGGTATGACCAGATCACCTTCCACTTGTAGAGTTTTCGTATAATAACAGTTGGCACGCGTCTATTGGGATGACCCCTTATGAAGCTTTGTACGGGCGGAGATGTCGCACGCCATTGTGCTAGGATGAGCCTAGTAGAGCTGGTGGAGTAGCTCCAGACCAGATACAAGATGACATCGCTCGGATTGCCCTAGTCCGAGAGCGGATGTTAGCAGCTCAGAGTCGTCAGATTTCCTACGCCGACAAAAGGCGTCGACCTTTGGAGTTTAGAGTGGGCGCACAGGTGTGGTTAAGAGTGTCACCGACGAGAGCGTCCGACGTTTCGGCATTAAGGGGAAGCTGAGTCCCCGATATGTCGGACCTTTTGAGATCTTGGAGAGAGTTGGAGAGGTTGCCTACCGTTTAGCACTACCGCCGAGACTAGAGGGTGTTCATCCGGTCTTCCATGTATCTCAGCTTAGAGAGTACATCCCAGACCCGAGACACGTCATCAACCATGAGGATCTGATAGTTGAGCCAGATCATACCTTTGTGGAGTACCCGGTAGCGGTCCTGGAGCGTAGTACTAGACGTCTGCAGTCCAAGGAGATACCGATGTTGAGAATCCAGTGGTCTAGACGAGGAGCCGATGATGCCACTTAGGAGACAGAGGAGAGTATTAGGCGTAATTATCCCGAGTTCTTTGCAAGGTTAGATACTGCTTCTGTACCGACGAGTTAGTACTCGGATGTTATTTTGTTTGACTTTTTATGTTTTTATATTGGATTGAGTGATTATGTTTTATGTGATGTGTGCCTAAGTATGATGATTGAGTAGTTGCATGTTAGAAAATAGGACTTAATAAAACCAAGTTATACAAAGAAAGTCGGTTGATTAGATACATTATTCTAAGTTTCGGTACGAAACTTATTTTAAGAGGGCACTAATGTAATATCCGGAAAAATTTATATTCCATTTAAAACCCAATCAGACCGGATTCCGATCCGCCAACCTTTATTCTTTTTAAATTAAATAAAACAAGATTAAATTCTATCATTTTATGTGACCTTGATTCACATAAAATGATAATTTTATGTAACCCGTATAATAATTCCGTACATTTTTAAAAACCGAAGAGCGGTTCCGTGCGAGTAACGATTTATTTTTCAATCCATCTTAGTTAGATGAGCAAGCCCAACAGACCCGGCCCAATGACATTTACATCCAGCCCACACCCTAAAACCCTTAACCTAACCCTTCCTCCTTAATTATCTTTTAACCTACTCTAATTATCTTCCTAACCTAATTGGCGGCAGGAACTTCAACCGTATCATCCCCTTCCTCTCCCTTCTGCACGAGCGACAGGAGCCACACCAGCGTTCCAGACGACTGCAACCGACGAGCCGGATTCCGCACACCACCATCGACGAAAGCGGACGACTGGCTGCAACACTTCAAACCGCCGAGCCGCAAAGACTACTCCTACTCCCGTTCCTGATCTGAGTCGAGCGCGACCGACAACGAGTCTGCAGCAACACCAACATCCACCGGGACCTCTTCAGCCGTCTCTGTCGACCACCAGATGAGTCAGCCATCCATTTCTTCTCCTCTTCTTCCCTTCTGTTTTCACGTGTTAAACAACTGGAAATCGGGTCTCTCTATGGTCCTTGCAATGACTAGCCGGGACGAGTGGTGCACTGGGGTGAGCGCAATCGAGCCAGCGTACGAGCCCCGGTCCAGAACAATTCTGCTACGCTCCAAATCACTGTAAAACCGGACCACCTTCAACTGCTGTTGGTAAGTCCCTCTCAGTGCCCTTCTGTCGATGTTGTACTAGTGCAGAAGAATAGGTTGTTTAGTTCCAAATAATAATCCAGCATAGTTGAGGGTGAGTATCGAACCCAGGACCACATGAAACCCCTTGCCTGAAATTATTTTAGTGCACCTAAACTGATTAGTTGAGGAATAAATTTCGATACCTTAGAATGATGATCCACCGTTCAAATTTTGATATATTGTAGATAGAAGTATGAATTTTACGGTGTTAAAATTTCGGATAAAGTTAACGGTCGGATTAGAACTTATAAGGACTCGAAGTAGGATAGATGAGTTGTTTTTACAGTAGAGGAAAATTTGCTAAGTATGGAATTTTTCAGCTTTCTTTCCAACTTTGGAGATTTATGGGAGAATTATGGTTAATTATTTTTGAGAGATCTTTACCCCTATGTTTAGTATGCATATCATAGAGGATCTAGGATTTTATTTCGAATTTTTTTTATATCTTTATCTAAGTCGTGTGTATTAACCCAAAGTCGGACCTTAACGACTTTTTGTGTAAACTAAGAATTTTGGGTAGCTCTTATAAATCCCTACCAAACTTTTCAATGAGAACTAGATTAGGGACATAGGTTCTATAAGAGAATATTAGAACTAAACGACAGACTTTTTCGGAGTTTTCGGAATCAGGGGCAAAATGGTCTTTTTAACTTAAGAGAACCTTTTTCCGTAATTTCTCTTCATGATATTGTACAACTTAGAAGTTTATAACTTCTAAGAGTATGGGATGTGATTGTGATCCACATGCCTTGTTTGACAGGCGTTTGAGTTATCACGAGTACAAACCGAGTTGAGATTTGAGAGAGTGTGATTTGATTCAGGTAAGTCCTTGCGACTTACTTAGCTAGTTTCTGAATGTTAGTTTAAAGACGATAGTGGTGTGCGTGCTGTGTGTTTATAATAACAACTTGTCAGGACGACTGTTATTATTATTTATTAAGGCCCAAGTGTATGTATAACGGGCCGTGACATCACTGTCCAACTTTGACAGGAGACTGGGAGGTTCTCTATACCTAGACCATACAGGTACAAGGTGAGATGCATCGGATCCATTGCTGATGGTTACACGGGGGCGAAGGCGAGGTTTGGGAATCCCTCGTGTCACAAAATAAGTATCATTAGTAAGGGTGAATGACCTAAGTAAAGATAATAAATGAATTGTTTGAAAGCATGATGAGTGTTTACTTTTGATATGATGTGTGTGTGCTATTCTCATTTGTCTAATGTTTATATAGCTAGCTAACGGTTGTTATGTTATGTTGTTTAGATTTACCGCAGATTAGAGCAGCAACTGAGTGATCCGGAAGTAGTGGTCAGCCGGGTCTCCGTACTCCTTAGAGTGGGGTTGGGTGTTTGCTTTGTTGTTTCTTTCTTCGTTTTAAGACAAATAGACTTATGTTGAATAAATACTTTGGGATGTTATACGTTGTTACATTCATCTCTCTAAAATACTGTTTTAGGAATTTTGATTTTTCTTATTTGTGTCTTGTTGCAAGATCCTAATAAAATTGTTGTCAAACTGAGGTCGAGATCCATTGTGAGTAACTAACCAGTAATGTCCCGAGTTTTGAGAATTTGAGGCGTTATAGCTATGACTAGGGATCCCGATGCGCTCTTCAACGGCGGCGGAATCAGTGAGTAGTTGATTATCGGAATGAGTTTGTTTGACATTTCACAATGTCTACGCTGCTCTTCCTCAAATTCGACAACAAAAGTTAGCAATTTGTGCCAAGTATACGGTGAAGATCGATTCCGATTGTGTTTGGGGACTAGTAATGAGCGACGCTAGAAGTAAGGATTATTAAACAAATTATCGCAACGAAATGTATAAAATTTGTTTACGGCGGTGAATTGAGGTTTCAAATGATGACGGAAGGGTAATGAATACCTTTTGATGTGTAAAAGCGGAATTTCAGAAAACAACTTCCTAAACGTCTAAACAAGGATCGCATGAATAATAAATTAGATTAGGGAGAAAATGAATACCTTTTGATGCGTGTTTAAAACTCTTCCCTGGATATATAATGTCCCAAGTGTTACTCCTCTAGTTTGTCCTTAAAACCCTCTTTTTATATTAGCTTTTGCATTTAAGTAAATAATATAAATAAGCCCTTATTTATTATTAATAACCAACTCCTTTTAATATACTTTGTACACTTATAAAATATACCCTTATCCATCATATACTCCTATATGGAAATACTCTCGGTAACTGATCCAATTCACATGCTCGTTATGTGAACATGTGAACACCGAATATATGTGACTATACCGCCTAATATATGAGTCAGGTCCGGAGAATATTTCTTCCACTAATCACACAATTTTTTTTCTTTTAATATTGCCTAATCTCAACCATCTATTTAACGATCTAACGAATACAATTTGTTCTCATTTTACATGGTAAGAGCTATTTACATGGGAGCCAACCCCCCCCCCCCCCCCCCCTCTCTCTCTCTCTCTCTCTCTCTCTCTCTCTCTCTCTCTATATATATATATATATATATATATATATAATGTTCTATCTCATCATCAGTAATTGCACCATGGATAAAGGACCAATTCCTTCAAACAACAATAACGTTTTCTCAAACACTATGGAAATGGGGTCTTTAATAGTATTTGCAAAAACGCTATGGAAAAGTGGACATTAATAGCTTTTCCTCAAACGCTATGAAATTAAGGTCATTTATAACGTTTTATAATAACCAACTATAGTAAAATATAATAACAATCATATAAAATACCATATAAGCAATTACCGAATGAGATCATATAGTTGCACCCTCCTCCTCTGTCTCAATCGAGATGTCTTCCAAAACAATCTTATGAGCATACTACACTACTTTACAACCAATAACATTTTAAATATGTATCATGTCAGAACTTGGTCGTTGAAAATAAAATCCGAAAAGGTCGTTTGGTTGATCATTTAGAATAAAAACGAAAAGGTAATATAAAAGAGGATAATGAAATAATGATGTTTAAAAATTAATTATGTTTGGTATTTAAAAAAAACATAACTATGTCTAATATTATTTTCTGTTTTACCCATTATTTTTCATATTTTATAATTAATCAAATAACCACTTATTTTATATGTTATCAAGTCCTAATAACATATACTCCAACAACAGTTGTAGTAGACAACACATCCAAACAATAATCATAGCAAATAAAACAAAATACTACTCCTAAAGGAAAATGGTGGGTTTATCTTAGGTTTTGATTTTCTTTATAATGGAAAATAAAGTAAGTTGAGGTCCCAAGTATTTGAGGGTTAGCATACAATGGGGCCGTCTGAGAACCCTCTTTTAGGGGCGTTTGAGAGCGTTTGTAGATGAAGGGAGATGAAGCTGATGAAATTGAAGAATTTGTGGTGTTTGGAAGCCAAGTGTCTAGGAGATGAAGGAAGCTATGGTAGATGATTTTTTTTCCAAAATTTGAAGCTTTCAAGATGTAACACCCCAAGTTTTGGGAACTCGAAGCATTACGGACTCGGACCTCACAATGGGTCCCGACCCTCAGGGTAGCAACAATAACATCGGATCTTACAACAAGACACAAATAAATGAAAAGCAAAACTGCTATAAAACCGTAGAAATAACAAAGGAAAGCGTCAAGGACTCGCAACCTATTTCAAAACAAAAGGGAAAGAACAACAACTAAAATATAAACCCGATCCCGTCCTATAATGTACGGGAACCCCGAATGACCACACCATCCGGATCACTCAACAACACCTTTAAACCTACGACATATCTACAACTTCGGTATAAACCGTTAGCTAACATTCTAGATGTCAGAAAGACAATAAAAGCACACACACACATAAGAATATAAACACACAACATGCTCGCACTCAACCGGTTATTATCTTTCATTAAGTTATCAATTACTAATTCAACTTCTTTTGGCACACGAGAATCTCCTGAAACTCGCCTCCGCTTCCGTCTGCCGACAAGAATAGATCAGTAATATCCGTTACCTGTTGGCCTGGGTTTCAAGAGTACCTCCTAGTCTCTTGTAGAACTAGACACGTGATCACCGTCCGATTATCCGTTATAACGATAAACAACACAAACACAACTAATACAGTCAAACCAACATATGGAACGCAGCTAAGTAAGTCCAAGGGACTTACCTCACTCAAAGGTAAACTCAACGATCCGCTACTGCTTTGCTTCCCGAAGGAAAGGAAGAATGCCTGCTTAGACAATGCAACGCGAATCAAAAACTGAACGAATGCTAGAAGTCTACATACTTCTAGTCTCAATGATCTCTAATAAATCTACTGCATCATACTAGAAGTTCCCTACTTCTAGTCTCAATGATCGCTAATGATCTCAGCATGCTAGGAGAAGGATTCCTAGTCTCAAGGTTCGCGAGGAACGTCATCAACAACATAGCTCAAGGTGTAACCAACCCATGAGGATCGATCAAGCCACTAACTGACATTTATACTAATCATCTAGGTCCAGCCTGACATGATCTAGAATAAGGAAAGGGCAAAGGAAGCAAGGAAGGAAGCAACTCACCAAGAACGGGAGTTACTGTAGAAGAACCGCGGGGGTGGCCAGACAGAGGCGCGAGGGCGGCAGAAGGTGCAGCCGCGGGGGCAGCGATGTGCAGGCACGAGGGCGGCGACATGACAACAACTTCTGTCGGGACTTCTTTTTGACATCAGTACCACAACAAAGACAAAGCTTGAATCTTTGTTCCACACACTTCAAAATTCAACCAAGGGAGCTTGTGAACATCAACGTATCAACAACGGAAAGGCCAACAAGAATCAAGGTTCGATCTTGATTCTTGTGAAGAAGAAGAAGAAGAAGAAGAATGAAAAGAGAAAGAGAGATAGAAGGAAGAAGCATGCAATAGGTTCATGAACGTGTAAAAGGATCAAAGGGATGAAGACTTACACGTTCTGCAGAATATCACAAAGGAAAGGCTGCAACTTTGCTTGAGGTTGAAGAAACGTAAGCAAAAAACAGAAAAAGGAAGAGAAAGCGGAAATATATAGGGAACGGTTGGTAAAAGATAAATGGAGGACGTTTTATAGGGTTAGAAGAACAAAGGAAATCCGGCCCATAAGATAGAATACCGGATCTTCTACCTAAGAAAATAAATAAAACGGAATAAAAACAAATCGGACGCGATTTGGAGTCAGTCACGGGGCGGCCCTCTTCACCGTGGGGGTGGTGAAGGCCAAAAACAGGGTATTACATCAGATCCCCCTAAAGAAGTTTTGTCCCAAAACTTGCAACAAACCACAAGATCACACAACCGCAAAGCAAAAACACTAAACTCAACTCCTATATTCCCTCTTGGGCACATAACTTAGAACGTCACATAAGCATATACCCAGCTCAACGAAAGAAAAATAAAATTCAATGTCTACGCTATAGGTACATCAAACTCAACATAAAACTCCATATAGTTGCTCTTGATACTATCCTTTGTCTCCCAAGTTGCCTCATCAGCTCCTCGCATCGACCACTGAATCTTCACCATCGGTATGTCGTTTGATCACAAGCGTCTCGTGCTATGCTCTAAGACAGCTGCCGGATACTCTACGAACGTATGGTCTGGCTCAACCACTAAACCTCATGACTGACGATGTGTCTTGGGTCTGGTATGCACTCCCGTAATTGAGACACGTGGAAGACTAGGTGAACACCCTCTAGTCTTGGTGGCAGAGCAAGTCTTTATGTTGCCTCTCCAACTCGCTAAAGAATCTCAAAAGATCCAACGTATTTGAGACTCAGCTTCCCCTTGTCACCGAAACGTCTAACATCTCGTGTAGGGGATACTCTCAACCATACTTGAGCTCCAACTGTGAACTCTAGAGGTTTGCGGCTCTTATCCGTGTAAGATTTCTGTCGACTCTATGTTGTTAACATCCGCTCTCGGATCATTGCTACTCGAGCCCTATCGTCTTGTATCTGCTCAAGTTCTACACCGCTAGCACTACTCGGCTCGTCCCAACATAACGGGGTACGACATCTCTGTCCGTACAAAGCCTCGTAAGGAGATATCCCGATCAATGTGTGCCAACTGTTGTTATACGAAAACTCCACTAAGGGTATGTGATCTGGTCACACATGTCCCCAGTCTAGCACGCATACTCTTAACATATCCTCCAGAGTCTGGATGGTCCTCTCGGACTAACTATCGGTCTGAGGATGATAAGTAGTCGTGAATTGTAGACTTGTACCTAGGGCGGCATGCACTTGCTGCCAAAACCTCGAAGTGAACCGTCCGTCTCTATCAGCGACTATAGTCCTAGGTATGCCATGAAGTTGCACTATTTGCCTAGTGAACTCCTCTTCTAGTCGACTTACCGGCCATCTCTCCTTGATAGGAATGAAACGTGCGGTCTTTGTAAGTCGATCTACTATAAACCAGATGGCGTCAAAGCTTCGACTTAGTCTCAAACCGGTAACAAAGTCCATATAGATGTCCTCCCACTTCCACTGAGGAACGGGAAGTGGGTGTAGTTTTTCTCCTGGTCGATGATGCTCGATCTTGACCTGCTGGCGGGTCGCACATTGAGCTACATATCTCGTCACGTCTGGCTTCAGACGTCCCCACTAGAAGGAGCATTTGATATCCTGATACATCTTACTCGCATCGGGATAACTTAGTAAGGTGTAGAGTGAGCTTCATGTATGATTCGCTGCTTCAGCTCTTGATCCAAAGGAGCACATACGCACTCCCGGCATCTCAAAACTCTGTCAACACCGATTGTAAACTACGGTGCCTCACCTCGAGACATCTTGTCTCGGATCCGTGTCAAAGTTGGGCAATCTCCTGTTTTTGTCGGATTTCTACCAACAAATCAGGTAACACCTCTAAGGTGGACAAATGGATGTCGGAATCCGGAAGTGGATATCTATTTCTAGCCATGCCGAGTTTCGCTGTAATTGAGGTTGAGCTGTCCGCCGAGCGATCGCCATCTCCTGGGGAGTGTTCCTATTGAGGGCATTAGTTACCACATTTGCCTTCTCCGGGTGGTATAAGATCTCAAGATCGAAGTCCTTGATCAACTTCAACCATCTCCTCTGGTGGTAATTCAACTCCCGTTGAGTCAATATGTACTTTAGACTCTTATGGTTTATGAATATCTGACACGTAGCTCCGTACAAATAATGCCTCCAGATCTTAAAAGTTTGAACAACTGCAGCTAACTCGAGATCGTGGGTAGGGTAATTCTCCTTATACATCTTTAGTTGTCTCGACGCGTATGTTATAACCTTACCCCTCTACATCAGAACACATCACAAACCGAGCTTGGATGCGTTGCTAAAAACCACAAAGTCCTCAATGCCCTCTGGCTGAGCTAAGATAGGAGCGGAGGTCAACCTCCTTTTCAGCTCCTCGAAACTCTGCAAGCACGGCTCGAACCACACAAACCTCGTAGACTTCATCAGTAAGGAAGTGAGTGGTCGGGCGATAACTGAAAAGCCCTCCACGAAACGACAATAGTATCCAGCCAAGCCTAGGAAACTGCGTACCTCCTTGACGCTCCTAAGAGGAGGCAATGATGCTACAGACTCTATCTTTGCCGCATCTACCTTGATCCCTCCGGCGGAAACGATGTGACCAAGGAAGGTCATCTCATACATCCAAAACTCGCACTTAGAGAGCTTGACGTAAAGCTCTCTATCTTGCAGGACTTGGAGTACGATCCTTAAGTGTCTTGCATGCTCCTCTCTGCTACGAGAGTACACCAAAATATCGTCGATGAAGACAACCACGAACTGGTCTAGGAAGTTGAAGAAGACGTTGCTCATCAACTTCATGAACATGGCGGGCGTATTCGTGAGCCCGAAAGGCATCACTACAAACTCGTAGTGACCGTATCTGGTCCGAAATGCCGTCTTGGCTATGTCCAACTGTCTCACCCTCAGCTAGTGATATCCGGATCTCAAATCAATCCGCAAAAACACTGAAGCGCCGTGCAACTTGTCCAACAGACCGTCGATACGGGGCAATCTGTACTTATTCTTGAATGTCACCTTGTCAAGCTCTCGGTAGTCAATACATAACCTCGTCGACTCGTCTTTCTTCCTGACGAAAAGTACTGGTGCACCCCAAGGAGATACACTAGGGCGGATGAAGCCCTTCTCAACTAACTCCTTGAGTTGCTTCTTAAGCTCAAGCATCTCGATAAGCGCAATGTGATAAGGAGCTTTAGAGATCGGTTTCATCCTGGGCTCTAGCTCAATGCCAAATTCTACACTCCTTTGTGGAGGTAAACTTGATGGCTCTCCGAAAGCGTCGGCAAACTCACTCGCTACCAGAATCTCCTCCAACGCTAGATTCGTACTATCCTTCATGGCATAGCAACAAAAAGCCTCACAACGCTAACCGATAAGTCTTGCAGCTCGGACTGCACTGATGATTGTACCGGTCTTCCCAAGATCTCATTCTCGGAAAATCTCTACATGGGCTGACTCCGTAGTTACCGTCACCGTCCTCTTGTCGATGTCAAGCATTGCCTGATGTCGATCCATCCAGTCCATGCACAGAATGACTTCTTCATGCACTAAGTACATGACAAAGAATTTAGCTGGCTAATCGTGATCTCTCAATCTAATAGGACAATCACGAACCTCTCGTGTACCTCTAATCCTACCCCCCATCGGGTAATCCTATAAAGAAGGGTTTCCCTCTACGGTAACTAAGGCCAATCTATCTACACATGCATTATATATAAAAGAATGCGTAGCACCGGTATCGAAAATAACTCCAACAGGAAAACCACTAAAATGAATGATACTTGTGGTCGTTGGAGTTGCCGACTCCACTACACTCCTCAGCTCATAAACTTTGGCTGAAGCATATCTGGTGTCTGACATACCACCAACTCGTCCTCTACCCCTCCCTTGTCCTTGAGAAAAACCTTGAGGAGTTGTAAAACCAGGAGCTCTATGATGCTGCTGCTGTTGATACTGATGTCTCTACCCACCTCCTGCAATGCTGCTAGGTGAGGAACCCTGTTGTGATAGCACCTTGCCCTAATAGCAAAACATAGCTCTATGCCCAGGCTTGCCGTAAGAAAGCAAGTCACTACAGTCTTCTTAAAATCAGCTCGGATGTATCCAACACCTCCGCAGTTATGACACTACCGCCCTTGGTCGGAACTCTGTATCGTCTGCTGGAAACCTTAGCGTCCTGGCGTCTTACTACACCCGAATCCAGCTACTCTAGCTCTAGTACTGGCTACTTCAGTCCTTTACCTCTTCTTAGGTTCTCCTGTCTGAGAAGCTCTCATTTGACCCGGTTGGTCTCTCTCATAAACATATGTTATATCCTGATAGTCCGTCAAAGACTCACAACGGAAACCAACAAGATAAGAGCGAGTCGACTCTCAACCTCCGAGAGAAAAGATAAACATGCTGATCCTCAGGTGGTGCGGACGGACCTAACAAAGATAGCTCCTTCTGAAACTTGTTGACAATCTCAGCAATAGGGATATCCTCGAATCCAACCTCAAGGAAATCTTGTAGTCGATCTCTCCTCATAGCTGTAGGGCAATAACGATCGTTGATCACAAGCTTCATCTACTCATAACTTGTGACCTTACTGCGAATGGTCCTCCACAAGTGATGAGTCTGATCCTACAGTAACGTTCGTGCTATATCGACTCGACGACCCTCTAGGCAACTGATCGCCTCCATAGCAGAATCCAACTGGCGTAGCCAAAGCTCTACCTCAAATCCGGTCTTTCCTTTGAAGGAAGGAACCTTCAACTGGTTGAAAGACTTCAACCAGCAGCCAGGTATCGGCTCTCTCGCCTCGTCTGGAACTCTAGCAACCTCAGCAGCTCTAGCAGGTGCAACAACCACCTGCGTCACTCTCTACGAAACCTCAGCTGATCTCACGGGTACTAGCGGTGTTGGTGCAGTTCCTCCAGTCCTGATAGCTTCCTCAACTTTCAACACATAGTCGCGGTATGCAAATGCTCCGATGGACACTCGACCGGACTCGGTTGACTATGCTCCGGACCTAGCGACGGTCCCGTTCCTAGCCTCGGGAACAACACTCTCAACAACTTCTTCGGTGAACGCGTCAGCAATAGGTGGATCAGCAACTGGGGCTTGGCCCCGACCTCTAGCTAGTGGAGGTCTGCCTACACGCCCTCGTCGATGAACTATAGGTGGAAGAGGTGGTGGACCCCTTCCTCGCCCTATTGTAGATTTAGCTCTAGTACGCGCCATCTACTATAAGGATATATATATATATATGTGTGTGTGTATGTATGTATCTATATATCTATATATATATATATATATATACATACATACACACACACACATATATATGTGTGTGTGTGTATCTATATCTATATATATATATATATATATATATATATATATATATATATATATATATATATATATATATATATATATATATATATATATATATATACTAACAACTACTGCAAAAATCCAAGAAAAGCACATAAAGGCCGACATAAAAGAAAACTACACTGCTGAGATCCACAAAGGTAGTGGTGGTCTCCCGTACATCTATCCCAAACCGATAAGTTTAAATCAAAACCCCTTTTCGAAAACGTAGACCCCTTGAGGGTTCTGTTTATTTATCTATTCGACCTTTAGAAGATTCCGAGTGCCATATACCATATTGTAACACCCCAAATTCTGGAAACTCGAAGCGTTACGGACTAGGACCCCACAATGGATCCTGACCCTCAGAGTAGCAACAATAACACCGGCTCTTACAATAAGGAACAAATAAATGAAAAGCAAAACTGTTATAAAAACCGAAGGAACAACAAAGAAAAGCGTCAAAGGCTCACAACCGAGTTCAAAACAAAAGGGAAAGAACAATAACTAAAATATAAACCCGATCATGTCCTATAATGTACGGGAACCCCGACTGACCACACCATCCGGATCACTTCAGCAACATCTCTAACCTGCGAGATATCTACAACATCGGTATAAACCGTTAGCTAACACTCTAGATATCAGAAAGACAGTAAAGGCACAAACACACATAAGAATATAAGCACACAACATGCTCGCAATGAACCGGTTATTATCTTTCATT
>BSUD01000004.1:36279432-36325394 GCA_033239045.1 Fagopyrum esculentum | reverse complement strand
TATATATATATATATATATATATATATATATATATATATATATATATATATATATATATATATATATATATATATATATATATATATATATACTAACAACTACTGCAAAAATCCAAGAAAAGCACATAAAGGCCGACATAAAAGAAAACTACACTGCTGAGATCCACAAAGGTAGTGGTGGTCTCCCGTACATCTATCCCAAACCGATAAGTTTAAATCAAAACCCCTTTTCGAAAACGTAGACCCCTTGAGGGTTCTGTTTATTTATCTATTCGACCTTTAGAAGATTCCGAGTGCCATATACCATATTGTAACACCCCAAATTCTGGAAACTCGAAGCGTTACGGACTAGGACCCCACAATGGATCCTGACCCTCAGAGTAGCAACAATAACACCGGCTCTTACAATAAGGAACAAATAAATGAAAAGCAAAACTGTTATAAAAACCGAAGGAACAACAAAGAAAAGCGTCAAAGGCTCACAACCGAGTTCAAAACAAAAGGGAAAGAACAATAACTAAAATATAAACCCGATCATGTCCTATAATGTACGGGAACCCCGACTGACCACACCATCCGGATCACTTCAGCAACATCTCTAACCTGCGAGATATCTACAACATCGGTATAAACCGTTAGCTAACACTCTAGATATCAGAAAGACAGTAAAGGCACAAACACACATAAGAATATAAGCACACAACATGCTCGCAATGAACCGGTTATTATCTTTCATTAAGTTATCCATTACTAATTCAAGTTCTTTTGTCACACGAGAATCTCCCAAAACTTGCCTCCGCTTCCGTCTGCCGACAAGAATAGATCAGCACTATCCGTTATCTGTTGGCATGGGTTGCAAGAGCACCTCCTAGTCTCTTGTAGAAATGGACAAGCGGTCACCGCCCGGTTATCATACACTTGGGCCAATTACGGTTATAAAGGTCAATCTTAGTCCGATTATCCGTTATAACGATAAACAACACAAACATAACCAATACAGTCAAACCAACATATGGGACACAGCTAAGTAAGTCCAAGGGACTTACCTCACTCAAAGGTAAACTCAACAATCCGCTACTGCTTCGCTTCCCGAAGGAAAGGAAGAATGCCTTCTCAAACAATGTAACACGAATAAAAAACTGAACGAATGCTAGAAGTCTACATACTTCTAGTCTCAGTGATATCTAATAGATCTACTGCAACATGCTAGAAGTTCCCTACTTCTAGTCTCAACGATCGCTAATGATCTCAACATGCTAGGAGAAGGATTCCTAGTCTCAATGTTCGCGAGGAACGTCATCAACAACATAGGTCAAGGTGTAACCAACCCATGAGGATCGATCAAGACACTAACTGTCATTTATACTAATCATCTAGGTCCAGCCTAGCATGATCTAGCATAAGGAAAGGGCAAAGAAAGCAAGGAAGGAAACAACTCACCAAGAACGGGAGTTAATGTAGAAGAACCGCGGGGGCGGCCACTCAGAGGCGCGGGGGCGGCAGAAGGTGCAACCATGGGGGCGGCGATGTGCAGGCGTGGGGGCGGCGGCGTGATAACAACTTCTATCGGGGCTTCTTTTTGAAAGCAGAACCACAAAAAAGAAACAAAGCTTGAATCTTTGTTCCACACACTTCAAAACTCAACCAAGGGAGCCTGTATACATCAACGTATCTACAACGGAAAGGCCAACAAGAATCAAGGTTCGATCTTGATTCTTATGAAGAAGAAGAAGAAGAAGAAGAGAGACGAAAGGAAGAAGCATGCAGCAGGTTCATGAACGTGTAGAAGGATCAAATGGATGAAGACTTACATGTTCTGCAGAAGATCACAAATTTGCTCCAGGTTGAAGAAATGTAAGCAAAAATGGAAAAAGGAAGAGAATGCGGAAATATATAAGGAACGGTTGGGAAAAGATAGAGGAGGACGTTTTTTTAAGGTTAGAAGATCAAACGAAAGCCGGCCTATAAGATAGAAGATCGGATCTTCTATCCAAGGAAAGAAAAAAACGGAATAAAAACATATTGAGCGCGATATGAAGTCAGCCGCAACCGCCGCAGGCCGCAGGGGCGGCCCTCTTCACCGTGGGGGCGGTGAAGGCCAAAAACAGGGTATTACACGAGAGGTAGATGATGATATATGATGGAGATGAATTAAAATTTTCTTCCATCAATGCCCTTAACGATTTTCTACAAATTCATCCGTCTCTCTTTTCTTCTTTATTTTTTTCTGATTGTTTCCTCCGAATTTTTCTTGCTTGACACAAGTAAACAATAATCCCCTTGTCTCTTCATTGCCTCTACACATTTCCCTCTTCATCCCATAACCCTAAATCCACCCACGCAAACACATATGAGCCATGCTCTACCTATAGGAGTAAGCTGTCCATGCACGGCCAGAGTTCTCTTCTCACTCATTAGTCCACTTGTGCCAGGTTCGCTCTTTCTCCCCTTCCTCTTTGTGTGTCTCATTGTTGAATTGGGAGATCAGCCAATTTGTTGACTACTGAAGGGTTGAACTGTTGATTTCTAAAATGTCATAAATTGATTGATGATTTTTTGTCTGGATTTTGCTGGCTGTTGATTTTGTTGAACATTTGATTGTTGAAACTTTAGTTTGTGCGTGACTTGCTTTCATATTTTTGTAAGCTTAATCTTGAGAGCTTAGAGGTTTATGCTCTAATATATCAATTGCATTGTTCAATTGTGAGGTTTAGCCACCTTAAACTACCTACTATCCGTTTGAGAAAAAAACTCGAACAGGGCTTGCCGCACCAAACATTTTGTTATGTTTTCTTTCTTCGATTTCTACGATTTAGATTTTCCTACTTCATTTCTGTAGGAATTTTTTTATTTATTTTATAGACTGAGAAGTGAGTTGCATAAAACAAAATAGTAAAACGGAGATGGAGAAAGACTTATATGAACATCATGTGATGTTAAAGATACTAACTCATTAGTTTAAATGGATTTATTGAGGTCACATTTGGACCTATCCAGCATGGCAATATTTAAGTTACTAATGAACAAGTCTAATGTTCATATCAGGTGGACCTAATGAGCATGAAAATGTTTAATTATATATTGTTTCAATACATTGCTCCCACTTCCATGTTCATATAAGGTGGATTTAATGTGATGTTATATGCCCCTCTTATTTCCTTGCCAATTTTTTATTTGTTTGATGTTTATTCATATATTGGTTTTAACTTATAGATGCTCATTTTTTTAGTCCATTGTTCATTGGCTTCTGTTGTGCTTTAGATAGTTCCATAAACTTACAGATGCTCATTTTTCACTCGATTGTTGATTGTGTATTCATTTAGGGCAGCAAAGGGATGCTTTCATTAATGTGCTTCATCATTCACCCATATTAGAGGATCTACTGTTAATATTACAGTATATACTCCATATTCTCACTACATTGAATGCAAAGATTTATTTGCTTGATTGAAAATGCCATTGACTCCTTAATACTTATTTGCATAGTGTTTATTTAGTTTGATCCAACATGTCATGTAGGATTATTGATAGATTATACTAGTATTTTTAGTGCCTGCAATTTGGTGCAAAGAAGAGCGTCACATTTTGTAGCCAACAAAAACAAGTTCCAAAATTCTTGATTAGTTCAACCCACGAACATGAAGGTCATATTTAAAGTAAAGTTAGAAAATACTTTAGAAAAGTAGTGAAATAGTGAACAATAATATTTTCTTTTGGTGCAAAGGGTAGGAGGGCATCCCATCCCATTGTCAGTGAGTGCCTTCAAATTGCACACGTTCCACATGAGTTTTTACATGTCTTTAGTGAAATTGAATTTGAGATCGTCCACATCAAGAGAGAACGGTCAGACACACAAATTTTCTATATGCTATCATTGATGGTTTTCTTTACCATCTATGTCATCTTCATTGGCCTGCCGCATCTCTGAGTTGACGTTTATCTTCCTTGTAAATCTATCTTAGGAACTGCACACAAAAGACAATAGTCAGACACACAATAACAAGGCATTAATGAGACATGTTGCAAATGGGATAAGATACATACTTGTAACTAAAAATTGCAGTCCTTGTGAATGAAGACCAATGGTAGTAAATCTTTAGTGAAAACCCTTAAAGTGCATAGGTACACAAAAATAGACAAAATGTAGAGTTATTAACAAGTAAAACAACAAAGCTTCATTCATTTATCCATCTCGTGGTGATCAGCCAAAATATTTTTTTTATTGTCTTACAACTTGTGAGAGATACATCTTAATTTGGTTTGAATATGTGAATTAGTGTGAATTGTTGAATTTTATATGACTTGTATAGCTCACGGTTGTATGTAGGTTGGAAGTAATCTATAGCTATATGCTTCATTTCACTCTGATTAAATGTTTTAATGTTGATTTTCATGTCTGCTTCTTTCATAGCAATATTTTAAGTGTGATATGATATTTATGCTTTCATAAACATAAGTAGAGTTGTGCTAAAATTTTCACTAATTTTATTCTTTTCAATAACCAAAATGAGTTTCCTCATTGTCTTGATATCAAACTATATCTTCTCATTGACTTGAGTTGTTTAGGTCTGATTTTCATTTTTGGAATGGTTTGTGATGCTAGCCACAAGAACGAGACGAGCTTGATGATGCTAGTAAGGAAGAACAAGTTGTAGAGTGGTGTGTTACTATCATCAACTCGTCAAAAACAACATGTGCAAGTGCAAGGCCATGACAATAAGTGCAAGGCTACGACAACAAGTGCAAGACCATGACAATAAGTACAAGGCCAAGA
Source organism: Fagopyrum esculentum (assembly GCA_033239045.1). Classification (NCBI taxonomy): domain Eukaryota; kingdom Viridiplantae; phylum Streptophyta; class Magnoliopsida; order Caryophyllales; family Polygonaceae; genus Fagopyrum; species Fagopyrum esculentum. Next base: position 36,320,620 of record BSUD01000004.1, on the reverse strand, counting down.
TCAGGGTAGTCGTCTATACTTCTTTTGCTTTGTTGAGGTTGAATATGGACGAGTGTTGAGTTTAGACTTAGAACTTCTTGTTGTGGCAACTAGCTTATGCAGAGAAAATGACTTTGTGCTGGCCTTGAGATCATTTTAGGCGAGGGATATACAATTCGTTGTGTTGATAAGACCTTCAAAAGTGATTATCACGCTTCTCATAGTTCAAAAACAGAAATATATGCTTTCTTAGTTGGTCTCTTGGCGCCTTATCTTTGTTAGAACAAGGTTCAATTAACATTTCCTATAAAGCGGGTGCTTGAATGTATATCATTGTTAGAACAAGGTTCAGTTAACATTTCATGTAAACCGATTGCTTGAATTTATGCTACAATGCATTGCAATTGAAAATTAAAGTTAGTTTGCTTGAATATGTTGCCTTTGCTGTGTACTATTATGAAACTATGTTTTAAGTGCTAAGTAAACCAAGTGCAAAGCAAGCGTCCTTTATTTAGTGACTTACAATTTGAATAATCCTACTCCAAAATTCAAATAATCAATATAATTCAGTGACTTACAATTAGAACTTAACTCTTTCGATTGGAAGCCATGAAAGTGTTGTTGATAATGTTTTTGCCAAGCATGAAAGTCCTAAAAGTGTTGCTAATCAAAGTAATTTGTAGGTGAACGCCATGAAAGTGCCACCGTGCGATAAAAGTTTTGTTGAATAAGTCTTCATGAAAGTGTTGTAAGCATGAAATAACTATTTTCCAACTCAGAAATCAATAAAATCAACCAATAAGTGTTAAATTAATAAATTCAAAAATTTAAAAATTAATAAAATTATTAACTATTTAGTTACACATTTTTAAGGATTTATTTACGTTTCTATCAGCTTCGATATGCTCGTACTTCACAAACGCTCAAGCTTATCAAAATACATCAACTAATCCAATCAACTACTTATTTCAGCTTCAACTTTAGCTACAATCAGCTTTAGCTACAATAAGCTTGTGGTTTCCAAACACACCCATTAACAAGCAGTTTGGTTTACCTACAATAAGCTTGTCGTTTCCATTCCGTTTCCGTTTCTGGAGTTTAAAACAAACGGGCCCTAAGTATTTACAAAAAACATTTATTCTATACTATTAATGAAACCCTTATTGGTAATTTTACGTTTCTATCAGCTTCGATAAACTCGTACTTCACAAACACTCAACAAGCTTATCGAAATACATCAACCATTCCAATCAACTACTTATTTCAGCCTCAGCTTTAGCTACAATAAGCTTGTGGTTTCCAAACACACCCATTAACAAGCAGTTTGGTTGTCACAAATATAAAACATATGATTTTGCAAACACATTGTTAAAGTCTCAGAGATTTAAATTGAGCACAACAATAATGAATCATATTGACCTTTTACTCTTCAGCAGCACTAGCATCACTTAGGTCTCTACACTAAGTCTAATTGATGTGAAGCCAATAAACAAGTTGCAAATTAAAGAATCACCACAACAATTATACATTTAGAACGTCATCATTAAGCACCTCAACAAACGGTCTAAGTACTCTTGGAAGACTCAACTCATCAAGTTCATGCAAACAATTGGATCATTACTGAGTCCAAATGACAACACCACAATTTATAGTGACCATACCTTTTCCGGAATGCCGTTTTTAAAATATCCTCATCTCGAATCTTCAACTGATGGTAACCGGTCCTCAATTCTATCTTGTAAAAAATACTAGGACCCTTGCAGTTGGTGCTCCTCATGGCGATGCACTAGTCTAACAAAACCTTTGTTGGCAAGTTCCTGCAATTGCTTCTTCAACTGCATCTCTAAAGGTTCCATTTTGTATAGCGCCTTGGAGATTGGAGCCGAGCTAGGCTCAACTTCAATGGAAAAAGCCACATCCCGACGTGGTGGAAGTCTTGGTGAGTCATCAATAAAGACATCGGGGAATTAACAAATGATCGGAATCCGTGATATCTCGGGATCCTTCTTTTCTTCTCTCGTCACATAACATAAGAAACCGGCATAAACTTGCCTTATCAATCAACAGGTGGTCATGTCACTAATGATTTGTCCCGATCGGTTAGGGTGACGACCTTTAAACACATGTATTGTTCCGTCTTTAGCTATGACGGTAACCATTCTTGTTGTGGGACCATCCCCAACAACCCCTACACGTGGACCAATCACTAAAGCGAGAGCAAGAGCATTGAAGGAGAATGAGTTGTCATCTTCAAAAGCCACCCAAGAAGAGGTTGCTAACTTATTGGAAATGTATACAACTAATAAGACCTTACTCATGTCTAAGTCTTCTTTAGTGACATTGATATCTACTGTGAAGGAGTCATACATGTGTGAAGGTGATCAAGTAAGCAAGAACTATGGCTAACATGAGATTCCAATTGAGATTTGATTTTGTCGAGATCCATAAGATCTAGTCGAGATCTTATTTGCTGTTGGATATTTCATTTTTAATACCTTTAAATTTCTAAACATTATAAAGGTATCTTTTGGTTTTTTATCACATTTTTTTAGGATTATCTTTATTTTTTTTTCTAGAGAAATCTCGCCTATAAATAGACATAAAAGTCGAGATTCATAGGTAGGTTTGATTGATTATTATTTCCACAATATGGTGAGATACTCGTTGTTTCGTTTATGAAGTTTGTGTTTTATTCATTTCAATTCAATAAAAAAGAGAGCCTTTGATTGAATAGTTGTGAGTCCATGCTAGATTGCTCTTGTGTGTGTTAATCTTATTGAAGATTGATGCTACTAGTCAAACTGGTTACTCCTTGTGCTTGTCTTATCTAAAAGGTTTGTGTAAGGTTACAAAACGAAGGGTTAAGGTGATTCTTTGTTGAGGGTTTTGATCCATTGGTCAATGTTCTTTTTGCAAGTCTAACATTAAGTCATATCTTCCTATATTTTCCATATTTTTCATTCCATTATTCATCTTCTTATCTTTCCATTATCATTCCATCAAACTCACGTTCCTTGTATTTGAGTTTCACAAATATCGGCCTTACCATACAAATATCGCCCAAGATTTGCACCGAGATTTACTTCCGTCGTTGATTCCGTGAACTTCAGTCTGGATCGGGAAACTACGACATTAACCCCGCATCAGTTCTCTTTCAAAGATCCATCATTTATATAAGTTGAATCATTTGCTTGAGTCTTTTGACTCTTGGGACCTTGGTTAAGCAATCTTTTAGCTTAGTTCCCTTTTCCACCGTGAGTGCATGGTTGTAACCTCCACTTTTACTATTCTTTCATGCTTTTGGTGACGTTAATATGGATTCATGTCTCAACCTCTCCTTGGTTGGGGTGAACTCTAGGAAACTCTTTCCACATGCCCTATTGATCATCATCATCCTCTAATTCATAAAAATCATCAACAAAATCCGGCATATTAGGTGCATTAAAAGGAGGATTTGAATGTCGCATACCTTGCCCTTGAGGAAATCTTTGAGATGAATCTAGGTTGTGGTTCTATGTAGGTTATGTGAACTACCACCAACTTCATACATTGATCTCGCCTAGAATCTCGGTTGAGAGGGGGCGAGATGACTAGGGTGAGATTCTAGTTTTCCCATCCTTTTTGTCAAGGTGGCAGCTGAGGTCATGAGTTGCTTCAACATGTCTACGGCTTTTGGACTCGTTGATTCACTCATTTGTGACCTTCTAGGGTTATTAGACCTTGAACTCTACACAAACACGCAAAGTAACAACAAACTTATGAAGTTAGTGAAATCAAAAACTCCTCACTTGTGTTTCTCTCACTCTCACACTCACACTTTGTTGTGATATTGCAAGATAATTTGATGTAATTACCTTGGATGAATTAATACTCCTTTAAGTTTGATGACCTAGCTTCAACTAAAACACTTCTTGGTTGAATCAAGATGAATTTTTCGCTTGGATGAAGGTTCTTGGATTGAAAGATGGTAAAAGGAACCACTACTGAAGTTTTCCTCACACAATTGACACAGTGAAAAGAATATAGCGAGTAGATTGAAAACTCAACTAGTGTGGTTCCAAGCAAAGATAACCAATCAAACACACCCAAAGAAATGACTCAATGTGTTTAGAGTAGAAAGAGGAAAGAAACAAACTCACGGGAGACTAAGAAGAGAGCTTTACTTACCTTGCACTTATGCAATTAGAGAGAGAGAGAGAGAGCCGGTTAGGTATTGATCTCGATAAGGAAGAATCTCGGTGAAAATCTCGGCCCAAGATATTTACTAGGGGTGATATTAGCGAAAAGACAAGGTTTTGATTATGGAAACTAGTTGGAATTGAGGTAAGCTTCTTCCTTTCTACCTTCTTGATACTTTCACTCTTGGATCGTAAAGACTCTTGCTTTACTAGCTTCACCAAAACTTTGGATATAATTTGTGATATGAAGTGTAGGCTAGGATAAAAGTAAGGAACTTTTTGTTTGGCTTTCTTGTGGTGAAGTAGGAATCAAATAGGGCGAGATAAAAGCTGTTGGATATTTTTTATAACGAGATTTGGAAGGCATGGGATCTCTTTCCTCCTTGATGTAGCAGATGTATATTGATATATTTGATAAGATATGGATCAAATATCTCACTTGATTCGACTGGATATGGAGAGAAGGAACAAACTTGTCGGCCAAGTAATATCTCGGCGCTGATGGAACGTATCTCGCGGTGAGATTTTCGACGGTTCTTGATCTCAGTACTAGGGTACCAACGAGGTTTCAAGACTAGCGTGATGGTTGCCTTGTGTTTAGGTATGGTTGTTCTCTCTTCTCTAATGGACACAAGAACAAAGCAAATTAAACTCAAATAGACTCTTAACAAAAGAATGAAAACAAAAAAAAGACTCAATTTTTTACTCAAAAAAGACTCACAATGATTCAATCAAAGTCTTTCTTTTTGATTGAATAGGAATGTATAAAACTAACTCTTCATAAACAAAGGAATGAGTCTCACAAATATGTGGTTGACAATAATCTATCAATAACTACTCAGCAATGTTGACCTAAGGAGGATTATATAGCCAAAAGTCCCCAAAATAAAAGAATGAAATTGTAACAACCAGTTTTGGCCTTCAACGGCCCTACGGTCAGCCGCGACCGCGGTCGCGGTTGTAAACTTCTAACTTTCAGTTCGTATCTGATTAGTTATGCCTTGTATGAGCATGTATTCATTCTTTTCTTCGGGAAACTGAGCAATAACTGAACCTTGTGATTACCTTTGAGTGAGGTAAGTCCCTTGGACTTACTTAGATGCGTTCCATATATTGGTTGACTGTATTAGTGGTGTTTGTCTTTATCGTTATAACAGAAAAACATACTAGGGTGATCTTATACCTTAATTGGCCCAAGTGTATTATAACCGGGGGGTGACCGCTTGTCCATTTCAAAATGGGGAAATTGGGAGGTGCTCTTGCGAACAGTCCAGCAGGTAACGGAGGGATGCATCGCCTCTATTCCTGTTGGTGAAAGGGAACATAGGCGAGATCACGGTGATTCTCGTGTGACAACATAAGTTGAATTACTAAAGGGATTAACTTAATGAAAGATAATAACCGGTTGTGTGCGAGCATGCTACATTTTTATGTTCTTATGTGTGTTTGTGACTTTACTGTCTTTTTTATATCTAGAATGTTAGCTAGAGCTGATACTATCCGGGTTCGGGCCGGATCCGGACCGGGCTTCTCCTAAATTTTTGTCCGGATGTCCGGGCCGGATCCGGGCTAAGCCCGGATGCCGGGCTTCGAAGCATGTCCGCACCCGTCCGCCAAGCCGGGCCGGGCTGTCCCCCGGGTACCCGGATTCACTTTTTCGCTTTTACAGTCGTTTCTTCTCTACTGTTAAAGTGTACCAAAATTTTGAAAAATGCACCATCCATCAAATAAAGAAGACAATCTTTCTATTTATGTGGACAATCTGAGTACATACACACTATAAATTGAAGGTTTGCTCATAGAACATACTATTGGGTGAATTTGAAATATAGACAGTAATACAAAGTATATAAAGCTTAGAGCATATACAGTCTATGAAACTGAATATATAAACTACATCCGATCTCGATTTGAGGTAATTATAGATCTCGACTCTTGAGGATCTGAGAGATGAGGAGGAGAGTGTGAGGGCCGTTTGGTTGACATACCGAATCAGAGATTGAGAGGTGAGAGTGAACCAACTTAAAGACACCGAGGAGACTGGAGAGGGAGAGACACATCTCAGAGGATCCGAGAGACGTCGAGGAGAGTGAGGGTTGCTCGACGGGGAGATTGTGGGCTGAGGAGACGCTGAGGGGGAAGGATGACTAGTTGTCGGCGTCGTTGAGGGCTGGTGAGAGTGCGACGATTGAGGATCTTCCACCGAGAGGCAAACTGAGGGCTAGAGTTTAGGTTGGGAGAGAAGTGAGGCCGCCGCCGCTTCTTCTGTGGAAGTGACGAATGAACTATGAAGGGTAGAAGGCTAGGGTTTCATTTAAAGTGTATATATATATATATATTAAAAAAACGGGCCGGGCAAGTGGCCCGACCGGGCTTCGAACCCTGTCCGGATCCGGCCCGGTTGACCGGCCGGGCCGGGCTTTTCAGCCCGGTGGGCTTTTTACCTTGTCCATATCCGCCCGTTTTTGTGGGCGGACGGGCCGGGCCGGGCGGTTCAACCCGGAGTATAACAGCTCTAATATTAGCTAACGGTTTATACCGGTGTTATAGATGCCCTGCAAGTTAGGGATGCTGGTGAGTGATCCGGACGGTGTGGTCAGTCGGGGTTCTCGTACTTCATAGGACGGGATCGGGTTTTATATTTTTGTTGTTGTCTTTCCCTTTTGTTTTGCACTCGGTTGTAAGTCCTTTCCTTTCCCTTTGTTATACCTTATGGCGTTTTATACAGTTTTGGTTTTTGATTTCATTTGGGCTTTGTTGCAAGATCCGATGTTATTATTGTTACTTTGAGGGTCGGGATCCATTGTAAGGTCCTAGCCCGTAACGCTTCGAGGTCCCAGAACTTGGAATGTTACAATATGGTATTAGAGGTCTAGATTTACAACAATGGCACTCGTAATCTTCTAAAGGTCAAATAGATAAATAAACAAAACCCACAACGGGTCTATGTTTTTAAAAGGGGGTTTTGTTTTTAACTTGTCGGTGTAGGATAGATGTACGGATGACAACCACTACCTCCGTGGATCCCAACAACTTCGTTGTTTCTTCTTTTATGTTGGCCTGTTATGTGCTTTTCCTAGATTTCTACAATAGTTAATAATATAGCCTTATATATATATAGTAGATGGCGCGTACTAGAGCTACATCTACTATAGGGCGAGCAAGGGGTCGACCACCTCTTCCACCTGCCGTCCGTGGACGAGGACGTGCAGGAAGACCTCCACTAGCTAGAGGTCGGGGCCAAGCCCCTATCGTTGATCCACCTTTTGTTGATCCATCTATCGTTGATGTGTTCAACGAAGAAGTCGCTGAAAGTATTGTTCACGAGGCTGGGAACGGGACCTCTGCTAGGTCCGGAGCACAGAGAGCACAGTTGAATGTTGGTTGAAGTCTTTCAACCAACTGAAGATACCTTCGTTCATAGGAAAGACAGGGCTAGAGGTGGAGCTATGGCTAGGACATATTGACTCAGCTTTGGACTCGATTCGCTGTCCAGGGGGTCGACGAGAAGAGATCGTTCAAACATTGCTGCGAGACTAGGCTCACTACTAGTGGAGGACAGTTCGCAATAAGGTCACGAGTTATGACCAGATGAGGACTATGACCAGGGATCGATATTTCCCTGTAGAGATGAGGACAGATCGACTACAGGATTTCCTGGAGCTTGGATTTGAGGACATTCCTATTGTTGAGGCGATCAACAAGTTTCAGGACGAGTTATCGTTGCTAGGTCCGTCTGCACCACCTGAGGATCAGCATGTGTATCTATTCTCTCGGAGGCTGAGAGAGTCCACACGTTCTTACCTTGCTGGATTCCGATGCGACTCCTTGACGGATTATCGGGACCGAGCATCAACTTATGAGAGAGATCGATCGGGTCCCAAGAGAGCTTCTCAGACCGAAGCTCTCAAGAAAAGGCAGAGGACTAAACCAGCCAGTACTAGAGATGGCGCTTCTGGATTTGGGCGTAGTCACATGCCGGGACGCTCTGTATTCCAGCAGACGTTACAAACTTCCGACAAAGGACGTCAGTGCTATAACTGCGGAGGTGTCGGACATATGAGAACTAATTGTAAGAAGACTTCAGTGACTTGATTTTCGTGTGGCAAGCCCGGACACAGAGTTGCGTTTTTCCGATAGGGCAATATGTTATCACAATAGAGTTCATCACCTCCTAGCATTGCCGGAGGTGGGCAGAGGCCACCTTAGTATCAGCAGCAGCAACAGCAGAGAGTTCTTAGTTATACCGCTCCTCAGGATTCCGCTCAGGGACAAGGGAGAGGTAGAGGACAAGGTGGTGGTACTTCCGACACCAAAGGTGCCTCAGCTAGAGTTTATGAGATGAGGAGTGTAGTGGAGCCGGTAGCTCCAACGACCATACGTACCATTCATATTAATGATTTTCTTATTAGAGTTCTTTTCGATACCGGTGCTACGCATTTTTTGTATCTGATGCATGTGTAGATAGATTGGCCTTAGTTATCATAGAGGGGAGACCTTTCTTTATAGGGTTACACGATGGGGGTAAGATTAAAGGTGCACGGGAGGTTCGCGATTGTTGCTCGCCACTTAGCGTGCGTGCAAATAAGCTTTAAATTTATAAAACTAGAATCAAGCAAGCGAACCCGCAGTGTACGGATTGACGTAGTTAAGCAAGAATTCCAGAGTATCGAACACAGGGATTTGGGGGAACAAATTCAATTATAGGTTATCAAGCAAGTAAATGTAAGAGCTTTTCGAATTATTGGGAAAACAACATTCCTAAAGATCCAAGTATCCAGCTGTGGCAATCGATTCAAGAAATACTAATGATATAAGGACAGAGTTAAGATATGCAAAGGTATGCTAATGTAAGGTAATCGTACGGTGAAGTTCCAAAAACCTTATATGACTCACCTACAAGACACTCTCTATACAGGTTGTTGAGGCTTCAATATAGAAAGATTCTAGAGGCGAGAATTAATATCAAATACCCAAACTTGTAATCTAAGGATCAAGACTAACTAAACCGATTAAGGTTGTGACACTCACAATCGAGGTAGAGGTTGTTGAGGCTTCACTACCACCTAGAAAAGGCAAGCCAAGACTAAGTTAAAGCAAATCTTTAACTTTGGATTAAAGTAAAAGCAAGTTCGTAAACTTAAGGGAAATCACGGTTAGTTCTTGAGGTTCCACGGTCGTGGACTCAAGAACAGGCCGTAATTTAGGGTTCGTCGGCGATTCTCTCTAACTCTCAGGGTCCAATCTATTTACGATCGATCTATCATCATCTAAGCCACAACTATCAACCCTTCACCTTAGAATTGTTAAGGGTTTCTAGCCAACAATGGTCATATTGATATCAAATTCAAGATTTAAAAGATTGAAAGATGAAAACTTCCGATAACCTTCAAATTAATTTCAAAGTCACAATCAAGAACAATAATCGTCACTAGATTCGGAATAACACAAACAAACACAAATCTTAGATAAGAAGGAAGAACGGGATGTCAATCCGTCTTCTGAATCAAACCTAAACAAGAAGAGAAATCTTCTTGTGAACAATCTTCCGAATCTTCCGCCAATCCGGAAATCACAATAGCGATGCGTCAAAAATCTCTCAACACAACTTCCGCCAAAAGCGAAATTAGGGCAATTCCAAACGCAAGTGTAAGATGCGTCTATGCGTAAGCGAAGGTGACGGAATCTCTCTTCGTCCGTCCTTTTATAGTGTAAGATAAACTTTCGGCCCGGCCCAATCTTTTAAAAGATCGTGGCTTAAAGTGTGGCGAAAAAGATCGCCAAGATCACGGTCGTGGAAGGTTCCACGACCGTAATTTAGAGCGTGGAAATCAACACGGTTTGAACCAATGATTCCACGACCGTAGAAGTTACTGGAATGAACCACGCTTCCCTTGCATGGTTCCACGGCCGTGGACTTGAACGTGGAAAGTAGTACGGCCGTATTTTAGAGCGTGGTTTAGGGCAAGAACGTGATTCTTCCCTAGCCTCGTGCATTCTTCAAGTTGACACTCCTTTTGCTCCTAAGAAAGCCCTCAATCCATGGACATGTCAAACAACTTCATCCTTGCTCAATTCCGTTCGGAAATAGCTCTCAATTACCTATAATCAACATAAAGCTTGTGTAGATCTCTATATCGACATTATAGATAAACTAGCTCACAAATGCATAAATGCTCAATCAATGACTATCAATATGGATCAAATACACTTAGAAAATGTGCCTAAAATATCACAATATTTCATGCTAACAAATAACCCCATACTTGCCACTTGCTTGTCCCTAAGCAAGGTCTTTCAAAAGCTTTAAAACAAGAGTTAAGATGAAATATGTGTACCTTCTCAAAGCAATACTTCCTTTGGTTGAATGTGCCTTCTAAACAATAGATCATTCTCAAATCTTGCTTCAATCGTTTATAGGACTTTCATACACTTAATCAAAGAGTAAAGAGTAAAGAAAGCTCATGAATCAAATAAACTTCTATACAAGTGTTACGCTAGAAAGTGTGCACGCAATAAGCCTTAAATTTATATTGTTATAATTATCCTAATTCTTAGCGCACCCGCAGTGTACGGGACGTATGTAGAAAGATAAGTACTCCAAGGTCGAACACAAAGACTAAGGTGAAATCGAATTTAAATTGTGATTGAATTTGGCAAGACCTAAGTCTAAGGGAAAGGAGAAAATAAAGGGAGAGAATCTCAATTGTTTTGGTTGTTTTTAAGTGATCACATCAAAGATCAAATGTATGCAAACAATCAATCAAACAAAATCGGAAGATTAGCACAAATAAACAAATCAAGCAAGATATTGATCAAGAAAAAGGGAGGATGGATTCTAGGGGTTGGAAATTCCGGTTATGGCATAAAACTCAAGTTATCTACTCATTTTTTGGATAGATTATGAAATGTTGGGATTAAACGTTTCTAGATTGGGATCAATTACCGGGTAAGTCTCATGATCCAACTAGTCCACACCTAAGGTCTCATTACCGGTTAAGTTTCTAAGAACCTAAGGATAGGAATTTAACACAAACCGGATTGTTCAATTAGGGATCTAACCTATCCTCACCGGGTAAGTCTCGGAAAGGGAAGTCCTAATCAACATTCCTAGCACGTTTGATCCAATGGCGGCTTATTAGGCTCACCATTACCTAAGACTTTGCTATTTTAGATTCTAAGGGCAAGGATTACCGGGTAAGTCTCTCCTAACACTTAGTCGCTACACTAGGACACCCTAGGGTAGGTTAAACTCAGCAAAAACTTAGGGTTTCAACAACTTTATGAACCTAAGGTAAGATCCTTCGAACCAGGAAAAACCACGGTTCGTTCTACAGAAACCACGGCCGTGGTTCTTCAAGAACTACCCGTGATTTCTAACAGTAGCTACGTTCATAAACAAGAATCATCCAAAGGTAAAATTAGGTTTGTCCTATCATAGTTCTAGCCACAACCATCCTTTCCTTACCCTAGAATCACATCAATCTAGCCTAGAAAATTCATAATAGAAATCAAAGCAAACAAACATAGATTCATAACCTCCATTGCAAGAAAATGAGAGAAAGAAGATGAACAAATGAACCTTAAACACAATCCAAATCTGAAGATGAAATTAGAAACGACTTACAATCCTTTCAAAGGAAGGTTCAAGAGTTCATAAATCTCTAGAAACAAATCCGAAAATACAAGAGCTAAGTGTGTCTTCTCTTCTCTTCTTCAATGGCTCCTTCCTTCTTCTTTTTGCACTTTCCTTCCTAGAAAAAATCTTTCTTCTTCTTGGAATATATTTTGTGAAAGAAAAATGGAGAATGTGTGAGCTGCTCTCAAAACTACCCAAATCCCAGCTGCCTCTAACAACTATCAAGGACCACTTTTATAACCAATTTCTTTATGAGCTGGCCATGAGAGTCGTGGCACAGCTGTCACGAGAATCTGGCAAAAACCACGGTCAGAATCACGGCCGTGGTTCTTCAGGAAACCGTGATTCTGTGCAGAAACTTTGTTTTGGATCAATAGGCTGTGGTTTGGTGCGTGGTCTGTGTTGGCAAGGTTCCTTGAGTTTCCTCAGCCCTTGGCTTGCGTTCCAATGAGTTTGGAAACGTGTCCTCTTAATGAGCGACCCTCAAACGCCTCGTTTTAGCTCGAAACTTCCCGAAATACCTACAAAATGCACACAAGTCCGTGTAGACGTCTATCTCGACAAAATACATGTTTTGAGTGCAAAACGCATTGGACTAGTGCTAGATAATGCATGATTGAGCGAGAATTCTACCTAAATGTGCACCTAAAACTATGCTATAAATCGTGTTATCAACAAGCATCATAACCTTCAAACATTATCAAAATCAATCATAAAAAACTTCAATTTAGATCACCAAGCCATATAACATTCTTTTGATCTTAAGGACTTCCAAAGAAAAAGGTCTAGAATGTGGAAAGGGAAGGAAACTTTAAGGAATGTGGTGCATGAATCCGGGAAAGTGGACAACTACTCTTTTCTTCTTCTCTTGCGGTTTCCGCAACATTTTCAACTTAGAGCTTTGCTCTCTTCCCTTCATTTTTCGACTTTACTTTTGAAGTTATGGATAGAGGTGCACAAAAACCGAAGCCTAGGAGATTGGCGTTTCTCAATTTTTATGAGATGCCTCAAACCCTTAGCGCACATACCATAATCCGTTAGGAATATCGCTCAATCCGACTTTGGCAAGACACAAACACCCGGCTATGTGAATGGTGCCGAGTTACTCATCGTCATGATTGACTTCCTCAAACCTACAATTTCTTTCTATTCTTTTGATTGCAAATAATTGCTTTCATGGCCCTCCCACATCAAACATGCCTTTTTCATTCACTTCTCCAAATTCCCGGATAGGTAAAGGAGGTCAATATTTCAATGAGGAGCTAAATGATCAAAGAGAGAAGAAAGAAAAATCGAATTGCCTTAATCATCTCAACAAGAAGTATAAGAACTTATAGTATGATTTCAACTTCAATTCCTCAACATGATTTAAGTAACATTCATCACATTATGAAACTTGTAAAAGAGGTATAATCAACTCATTCAATCTCTTTTCAATTCACTATTTGTTTAAGCATACAATTGTCATCAAACTCAATTCACAAGTAGCGATTATCATGGAAATCATCTCAATTCCTTAGAAGCACAAAATTTTCAAAATTTTTCAATTTTTATGGGTTTTTTAAATTCTTTTTCATGCAATGCAATAATGAAACGTGCAACAATATAATGAACATGCAAGATAGTCTCGATAGGAGCAAACATAGTGAGTAAGAGTTATTACAAACTTTTAGTCACACCCCACCCCATACTTGGAACAAACATTGTCCCTAATGTTCAAATAAAAGAAAGAAAAGAAGAAAAAGAAAAAAAAAAAAAGAAACTCACAAAATGGCGGTGGAGCGGCTAAAACTGTCGGTCATGCAAATCATCATCATTGCGGCACTAGTGGAGGCGGGAATGGAGAGAAGCTGGAGTCGTAGTGCCGCCCAAACTGCTGGCGGTAGACGTCTCTCATCATATGATCGAGGTCGTCCATGCGTCCGTCTCTAGCATCGGCTCGAATCTCCAATGCTCCCACTCTCTCTGAAAGGCCAGTAGCCCAATCCGGCATCTGCTCATACCATCCCGGAGCCTGACTGTACCACCCTGGCGCGTCTGCTGGTGCTGGTGCTGGTGCTGATGACTGTTGTGCGGACCATGGAGGTGGAGCTCCATACCATGCAGGAGGTGTATCCATCCAAGTAGGTCTCTCACTCACGCTGGCGCGGCGAGAGGACGAACCTGAAGCTCTGGATGGACGTGGAGAACGTCTAGGTACATCAGGGGCCACATCCGGCTGATCCGGAAACGTGCCAAACTCCTGCTCTGCTCCTCCTCCACCCTCATAATGATCTCTCATCTCCTCCTCCTCAACTACGGGCGGTGGTGGGACATACGGAGGAGCTGCAATCCTGTTCGCATGCATAGCAGCGAACGTCTCCTTCCAATTATGGCGTCCAGCCATAATGGAGTACTCCTGTAGCCACTCAATACCCCTACCCGTCCTGCTCTCCCAAGGCATGGCTGCATAAGGCGGACCTCTATGTGTAGGGAAGATGAGACCTCTAGTCATGAAGGCCTGAAGTCCTAGGGGTACGGCTGGTATGCGTGTACATGCAGAAAAATCAACCCCCAACATCCTAGCAAGATGGGTAACTATCCCACCATATCCAATGTTGCCCTTCCTCTTGTTCTTAAGCTTGCTCATGGTAGCAGCTAAGAGGGTGGCACAGTCAGCTCGGCGCCCATACAGCATAGAATACAACAGAAAGAGCTCATCCGTCTTGATCTTTTGGGGTGTCTCCGTCCTAGGGAAGAGACACTCCGAAAGAACACGGTGAGCAATCTTCAAGGCTAAGTGATACATCAACTTAGCCTTGGTGTCAGCTGGTTGCCAGCGGTCCTCGCTGGCGTAAATCATAGCTACCTCCTCCCAAAAATCTTTGGCGTAAACGCCACTAGGAAAACGACCATTGAAGGTCTCATGGAACCCAAAGAAGGTTCCGAACTCACGGATGGAAAAATCATAGTTTCTTTCCATAAGACGGAAAGAAACGGTCCTATCCACATGGCTGTGCTCAAAAGATGTCACAACCTCTCTCGTAATCTCCTCATAAGCGTCTTCTCGGATAGCCGAGAAGACAACTAGTCCGGCTCTATCCAAGAGCCACATAAGATCATATATGATGTTAAGAGGAGCTAGATCCTCTAACAATAGGTACCTAGGTCCAATCACAGCCCTCTCATGGATCCTCTCGAGTACATCGAGGTGATCCTCATGAATGGTCGGTACTCTAGGGCTAGGAGGTGCGGGTGATGAAGGTGATGATGGAGGTGAAGGGGAAGAAGGTGGTGGTGCTCTAGAGGATGAAGAAGAAGAGGGATTACCCTTCCTCTTCTTGTTTTGGTCATTCTTCTTGTCCTTAATTCTCCCAGAAACTCTCCTCACAAAGTCCATCACTGTTCAAAATCACGGTATGTTCTTGGTATTTCCACGGCCGTGGAACTGACAAAGACCGTGATTCGTCTCGACTTTTCTCAAAAATCCACAAACAACACTCAAACTCAGCAATCAGGCAGCCCTAGTCTAATTCCTTCCAATTTCAATCAGTTCTCCTAAAATTTCTAGCAAAAACGAACCCAAATTGACAAAGATCAAGAAGAGTGGAAAAAACCTAGGTTTCGGATTTTAAAATCCGAATTGTGCATTCCTTGGTGATTTGCCGCTCGATTCGTTGTTTGGATCTCGTTGGTGGTCGAATTTGCTTCAATTTGGAAAGAAGAATCGTTGAAAACGATTAATGAACGAAGATTTGGGAGGAAGGGCGTGGAATCGGCGATTTGGGTCGTGGAATTGGGTATTTGTGAAGTGTTTTTGTGAAGAACGTGGTTTATATAGTGACAGGCAAAATTTTGAAAATCACGGTCTGTCGGGGGGTTCCACGGCCGTGGAAATGTACGAAACCGTGGTTTTGGTGATTTTTCAAAGGCTTTTGGAAATTACGGTCATTGTAGCTGTCACGACCGTGGTTTAGGCCGTGGAACTCTCTGTAAAGCTCCAAAGTCCAAGTTTCGTCACTTTTCTTCAACATTACCCTTCCCTTTTCCATCGTTCCTACATCCAAAAACACGAACATACCGGAAGGAATCGAAGGCAAAACAAAGCAAAAACGTCTAAACTAAGCTAAACTATGAATCGAAAACAAAAACAAAAATGCAATACCTTGGGTTGCCTCCCAAGAAGCGCTTTGTTTAAGGTCCGTAGCTAGACCAATCTCGCACTTATTCGAGTGTGGTAAGCGCGAACTCTTTAGCTTGGAGTTCCGGCGTATACTTCTTCAGTCGTTGGCCGTTCACCTTAAAGCTTCCGCCCGCTTCACCCCATACTTCAACTGCACCATGGGGGAAAATACGCTTAATTAGAAAAGGTCCGGTCCAACGAGATTTAAGCTTACGTGGAAAGAGGCGAAGCCTTGAATTGAAGAGGAGAACTTGATCTCCTTCTTTGAAGTCCTTTGGAATGATATGCTTATCATGCCAACGCTTGGCCCTCTCCTTATAAATCTTGGCGTTTTCATAAGCGTTCAAGCGGAGTTCTTCAAGCTCATTAAGGTCCAAGAGACGCTTCTCTCCCGCTTCCTTCATGCTGAAATTCAACCACTTGATAGCCCAAAACGCCTTGTGCTCCAACTCTACCGGCAAGTGACAAGACTTCCCATACACAAGGTTGTATGGTGTGGTTCCTATGGGAGTCTTGTACGCAGTCCGGTACGCCCACAATGCGTCATCAAGCTTCAAAGACCAATCCTTCCTAGTCCTTGAAACCGTTTTCTCTAGAATTCCTTTGATCTCCTGATTTGAGATCTCAACTTTTCCACTAGTTTGTGGATGATAAGGGGTAGCGATCTTGTGAGTAACCCCATACTTAGCTAGAAGAGCTTCAAAGCGCCGGGCAATGAAGTGAGAACCTCCATCACTAATGATAGTCCTTGGTGTCCCAAATCGTGGGAAGATGGTTTTGTTAAAGAACTTAACCACAACCATGGCATCATTGGTGGGAGAGGCAATTGCTTCCACCCATCTAGAAACGTAATCCACCGCCACGAGTATGTATTGGTTTCCACAAGAAGATGGGAATGGTCCCATAAAGTCTACTCCCCAAACATCGAAAATCTCCACTTTTTGGATGTTGTTGAGGGGCATCTCATTCCTCCTAGAGATATTACCTGTTGTTTGACAAGCATCGCAGTAAGAAACAAAGGATTGCACATCTCTAAATAAAGTAGGCCAAAAGAATCCAGATTGCAATACCTTTGCGCTAGTCTTGTTCGAACTAGCGTGTCCTCCACAAGGTAGTGAATGACAATGGCGGATGACACTTTGCATCTCATCTTCCGGCACACATCGCCGAATGATGCCATCCGGACCTCTCTTAAAGAGGAGAGGTTCATTCCAAAAGTATTCCCGGACATCCTTAAAGAACTTCTTTCTTTGTGCGTAGGATAATCCGGGCGGTATCTCCTGACAAACCAAATAGTTAACAAAATCAGCAAACCATGGTTCGTTACCTTTGGAGATCACATCGATGCACTCCTCAATAATGTGTAGGTGTTCGTCCGGGAAGGAGTCATCGATGGGTAAATGGTCATCATCTAGATGTGTTAGGCGACTCAAATGATCCGCAACAGAATTTTCCGAACCCTTCTTGTCGCGGATCTCTAGATCAAATTCTTGTAGGAGAAGAATCCATCTAATTAGCCTTGGCTTCGCGTCTTTCTTCGCAAGGAGGTACCGAATCGCAGCATGATCCGTGTAGACAATCACCTTTGCACCTACAAGATAAGAGTGAAACTTATCAATAGCATAAACAATGGCTAGAAATTCCTTTTCGGTAGTGGCGTAATTGAGTTGCGCTTCATCTAGCGTCTTGCTAGCATAGTATATGGCATGGGTTCATCCTTCCTTTCGTTGTCCAAGAACAGCTCCTATAGCTACGTCACTAGCATCGCACATAACCTCAAAGGGAAGAGTCCAATCCGGAGGTTGGATAATAGGTGCTGAAATTAGAGCTTGCCGAATTGTGTTAAACGCATCCAAACATTCCTGTGAAAACTCAAAAACTGCATCCTTCATCAATAGATTAGTGAGCGGTTTTGATATTTTAGAGAAGTCTTTAATGAAACGTCTATAAAATCCAGCATGTCCTAGGAAACTCCTTATCCCTTTCACCGAAGTTGGGGGAGGAAGCTTCTCTATAGTCTCTATTTTCGCCTTATCCACCTCAATCCCTCTACTAGAGATTAAGTGTCCTAAAACAATTCCTTCCTTAACCATGAATTGACACTTCTCCCAATTAAGAACTAGGTTAGTGTCTTCACACCTTTGTAAAACAAGAGCAAGGTTAGAAAGACAATTGTGAAAAGAGGAACCGTATACGGAGAAGTCATCCATGAAGACTTCCATGATTTCCTCAATGTATTCGGAGAAGATGGCCATCATGCACCTTTGAAAGGTGGATGGGGCGTTGCAAAGCCCGAACGGCATTCTCCTATAAGCGAACGTACCCCACGGGCACGTGAATGTGGTCTTCTCCCGATCGTCCGGGTGTATCGGAATCTGAAAGAAACCACTATAACCATCAAGGTAGCAAAAATGTGAATGTTGTGCTAACCTTTCAAGCATTTGATCAATGAATGGCAATGAGAAGTGATCCTTCCTTGTTGCATTGTTAAGCTTGCGGTAGTCTATGCACATCCGCCATCCCGTTACGGTTCGGGTAGGAATGAGTTTGTTGTTCTTGTTGGTGATGACCGTCATTCCTCCCTTCTTCGGAACTACTTGAACCGGACTCACCCACTTACTATCGAAGATAGGATAGATGATACCTGCATCAAGAAGTTTAAGAATTTCCTTCTTGACAACCTCCTTCATGGTCGGATTTAACCGCCTTTGAGGTTGTCTTGAAGTCCAAAAGTCCTCTTCCATTAGTATTTTATGCATGCATAGGGAAGGTTTGATTCCTACTAAGTCCTCAATAGTATATCCTAAATCTTTTCTATGTTTCCTAAGGACAACCATGAGCTCATTATATTCATCTATGCTTAGATCGGAACTAACAATAACCGGAAAGGTAGAATTAGATCCTAGAAAAGCGTACCTTAGATGAGTAGGAAGTGGCTTTAGTTCCATTGCTTTCGGAGCTTCCAATGGCTCTTGTGGAGCTTCCGATGTTTCCTTAGAAGTGTCTAAGGAAGTAAAAGGTGTGGGAGAAGAATCAAAGGAAGTTGAAGAAGAGGTACGTTCACCCTCTTCCACGGCTAGAATCACGGTTTCTCTGTGTTCTCCACGGCCGTGGTTTAGGGCGTGGAAAGGAAATACGGTTGCTCTATTTCCTCCACGACTGTATAACTCTCTGGAGTGGGACACGGTTTTGTTGGTGAAATCCACGGCCGTGGAATATAGTGTATGGCCGTGGATTCTCACATTTTCTGCCTCGTCGTGGAGCATCTCAAATTCCACTTCACCCACTTCTTCTTGTGCCTCTAAGGCTTCAATTACCTCATTGCACTCCTCTTCTTCCCCTACATTCGTTAGACTCATAGTAATAACCTTTTGTAAAGGATCGTTGAAGAGAATATCACTTACCTCCTCCCTAGACAACCCTCCTTCATCTTGGATATTGAATATATCCTCATCAAAGATGGGTTCCTTCATTAGAGTGGAAAGAACAAATTCTACCTTCTCCTCTCCTATATCAAAGGCGAGTCTACCATTCTTGCAATCCACTATGCAGCCGGAAGTTGCAAGAAACGGTCTTCCGAGTATGATCGGGACTGGACTATCTGCAGGAATGTCAAGCACAACAAAATCAATGGGAACAAAGAATTTACCTAGCTTGACCGGGACGTCTTCTACAATACCGACGGGGCGAGTAATGGATCGATCCGCCATGTACAACGTCATCTTTACCGGTTTAGGGTCGCCTAAACCGATCTTCCTACATAATGCAAGTGGTATGATGCTCACACTCGCTCCCAAGTCACATAATGCATCATATGTGACATCTCCCACTCCTATGGGAATGCAAAACGACCCCGGATCCTTTAGCTTTGGAGGCATTTTCTCCTTCATGGTCTTGATGAGATCCGAAGAATCCGAACTCATCTTAACCTCTCCAAAGTCCTCTAACTTTCTCTTGTTAGAGAGGATCTCCTTTAAGAACTTGCCATAAGCCGGCATACCTACAATAGCATCAATGAAAGGTATATTAATATGTAGCTTGCTCATGAGTTCTATAAACTTACCAAATTGTTTATCTAGGCGCGCTCTCGCTCTAGATTGAGGGAATGGTAGGGGAGGTTTGTAAGCCGGAGGAGGAACGTAGATATCTTCCTTCTCCTTCCCCTTCTCTTTGTCTTTCTCGACGGAGACTTCAACAAACTTAGGCTGCGGATCGGTGGTAGTCACTCCGCTCCTAGTTGTGATTGCCATCACCCTTCCCTTAGGGTTGTCCTCCGTCTTTCCTGGAAGTTTCCCTTGATTCCTAGGAACTTCCTCCGCATGGCTGAACATTTGGTTTTCTAAAACCTTTTGAGCTTTATCAACCTTAGAAATTTGATCATCAACTTTAATAATGCGGTTCTCCAACCCTTGAAGCTTTCCCAAAATCGTTTCCAACATGGGATCGGGCTTCTCCTTCCCCTAAGTGCTTCCTCCATTAGATGTTTGCCCCTGGCTTTTCAAAGGAGTAGAGGAAGAGGAAGGTGGAGTTAGTGAATTAGAATTGGAAGGATAAGAGTTACCGGAATTTTGTTGATTGGAGCGCCAATTGTTGTTGTTCGAACCCCTATTGTTGTTCAAATTGTTCCGGTTATTGTTATTGCCATTCCAATTATTCCGGTTGTTGTTCCGGTTATTGTTGTTGTTGCGGTTTGTGTTCTCACCGCCATTGTTGTTGTTACCCAAATAGCCAACATCCTTTCCTTGTTTCTTTGGAAAGTTGGTCTTGATAGCCTCCTTCAACTCTTTGATTTCGTTGTTGAGGGAGAAAATCTGGTTTTGAGCTTCATGTGTGAGCTTTGCTCCTTGCTCCACACGATTTCCCTCCACTTTCCGGTGGGAATACTTCTCTATGACCCTTGCTCGCTTCTCAATGAAGTCCCAAGCGTCATCTTCTCTCATGTCCATGAATGTACCACATGAGAGGGATTGGAGCTTGAATTGTGTCTCCACATCCGGCCCCTTATAGTGAATCTCCAGCAATGCAAGCTTGGATATGCCATGATGAGGGCAATCTAAAAGTAAATCCTGAAACCTTTCCCAAGATTGAAACAAACTTTCGTTAGATCTCATGGAAAATGCATTAATCTTACCTCTAAGTTCCGCTGTTTTGGATGGTGGAAAGAACTTAGTGAGGAACTCCGCGGAAAGGTCTTCCCATGTGTCTAGTTTCCCATTAGGAAGAGCTTGGTACCAAGATAATGCTTTCCCCTTCAAAGAGAAGAAGAAAGGCTTGAGCTTATAGTTGTTGGTAGTTGCGTTCTTCGGCCTCATTGTCTCCATCATACACTCAAAGTTTTGCAAGTGTTGGTGTGGAGATTCAGCGCTTGTTCCGCCAAATTGGTTTTGGCGAACAAGAGTAATAACTTGAGGGTTGAAGCTAAACCCTTGTACATCATCAGCATCAAAGTTCACACCTAGACGGCGTGGTTGCTGCGTTGGATCCATCCTTTGGCCAAGAGTCCTTGGCTCACCATCTACACGGTTCACCCTTACATTCCTAGGTGGAATGCGTCGGTTTGCGGTCGTCCGTGGAGCGAATGGATTTACATTGATCCTTGGATCAATCACTTCTAACGGTGGCATGGAGGAGTCGCTATCATCAGCGGATGAATGACCCCTATTCGACCTTAATGATCTCCTTGAGGATTTCTTGCTTCCCTTATTCTTGAGATTGCTTAGTTCTATCCTCATCTGGAACATCATATCTTTTAGATCGTCAACTTGAGATTGATGATGATCCATTTCATCCCGGCGAATCTTTTCATTCCATTGGAGTTGAGCTTCTTTCTCCGCTAACTCCGATTGAAGATCACGTTCGTGTTCTTCAGCCATTTTCTTTTCCTTACGCTTTTGCCTTAAAGTTCTCTCAAGCTCTTGATCAAGAGGTAAGAGATCTCCGGTGTTCCTAGACCTGCGCATGCACTCAAAGAGATATAAAATAACGAGAGCAAGCTCCCAAACTTGACAACCGGCTACCGAATTCGGCCTAGACCAAATCCCCGGCAACGGCGCCAAAAACTTGTTCGCCACTTAGCGTGCGTGCAAATAAGCTTTAAATTTATAAAACTAGAATCAAGCAAGCGAACCCGTAGTGTACGGATCGACGTAGTTAAGCAAGAATTCCAGAGTATCGAACACAGGGATTTGGGGGGAACAAATTCAATTATAGGTTATCAAGCAAGTAAATGTAAGAGCTTTTCGAATTATTGGGAAAACAACAATCCTAAAGATCCAAGTATCCAGTTGTGGCAATCGATTCAAGATATACTAATGATATAAGGACAGAGTTAAGATATGCAAAGGTATGCTAATGTAAGGTAATCGTACGGTGAAGTTCCAAAAACCTTATATGACTCACCTACAAGACACTCTCTATACAGGTTGTTGAGGCTTCAATATAGAAAGATTCTAGAGGCGAGAATTAATATCAAATACCCAAACTTGTAATCCAAGGATCAAGACTAACTAAACCGATTAAGGTTGTGACACTCACAATCGAGGTAAAGGTTGTTGAGGCTTCACTACCACCTAGAAAAGGCAAGCCAAGACTAAGTTAAAGCAAATCTTTAACTTTGGATTAAAGTAAAAGCAAGTTCGTAAACTTAAGGGAAATCACGGTTAGTTCTTGAGGTTCCACGGTCGTGGACTCAAGAACAGGCCGTAATTTAGGGTTCGTCGGCGATTCTCTCTAACTCTCAGGGTCCAATCTATTTACGATCGATCTATCATCATCTAAGCCACAACTATCAACCCTTCACCTTAGAATTGTTAAGGGTTTTTAGCCAACAATGGTCATATTGATATCAAATTCAAGATTTAAAAGATTGAAAGATGAAAACTTCCGAAAACCTTCAATAACCTTCAAATCAATTTCAAAGTCACAATCAAGAACAATAATCGTCACTAGATTTGGAATAACACAAACAAACACAAATCTTAGATAAGAAGGAAGAACGGGATGTCAATCCGTCTTCTAAATCAAACCTAAACAAGAAGAGAAATCTTCTTGCGAACAATCTTCCGAATCTTCCGCCAATCCAGAAATCACAATAGCGATGCGTCAAAAATCTCTCAACACAACTTCCGCCAAAAGAGAAATTAGGGCAATTCCAAACGCAAGTGTAAGATGCGTCTATGCATAAGCGAAGGTGACGGAATCTCTCTTCGTCCGTCCTTTTATAGTGTAAGATAAACTTTCGACCCGGCCCAATCTTTTAAAAGATCATGGCTTAAAGTGTGGCGAAAAAGATCGCCAAGATCACGGTCGTGGAAGGTTCCACAACCGTAATTTAGAGCGTGGAAATCAACACGGTTTGAACCAATGATTCCACGACCGTAGAAGTTACTGGAATGAACCACGCTTCCCTTGCATGGTTTCACGGCCGTGGACTTGAACGTGGAAAGTAGTACGGCCGTATTTTAGAGCGTGGTTTAGGGCAAGAACGTGATTCTTCCCTAGCCTCGTGCATTCTTCAAGTTGACACTCCTTTTGCTCCTAAGAAAGCCCTCAATCCATGGACATGTCAAACAACTTCATCCTTGCTCAATTCCGTTCGGAAATAGCTCTCAATTACCTATAATCAACATAAAGCTTGTGTAGATCTCTATATCGACATTATAGATAAACTAGCTCACAAATGCATCAATGATCAATCAATGACTATCAATATGGATCAAATACACTTAGAAAACGTGCCTAAAATATCACAATATTTCATGCTAACAATTGCCCTATTAGATTGGGAGGTCGCGATTGGTCAGCTGACTTCTTAGTCGTGTACTTAGTACATGAAGAAGTCATTCTGGGCATGGATTGGATGGACCGACATCAGGCAGTTCTAGATATCGGCAAGAGGACCGTGACGGTGACTACGGAGTCAGGCCATGTAGAGATTTTCCGAGGATGGGATCTCTAAAAGACCGATACAGTCATCAGCGTAGTCCGAGCCGCGAGACTTATCAGTCAGAGTTGCGAGGCTTTCTGGTTCTATTCCATGAAGGATAATACGAGTCCAGCGCTAGAGGAGATTGTAGCGAGCGAGTTTACCGACGTGTTCGGAGAGCCATCAAAATTACCTCCACAGAGGAGTGTGGATCCTACCGCATAGTGTCTATCGAAAAGCTTGAGCTAAAGAAGCAGCTCAAGGAGTTAGTTGAGAAGGGATTTATCCGCCCTAGTGTATTGTTCGTGCTAGATAGTAGCACAAAAAACCCTACAATTATAAACTCGATCTATTCTCCTAAACTACCTAGCGAACCCACAATGTATGGGTCATTTCGTAGAAAAGAAAGTATTTCGAGGACGAACAAAAGGACTGGGGTGAAATTAAACCATTAAATGATCGAAGACAGTGCAAATCTAAACTAAGAGATGAGCAAGGAATAAATAAATGAAAATCACAATATTTTTGGTTAGGTTTTGGGGTGATCAAACAAGGATCACAAGATATCTAAAACAAGCAAACAAATAACACACAGTGCAGTCCGAGCTGCGAGACTTATCGGTCAGAGTTGCGAGGATTTCTAGTGCTATGCCATGAAGGATAGTACGAGTCCAATGCTAGAGGAGATTCCGTAGAAAGTGAGTTTACCAACGTGTTCGGAGAGCCATCAAGTTTACCTCCAGAGAGGAGTGTATACTTTGGCATTGAGTTAGAGCCCGGGACGAGACCAATCTCAAAGGCTCCCTATCGCATGGCGCCTATCGAGATGCTTGAGCTTTAGAAGCAGCTCGAGGAGTTAGCTGAGAAGGGTTTTATCTGCCCTAGTGTATCTCCTTAGGGCGCACCAGTACACTTCGTCGGGAAGAAAGACGTGTCGATGAGGTTTATGTATTGACTGCCGAGATATTAACAAGGTGCCGATCAAGAATAAGTACCCATTACCCCGTATCAACGATCTTCTAAACCAACGGCACGGAGCTTCAGTGTTTTTGCGGATCGATTTGAGATCCGGATATCACCAGCAGAGGGTGAGAGAGCAGGACATAGCCAAGACGGCCTTTCGGACCAGATATGGTCACTATAAGTTTATAGCGATGCCTTTCGGGCTCACGAATACGCCGCTGTGTTCATGGGGTTGATGAACAACATCTTCATCGACTTTCTAGACTAGTTAGTAGTGTCTTTATCGATGATATTCTAGTATACTCTTGTAGCAGAGAGGAGCATGCATGACACTTAAGGATCGTACTCCAAGTCCTACAGGATAGAGAGTTTTACGCCAAGCTCTCTAAGTGCGAGTTTTGGATGTATGAGGTGGCCTTTCTTGGTCACATTGTTTTCACCGAAGGGATCAACGTAGATCCGGTGAACATAGAGTTTGTAGCATCTTGGCCGCCTCCTAGGAACGTTAAGGAGGTATGCAGCTTCCTAGGTTTGGCTTGCTACTACCGTCGTTTTGTGGAGGGGCTTTCAGTTATCGCCCGACCACTTACTTCCTTGCTGAGGAGGTCTATGAGATTCGTGTGGTCCGAGCCGTGCCTGCAGAGTTTTGAGGAGCTGAAGAGGAGGTTGACTTCCGCTCCTATCCTGGTCTAGCCAGAGGGCATGGAGGATTTTGTAGTTTACAGTGACGCATCCAAGCTAGGATTTGGATGTATTCTGATGCAGAGGGGTAAGGTTTTAGCATATGCGTCCAGACAATTGAAGACGTATGAGAATAACTACCCTACCCACGATCTCGAGTTAGTTGCTAATGTTCATACTTTGAAGATCTAGAGGCATTATCTGTACGGAGCAACTTGTCAGATATTCACAGACCATAAGAGTCTTAAGTACATATTCACTCAGCGGGAGTTGAATAACCGCCAAAGGAGATGGTTGGAGTTAATTAAGGACTTCGATCTTGAGATCTTATACCACCTAAGGAAGGCGAACGTGGTAGCTGATGCCTTAGTAGGAAGACTCCAGGAGATGGCGATCGCTCGGCTGACAACTCATCCTCAGTTACAAGGAGACTTAGCATGACTAGAAATGAATATCCACTTTCCGGATTCCGATAGCCACATGTCCACCCTGGAGATGTTACCTGACTTGTTGGTTGAAATCCGACAAAAACAGGAGAGTTTCCCAGCTTTGACACGGATCCGAGACAAGATGTCTCGAGGAGATGCACCATAGTTTGCAGTCTGTGCCAATGGAGTTTTGAGATGCCAGGAGTGCGTATGCGTTCCCTCATATCAAGAGTTGAGACAACGGAACTTACAGGAGGCTCATGCTACACCTTACTCAATGCATCCCGGTGCGAGTAATATGTATCAAGATATCAGATGCTCCTTCTGGTGGGGAGGTTTGAAATCAGATGTGATGAGATATGTAGTTCAGTGTGCGATCTGCCAGCAAGTCAAGATCGAGCACCACTGACCAGGAGGAGAGATACACCCACTTCCCGTTCCCCAGTGGAAGTGGGAGGACATCTCGATGGATTTTGTAACCGGTCTGAGACCCTGTCGGAGTTTTGACGCCATATGGGTTATAGTAGATCGACTGACGAAGACCTCTTGTTTCATTCCTATCAAAGAAACGTGGCATGTAAGTCAACTAGCAGAGGAGTTCACTAGATAGATAGTGAGACTTCATGGAGTACCTAGGACTATAGTCTCTGACAAAGATGGAAGGTTCACTTCAGGGTTTTGGCAGCAAGTGCATGCCGCCCTAGGTACGAGTCGAAAGTTCACGATTGCTTATCATCCTCAGACCGATGGTCAGTCAAAGAGGATCATCCAAACTCTAGAGGATATGCAGAGAGCCTGCGTGTTAGACTGGGGACAAGTGTGGCCAAATCACCTTCCCTTAGTGGAGTTTTCGTATAACAACAATTGACACGCATCGATTGGGATGTCTCCTTATCAGGCTTTATGATAGCATGAAATATGACCATATTTTAGGCACTTGTTTTGATTGTTTTTCCCTTTTAGTTGTGTACATGGATAAGAGTTTGAAGCATTTATGAGCACATTCACCTATTTTGTCGATATAGAGACCTACACAAGCTTTGTTGTGTTTTTAGGTGAATAAAGGCTTGGATTAGAGCATATATGAGAGAGTAGGAGTATTTGATCATGCTAGACACCAAGAGGATGTATTGGAGAAGCTAAGGAAGGAGCATGATTAGAGAAATTTACGAAACAAAGGCTTTTACAAAGGAATTTGACAAATCACGGCCAAACCAAGAGAACCACGACCGTGGTTTTAGCATTGAGGTCGTGGAAAGTCATGTCGAGAGCAACAGAAAGATTCTACGACCAAAACCACGACCGTGAAAGTTTACACTAGACCGTGATTCTTATAACGGTTGCCACATGTTATATTTGCCACATCAGTAGTGGTTATCGGGCTTTTTTGTAACCCTACTTTTTGCATATAAGAAGGATGAAGAAAGGAGAAAATAAGAGATGGTTGCATATGCTACATTTCATTAGAGATTGCTTAGGAAGATTCCATCGCGTACAGGGAAGATCCCAAGAAGGACGCATTTCGAGATTACGTACTTAGGAAGATCTTAGGGTTTACATTTGAAGGCGGATTGGCATCCCGTTCTTCATTATTCCTATAGATTGTTGTGAGGATTTTTGTTCCCTATTCCACTTTCATTGAACACATATACTTGTTGTTTGTTTTCGAGATTGACTATTTGGTTATTATTGAGTTTTCGAGATTTTACCTTTTTTTCTCTTTTAAACTTGATTATTGATTCAATGACAATGATTGTTGGCTAAAACCCTTTAGCAATTCTAAGGTGAAGGGTTGATAGTTGTGGCATAGATGATGATAGATTGAAACAAAACAGATTGGACCTTGAGAGTTGCGAGAAACCTCGTCGTCGAGGCTTTCCACAGCCGGTTCTTGAGTTCCACGGCCGTTGTTCTTCAAGATCCAGCCGTAGTTTCCTCTGTCGTACGTCCTTTGCTTTTGCTTTAATCCAAAGTTAAAAATTTGCTTTAACCTAGCCTTGCCTTACCTTTTCTAGGTAGTAGTGAGACTCAACATCCTCTATTTCGGTTTCGAGTGTCACAACCTTAACCGTTTTGGCTTATCTTTGATTCCCTTGGGTTTGGGCATGGGTATTTGAGAGTAATTCTTATCCTTTGATCCCGACTCTGTCCTTATATCTTTAGAATATCTTGAATCAATTGCCGCAATTGGATACCTGAATCCTTATCATCTTTACAAAAGTTTTTACTTACCTGACGATCTTTATAAACTGAATTTGTTCCCCCCAAATCCCTGAATTCGATACTCTGGAATTCTTGCTTTACTACGCCGATCCGTACATTGCGGGTTCGCTTTGCTTTGATTTCAGTTTTATAAATTTAAAGCTTATTTGCACGCACACTTTCGAGCGAACACTTTATACGGACAGAGATGCCGTACACCGCTATGTTGGGACGAGCCGAGTAGTGCTAGCAATGTCGCACCTGAGCAGATATATGACGGTATGGCTCGAGTAGCGACGATACGAGAGAGGATGCTGGCAGCACAAACTCGTCAAAAGTCCTACACTTACAAGAGGCACAGACATCTGGAGTTTAGAGTTGGAGCTCAGGTATGACTGAGAGTATCTCCGACATGAGGCGTTAGACGTTTCGGCATCAAAGGGAAGTTCAGTCCCAAATACGTCAGACCTTTCGAGATTCTTGAACGAGTTGGAGAAGCAACTTACAAACTTGCTCTACCACCGAGACTAGAGGGTGTTCACCCAGTCTTCCATGTGTCTCAATTACGGGAGTACGTACCAGACCCGAGACACATCATTAGTCAAGAGGATTTAGTGGTTGAGCCATACCATACATTTGTAGAGCACCCGGTAGTTATCTTAGAGCGTAGTACAAGACACTTGTGATCGAAAGACATATAGATGATGAGGATTCAGTGGTCTATGTGAGGAGCTTATGAGGCGACTTGAGAGACAAAATATAGTAACTGGAGGAACTATCCAAAGTTTTATGCTGAGTTGGATGTACCTATAGCGTAGATGTTTGAGTTTGAGTTTCCTTTTGTTGAGTTGTGTATACGCTTGTGTGACGTATTGAGTTTTGTGCCCCAATAGGGGATATGAGTTGTGATCAGTGTTTCCGCTATGTTGTTGTGTGATCTTGTGGGTTGTTGCAAGTTTTAAGACGAAACTTCTTTTTAGGGGATCTGATGTAACACCCGTGTTTTTGCTTTCACCGCCCCGCCGTGAAGGGGGCCACGCCTGCGCGCAGTTGCAGTCGCAGCCGGGTCAGCTGCCCCTACGGCTGACTCCAAATCGCGTTATCTGTTTTCTTTTTGTCTTTATTTATTTCCTTTCTTAGAAGATCCGATCTTCTATCTTATGAGCCGGCTCTTTATATCTCCTAACCCTAATCTGACATGCCTTCGTTCTTTCCCAACCGTTCTCTATAAATTCCCTCCGTCTTTCTCTTTTTCCTCTTCTTTCTTACGTTTCCTTCAACCTCGAGTCTAGTTGTGGCATTTTCCTTTGATCTTCTACAGAACGTGTAAGTCTTCATCCCTTTAATCTTCCTTACCTTATACCTTTATTGGCTCAAGTGTATTATAACCGGGCGGTGATCACTTGTCCAGTTCAAAATGGGGAAACTGGGAGATGCTCTTGTGACCAGTCCAGCAGGTAACGGAGGGATGCATCGCCTCTATTCATGTTGGTGAAAGCGGACAGAGGCGAGATCACGGTGATCCTCATGTGACAATATAAGTTGATTTAGTAAAAGGATTAGCTTAGAGAAATATAATAACCGGTTATGTGTGAGCCTGCAATATGTTTACGTTCTTATGTGTATTTGTTTATTTATTGTCTTTCTAATATCTAGAATGTTAGCTAACGGTTTATACCGATGTTGTAAATGCCCTGCAGGTTAGAGATGTTGTTGAGTGATCCAGACGATGTGGTCAGTCGGGGTTCCCATACATTATAGGACCGGATCTAGTTTATATTTCTGTTGTTGGCTTTCCCTTTTTGTTTCAAACTCGATTGCGAGACTTTTGTTTTGGATTTCATTTATTTGTGTTTTGTTGCAAAATTAGATGTTATTGTTGTTACTCTGAGGGTCGGGACCCATTGTGAGGGACCCATTGTGAGGGACCCATTTATTTGTCTTTTTCTTGACGTTGTAACACCCAAGTTCCGCGTGTTACAATGTCAAGATAGAGCTGATACTTTCTGGGCTCGGGCCGGATCCATGCCGGACTTTTTTCAATTTTTTGACCGGATGTCCGGGCCAGATCCGGGCTAAGCCCGGGTCCCGGGCTTTAGAGGTTGTCCGTACCCGTCCGTCAAGCCGGGTCTGGCAGTCCGCCGGGTACCCGGATTTATTTTTTGTGCTATTAAAAAAAGCTAAAAATTACAGTTTTTATTTATTTAAAATAATTAATTGATATGTATTGAAAAAAAAAGAGAAGGATTTAAAATGGTTAATTGATATGTATTGAAAGAAAAAAGAGAAGGAACAAACTAGCAACAACAACTAGATCTGGAACAAACTATCAACAACTAGATCTATATAGAGGGCCTTCGAGGCTTCCAATCCCGATTCAGATGGGAGGTTTCACGGTTCAGAGAACCAGATCATACGATAGGAGAGTTGAATCAATCCTGAATCATGCTTCACACTTCAAATACGGGGCGACAAGATGCGACGGTAAGTGAGGGGAGGAAAGGGTCGAGGAGAGGCGAATGAGTGAGGACCGAGGAGATGCGAGGTGAAGCGACTCAGAGGGCCGAGGGAAAAGGAGATGCGAGGAGAGGAGAGTTTCCGCCTGTCACTCATACAACTACCAATTTAGAGGAATTGATTACGATTTAGAGAAGAGAAGTATGAGAGGAGGGTCATTTCAGAGAGGAGAGGAGAGTTACTGCGGCTATGTCGTTTGTTGCCATTCGCCAAATATGTTTAAGTTTAGGGTTTTTGGATTTTGAGTACAGATAAGGAGAGCCGAATAGTATTTGGGCCTGATAATTTGGCCTCATATATTTTTTATTTCACCTTACATGTGTGATAAAAAAAATGAAGATTCAGGATCCAGGCCGGACAAGCAGTCCAACCGGGCTTTGTGCTTTGTCCGGATCCGGCCCGTTTGTCCGTCCGGGCCAGGCCGAACAGCCCGTTCGAACTTTTTGCCGTGTTCATATCCTCCCGTTTTTCCGAACGGACGGGACGACCCGGGGATAATCAACTCTACAACAAGTCTATATATATATATATATATATAAAGTCCTATTTATATTGTCGGGTTTAATTTTATTTGGTTTGGTTAGCAAAATTATAAAATGAAAGTTAGTGAATATACTTTTTCTTTTGGTTGAGATAAAGCGGAAGCTATGGTGCAGGCAGCACATTGTGGCATCTTTGTTGAAATGTGGGAGATGCAAAGTAAGAGGTGAATCAGGTTCTTCTACAAACTCATTGCATCCTCCACTATTGTTCTTGCCTTTTTCTTTCTAGAGTAAATTATACAAAGCTATCTCTTATTCACCTTATTTTTATTTAATCAACTCTTATATTCATCCGTTAATAAAAACAACCAAATCCATTTTCATACATCTATTATGTCGGTGGATTCCGAAAAAAAAAAGTCTAATTTATTAGGTGAATTTGATAAGTAGGTATTTTTATATTTTTATCTACTAACTAGACTTATTAGATTTTATTAATTAAGTAACTGTACCCCGTTTTATTTTTAACCGTCCAAGCCCTAGCCGTCCTCGTTCCCTTCTCATAATCTCGCTTCTACTCAACTCAAATTTGATCTAGGGCGCAAAGTTCAGCTTGTGGCGGTTCCTGGCTCTGAACAACGACGATGCTTCGACGGTGTTTATGAAAAGTCATGAACCTCATGCATGAATTATTAAAAATTTGTCTGTCACCGAGAACCCTAAATAAAACTTTGTTATCCTCTTTTCGTTCGTTTCAACAGTGTTTGTCAATTTAATTTTTTTTTTTGTGCTTTTTGCATTTACGAGAGTGACCAATTTATCGGGTCACATCGGTTGTGTATTGATTCTTTTTAAAGTAAAACTAGTGTAATCCTCATACTTTGCATGATATTTTAAAAAAAGTTATGTAAAATACATTTTTATAATTATATTTTTTAACTATTAACATTAAAAAAGTTATTTTCAATCATTATAAAGGTAATATATTATATTTTTGATCATTTAAAAATTAAATTTAAAATAAAATTTATCAATCGATTATATTAGAAAAAAAAATACAATTTTTTATATCAAATTTAAAATGTAGTTAATGTAGTTAAAAAGTAAAAAATATTAATTAGTTAAAATATTAAAATTTTAGAATAAAAAAATAACATTATATCTTGACTTATATATAAAAAAAATATCTAAATTTTAGTCAATGAAAAATATAATTATTAATTAAAAGATATATAATAACAATAAAATGTAAATCGTATGATTGACATGTGACGTAAATGAATATTGCAATTAAAAAGGTTTGTAATAGTGGAGAGAGGTGACGTGGCACGTCAAATATGACCAGTCAACGAGCGTTCGGCCAGGATTGTTGAATGCATAAGATTCTTATTATGTAAACAAAAGGAACTTTCTTGGATGCTCCAACAGTCGTAGGTTCCAAACCTTTGAATTTTATACACAAGTAGCACACAACTACCGGGTCCCACTAGCACCACTGTGCGTTGCTCCCGATGACCCAGTCCGCCACCCGACCCACGAGGAAATTTGTTTGAACCCGCTCTAAAATCGTCCTACATTTTCTTTTCTTTTTATGTTTTCTCAACTCTTACTCGTATACAAAAATTATAACAATATTAGGATTGGAGCACATAAAAAAAAAAAAATTAAACCATTAGACAACATAACAAATTGCATCCCTTCCTTTCAAAAACGAATATGAATATATACAGGGTGCGGTTCTCATGAGAACAATCTTATTGTGTATCATGAAAACAATTTTAGACCGTCGAATTGTGAGCGTTAAGGGTCGAAATTTAGGGTAGATATCATAAATAATAATAACTACGAATAATTCATTCAACCAACAATAACTACGAATAATCCATTCAACCAACAATAACTACGAATAATACATTAAACGATATGGCACCTTCGTAACAAAACTAATAATAACTACGAATCTATATCTAGCTTATATACTAAAGCAGCTCGTAAACTTACACATGACACAATTTCGTGAAGCCACGTTATCAAAATTACACATGTCAATTTTTCGTAAAACCACACCCCACAGTGTTAAATCATTATATTTAAATTATTGATTAACTATTTTATTTTAAATAACCCACTAACATGAATTTATTTTAAATCATTGATTTCTAATATATTTTAAATAACCCACTAACTTCTTTCAATTTCTACAGTCAAATAATACTTATAACATAGGGAGAAATAAAAAAAGAAAATCAATTCATGTACTGATAAGATCAAGCTTCCTAGGGTTCTTTACTGCACCATAACTG
This sequence comes from Fagopyrum esculentum, assembly GCA_033239045.1. Lineage (NCBI taxonomy): Eukaryota > Viridiplantae > Streptophyta > Magnoliopsida > Caryophyllales > Polygonaceae > Fagopyrum > Fagopyrum esculentum. The sequence continues at coordinate 36,287,162 of BSUD01000004.1, read as the reverse complement.
ATCAAATTTGGTACGGTTATTTACTGCAAATTTTATGTTATATCTATTAAAATAGAAGATTTTTTTTGCTACGTGTCAGCGTCAGAATTCTCGAAGTTCAAAAAAAAATTAGGGAGAATTTGACATACTAGGCTTTTTTGAGTTTTTGTTTAAGAAAGTGTACCCCAAATTTTTTACCACTTTCATTTAATAGTAGGTAAAAATTATTAACCCTTCTATTTAGAAAGAAAGGAATAAATGTTATTTGTTATTTGTTATATAAGTATAAGTTTTAAGTTTTAATTTTTAAATTTATTTTTTTATTTATTATTTTTCTTGCCTTTTTTTTATTATTTCTTTTTTATTTTCTAGACTAAATTTCTCATACCGGAATTTCTCATACCAGAATTTCTCATACCAGAATTTTTATACCAGAAATTTCATACCAGAAATTATCATACAAAAAGTTCATACCAGAAATTTCATACCATAAATTTCATACCAGAAATTATCATACGAAAAGTTCATACCAGAAATTTCATACCATAAATTTCATATCAGAAATTATCATACGAAAAGTTCATACCAGAAATTTCATATCATTTCATATCATAAATTTCATACCAGAAATTTTATACAAAAAGTTTCATACCAGAAATTATTATACCGATCATTGTGTCGCTGGAGCTCAATCCCGTTTTGCAAACAAAACTTCATCTGACTTGTGCTTCACAACAGCAGGTAACACATATCTTCCTTGAATATGGACTGACCTTCGGTGGAAGTTCTTTCTTGTTATGAGCATTAAAAAATGGTTTGATTATTTTATTTGATCAATTAAATAGTTTCGGAGTCCTCTCACCTCAATGATAATAGTCAAGTTTGTCAATGAGTTATGACATGCGGCTTGGTTGCATTTTGAGACTTGATTGTGAATTTTGCTACAACTATGACATTTGAACTTATTTTTTCAGGTTGAGGAATTGAATATACGTGACGTCAATGAAAGATATCCAAGCAACGATAAGGAGAAAAGTTCATAAGTATCGGATGGATTGTCTGAATTGCAGGACTTGCAAAGTCGAATTGAGAGCATTGAAGCAGCAGAGAAGACGGGAGTAGGGTGAGGGTGAGGGTTAGGGCGAGAGAAGCGGAAGAAGGAAGGAGAGGCTAGTGTACAATTAAAAAAAAAAAAAAAAAAAAAAAAAAAAAAGCCTACTTACCTAATTAGCCCAAAAAACTAATTTAAAAAATTATTAATTACGTTTATTAATTAAATTATTAATAAATCATAATAATTAGGTTTATTAATAATATAAAAGTTAACATTAATCTTACCTCATATATGAAAACAGCTCACTTAACTAATCTCAAATCTTTTAGTTACAATTCCTTTTTGTGAATCTCCAACCTTCATTCTTATCGAATTATTATTTATTTTAAAAATATTATTCATTACATTTTTTTCATAAAAAATAATATTTAACGTACCTAAGAATTCATGTACGAAGATTATCCATATTCAATTACCATTTCATTTTAGAAAGATTAATCATTACGTTTTCATATATAAAAATGTATATTATTTTGAAAAATAATATTTAAAAATTAAAATTTATGTATATTATCTGTATATATAATTTTACAATATAAAAATACTATTTATATATATGCGGGACGGGACGGATTAACCGGGATGGAAAGTTTTCGTCCCGCGTCCCGTCCTGCAAATTTTTCACGGGACGGGATAAACATTTTTTTTTTCAAATCCCGCCGGGATCGAGACGGGACCGGGACGAGTATCTCAAAGGATATTGCCCCGGATTTCTCTTTCCCGGTTGTTATTGCAAGATTTGAATTCTTGCTTGATTTTCATTCATAATGTGAAAAATAAAGTCTTACAACAAGCATCACATAACAATTAAGACAATTGTCAATATAATGAATTATCAAATAATTTTTTGACACACAATTATCGTCTAACCCGTGCAGGGCACGGGTATTAAAATTAGTATACTACTAAAGTACAGTACACTAATGATGACGTGGCGCCCCCACAATTTTTTTCGGACTAAATCTTTTACTAAATCAAGAATTAAGTCCATATATCTTTTTTTACTAAAACAAAATTTAAAACAAATCTTTTTTTAACTAATATTTTAAAAAATTATTCCAAAAAGTTAAGTATATCACGTTTGAGACTTCTTCGGTACGTTTTATCAAATTAAAAAATATCAAAATCTACTAATCTTCATATATTACTAAAGTATACTACACTAATGCTGACGTGGCACCCCCACAAATTTTCTCAGATTAAATCTTTTACTAATTCAAGAATTAAGCCAATAAATCTTTTTTTACTAAAAAAACATTTAAACCAAATCTTTTTTTAACTAATTTTTTTTTAAAATTAATCCAAAAAGTTAAGTATATCACGTTTGAGACTTCTTCGGTATGTTTTATCAAATTAAAAAAATATCAAAATCCAACAAAATCTACTAATCTATATATAGAGTTAAAATGGTAAGTGGGCCATTTATGTATTACTGTGTATTAACTAGGCTATTTTGCAATAATGTAGATAAACTAGGCCCCAATCAATTTTCTAATAAAGATTAATTCCTAACTAAATGGTTACCCCTGATGGAAAGTTAAAAATATGATGTGGCAGTTTTAATTAAATAAATAAGCTAATTTATTGTGGTCCCCTACAAATCAGGAAGTTGTTAGGAAAGGAAATATACATTCCTTTTAAACGTGATACAAGAATCACGAATTTCCCCCATTTGCTGCATCCATAACCACCAATTATACAGAGCTTTCGTCTACTGTCATATACATTTTCACTCTTTTTTTTCCGATTACTGCCGATTTATTTCGATTTGATGTTCTGTTTGTTCAATTGTTACGGCTATGAGATCGTCAACAATCGGATTGTAAATCTGTAGATTCAATCGTTTGTTTTGTGCGATTTTTGAGACAAACAACTCGATCTGTAGATCCAAACGTTCTGAGACATTTTTTCCAGATCTGTGAGGTATGTACGTTCAATCGTTTAATTGGTGGATAATTCTCACATTTCGTCTGCGTAATTTATGTATATGGTTCATACTTTGTATTTCGTATATATACATGGCGGTGATATTTTATGTGCTGAGGTTTGATATTGATGAAGGAGACGAACATAATTTTATGTCTGTATGTGTACATAAGTATGTTGGAAAGAAATATATACTCAATTTATGTGTCTGCTTATATTTATGTAGTTGTAAAATGTATGTGTATTTCAGTTTAATGTGGTGAGGGTCTGTAATGATGAAAGTGACGAACATAATCTAATGTGTTTATGTGTACATAAGTTCGGTTTATGTATCTGTTTATATATTATGTATGGTTAAATTTATGTAACCGTTATTTGACTGAATTAAAATGGGTTAAAATTTATGTATCTGTTTATGTATCTGTTTATGTATCTGTTTATATATTATGTATGGTTAAATTTATGTAACAGTGAATAACATAATTTTATGTGCGTATGTTTACGTAATTTCGGTGTATGTTTATGTATAAGTGCAAAAATTACGGTGCATGTATGTTTACATAATTTCGGTGATGAACATAATCTTATGCAGAGTGTGATGAACATAATTTTATGTGCGTATGTTTACATAATTTCGGTGTATGTTTATGTATAAGTGCATAAATTATGTTTCATTTAGTTGATTGTACATAAGTGTGGTTCTATGTAATTACTGAAATATTATGTACAAAGCGTGAGGAAGCTATTGACATATTTCTTATATTTTGTACCTTTCTTGTAGGAATCATGGGGGTGGTGTTTGTGACAATTTATTTTGACGGACATTGGAAATTTGATGAAGGTGTGTGGAGCTACATTGAAGTACAGTCAAGTAAGCCGTTATTGATATCAGTTGAATGCACATTTGATGTGTTAAAGGAGAAGATTGCGTTGCTATTTGGAATATCTTTAACACTGTTTGATTTATGCTTGTCATACAAGAATCCTTTCAATGAGGGTCTAAAACCATTTGATGTTAACACAAAGGATGATTTGGATACTTTTGTACACATAAATGGTCTCACACAGTTTAGTTGGAGTCTCCCTTTATGTGTGAACAAAGTTGATTTGCATAAGAGTGTGGGAGGAATTTCAACCGAACTACATGGTCAGGAAGCTGATGTAGCAGATATAGAACCTGATTTATGTACAACAGGTTCAAGTGTGATTGGGAGCGAGTCGGTAGGAGATGCAAACAATAACACACTTGCAATAGTTCCACATATCAATAGTTATGTATCATCAGGGGACGATTTGCAACTACAAGTTGGGAAGATATATCATTCGAAGACTGAAGTTAAAAACGCATTGTGTCTACATTCAATTTCCGAATGCTCACAATACAAGATAGTAAAGTCGAAAATGAAGGCAGTGACTGCGAGATGTGTAGATGAAGATTGTAAGTGGAGGGTCCGCTTTTCAATGCTCGGTAAAACAACATACTTCACCACCACAAAGTATGTTTCGACACACACTTGCTCGTTCCATTTGCGGCGGGAGGCAAATAGGGGAGCTTCATATCACGTAATAGCTGATAAGGTTAAGACAATGTAAGTTGCATCTATTTGTTGGACTGAATTTATGTATATGCTACTGCATGTGAAAATATGTTATGTATCCTGCTTTTACTGAAAATCAAAGTTTATGTAGGTACGGTAATTCAAAGAAATTACCTTCGGTGCATCAGATCATCACCGTAATGAAGAGTTTGCATCGAATTGACGCTAGCTATTGGAAGTGTTGGAAAGCTCAAGAGAAAGTGAAGGACATGATTAGAGGTACATCGGTGGACAATTATAACACAATACCTGCATACTTATTTATGTTGGTGGAGGTGAATGAAGGAACAGTTGTGGACTTCATACACGACGAGGAGAGTAGGTTCAAATATGTTTTTCTGTCGTTCGGACCGTCCATTTGGGGTTTGAGTGTGATGAGAAAGGTACATAATAATAAAAACCCTGATTTTGTTTATGTATTGCAGTTATCTGTTACATAATGTTGGATACAATTGTTTCTGTGCATATATTCATGTTCAGTTATTTGTGCATAAGTAGGTTTGTGAACACGTATACGGTTTTATGTAGGTAATCACCGTTGATGGGACACATCTTAGTGGAAAATATGGTGGGGTATTGCTAGTCGCCACTGCACAAGATGCAAACCAACAAATATACCCCGTTGCTTTTGGTATTGTTGATAGTGAAAATGATGCATCTTGGAATTTCTTTTTCAAGAATATGAGACGTGTCGTAATGGACAGCAAGGAGCTTGTGTTTGTGTCCGATCGCCATGCATCGATTAAGAAGGGTATAGCATCGAATTACCAACTAGCCTTCCATGGGTACTGTATTTGGCATCTAAAAGGTAATATGAGGAAGAGGACAAGATCAAACAGGATCCTACAAATGTTCATTGATGCGGCAACGAGCTACAAAGACAACATTTGCGTTGAAATATTACATAAAATATCGGAGGTACATAAGCATATAAATTATGTACTGTATATCTTATATTATGATGATTACCTTACACATGATTTATGTATGTATAGGAGAAACCAAAGGTGGGAGAATTGTTGAATGAAATAGGGATTTCTACATGGGCACGCTCCTTCTCACCTGCGAAAAGATACAACATAATGACTAGTAACAACGCAGAGTGTGTAAATGCATTGATGAAAGAAGGTAGAGATTATCCTGTCATGGCAATGCTGGATGAAATAAGGCAATTTATGACCCGATGGTTTGCAGAACGCCGTCAAAAGTCCAAAGCTTGTGTAGAGGTATCGACTCCTAAGATTGAGGCAATTATTCAGAAGCGGTTTGATGCGTGTGCGATGTACTTTGTGTGCGTCCTTGATGCAGAGAAGCTGGAGTTTGAAGTAAAGATGTGTGAAGAGCACGTGATTGTTTGTTTGCAGAAGAAAACTTGTACATGTAAGGAGTTTGATATTGAAGAAATACCATGCATACATGCCATTGCAGCTGCAAAACATGTGGGTATGAGCCCATCCTTTCTAGTTGGCAAGTACTATTCATCAGACAGTTGGAGGGCTGGTTATGTGGATATCATCTATCCATTACCTAATAAGTCAGAGTGGTGTATTCCTACTTCAATAGCAGAAATGAAATGTGAGCCTCCATTGAAGCGTAAAAGGTGTGGTAGAATGCCAAAAGCCAGGTTCCGGTCAACTTGGGAACAAAGCAGCAATAGGAAATGCAGTTGTTGCGGCTGCAGCGGGCACACAAAAAGGACTTGTCAAAATCAACCAAAATAGAGTTTATGTTTATGTAGATGAACCAGTTTATGTTTATGTAGATGAACTACATAGGTACATCATTGAAATTACTATAGTTACGTTTATTTGACTATATTGTGAACTATAACCTCAATTATCATACTTAAAGATACATCATTGAAATTGATACTGAAGTACATACGTACATAAATCCATCGCATATGTTGGAGAACAAACTGTATACTGATGATGTTACATATGCTAGTGCATAAACATACACTTATGTATATGTAAAGGTATTATGTTTGTATTAAACTAAAAAAAACAGTGCATAATGGATCAGTACATAATTATGTTGCAACTAAATATATACATAACATGAGAATTTGTGCATATCAAAATATTACATAAGGTCAAAAGACACAATTATGTTCATAATAGATGTCTACATAACAGATCGAAAACCGTACATAAACTAACAAAACATACAACGCTGGAAACATAAGTATTTCACAATATCTTCCTACATAACTATGGTCATGATCAACAGTACATATTGTTTGAACACAATCACATTTCTTCGGCCCAATTCTTCCACTGTCTTGTAAACACAGCATTTGCAATCTGCTCCCTAACAGCTTGAACGACTTCATCATCTATGTCGCTAAAATCCTTCCTACCAGATGCAAGATATTGAATGTATTTCAAAGTGTATATTCCACAACTACCCCTACAATGCAAAGCGATAAGATGAAATCAGTTTATGTTTCATAATAATTAACATAAAATATGTAACACAAAATTAATTAACAAAATACTGTACATACCCATCAGCATTTGTGTTTAAATCGTTCTTCCTGATCACTTTCAATGGGATCTTGAGCTTGTCTTCCAATCTAGAATGCTTACCATGGACCCTCAGAACCTGTGGGAACATAACAGCAAGGGGCTCGAGAAGGTGCTGTAATTTGTCCTCCTTTATGTACGTGACTTGTGCGTCATACACATAAATACACCAGTCAAGCAGGTTTATTTCCAATGCGACCCAGTGAGTGTCCAGAAGGTTGAATGGAGAGTAGATGATGTCAACATCATACAGTGATTTGGGGAACATTTGTGGAACATCGCCAGTGATGACTTGAAACATACTTTCTTTGAAGTTTGGTTTGTCATTCTTAATGTCCAAGAAATTTGTAAATGTTGTACGGTTGTAAGCTCGGGTCCATCCGGTTGGTAGTACAGCAATGCGTCCATATTTTTCTGGATTTTCACAGATGCTCATACGGATATGCATAATCAGCTCATCAATGACCTAATTTACATTATAAACACATGACAGTATTATGTAAATGACATAAATATATATCTACATAAATTCAGTTTAGTATACAAACCTCATCTTTAATCCAACCGCCAGGCTTAATAATGGAT
>BSUD01000004.1:36205860-36279422 GCA_033239045.1 Fagopyrum esculentum | reverse complement strand
GACCCATTCCCGTCTTTGTTTTTGACCCAATTGTATAGGGTTTGTCGCTCCTTTAATGTCAACATACCCATGCGTGGTTCTTTAGGTAGCTTGACATTTTTGCGGAAGGGTGTGCGTTTATATTTACTTTCTTTGGGCATTCTTAAACCCACCTTCCTTTCTGGCACAGCTTTTTCAGAATTCTGTACATAAATATACATGTTCTGTTAATACATAAACAGTTATACATATAATTTGCACGTACATAAATATACAGATTCATAGTCCTAAGTTTATGTATCAATCACTGGCAGTGTACATAAAGTTGATAGTTTGTCATAAATATATCATACCTCACTGGATTCAGCACCAATTTCCTCTACCATTACATCATCCATGGCATCTTTGGTAGGAATTTGATCAACATCAGCTGTTTGATGATCGCTTTCTGTTGCGTGAGTTTGATGAACTTCAGTTGACGCATATTGTTTCATAGCATCATTTACACAACTCTTTATGTTCTTTTCAATTTTCTTGCTAGACACGAACACAGTTGTGTCTAACTGCTCATAGAGAGAACCTAAGTCTGTTGCATAAGTCGTCAGATCATCAATCAAAATCCCTTGTTCCTCCACTTTTTCACACAGAATACTCTGCACCTTCTGCATTGCATCAACTTTTTCAGCAAGAATGTCCTGTCCCTTCTGTAGTGCATCCATCTTTGACATCAACACTTCAACCCATAATGGTTGTGCTTGTTCAGGTTGAGTGCTGTTTATTATGGACATACATAAGTTACACCATATTTTTGAATATACATAATGTAATATTATTGTACATAAAGTGCAGTTATTTTGCTTACGTAGTTGTGTCATGTGGCACAGGGGTGGACTTCTTTCCCGCAGAAGTATTGACATTATGGGGTTCTGAAGGAGTCTGCTCGGTATTGAGTGGTGGTGGTGGTGAATCCTTGGTCTTGTTAAGGCGCTTTGATGATCTACATATTTGTCAAATGATACATAATATATTATGTACGTATGAATACATATAATTCATTGTACATAACCATGTTACATATACATAAGTACATATACATAAGTTTAACCTTGTTGGTTCTGGAGATGGCTTGGGTGTTTGCTTTTTCCTCTTTCCTGTGCTTTTGGTCGCAGAACTATATGTGTATATATGAAGGGTTATATTTCTTATACTACATAAATCTTTGGCTGTATTATATGAAAATATAAATAAATTTAACCTTTTGGCTTCTGGATTGGGTATGGCTTCTTCCAGTTTCCTCTTACCTACACCTTTGGATGCACTGCTAGATGGTTTATCAGGCTGATCATCTCCTGTTTAATATAATCAACAACACATGAGTATAATGTTTGATGTAGTACATAATTGGCTATTATATAAAAGTCAATCTACATAAAATGAAAACCAATGGTTACTACATACCAATGTCTTCTGGTGGGTTCACAAAATCATCTTTATCATCCTTGTCATCGTTGATTTCCCGGATCACAACTTTCTCAGTACTAGGCCTACATAATAAGACAAACAGGGTGTACGTTACATATCACGTAATGTATGAAATAAAAAAATTTACTAATTTTGATTAAAACACACCTAAACTCTTCCTCCTTTGCATGATAAATTAAAGGCCAAGTCACTATGGGGACAACATTATGAAACCCAATACCAAATAGTGCATCAATCCTGTCATCATCACCCTCCATATACCAGCTTTCATAATCATCCTCTTCCTTCTCAACATCAACTGTCTTAATGTCTTCTGTTTGAAGAGTTTCAGCAATACCCTGGAGCTCAGTATATCCAGGGTATAGCTTGCCACCCTTCCCAGATTTGGATACATACCTGAGGCATGATGGGGTTGCCTCTGCATTGATTATAGTTGCAAAATGCTTTGCAAACTTTGGTATGGAATTGAAGACAAGTATCTACAAATATTACAAAAATGAAAACTATAATTAATCAACACAAATGCTTATTTACACATATGTATACATAACAGTGAATACATAGATGTTGCAACTCAATCTAATAAATACATAATTCATTTACTATAATGATGTAACACATTTACCATAACGGAATGAGGACATAAGCATGTTACACAGATATTACATAACAGTGAATACATATGTATACATATACATAACAATGTACATATACATAACAATATCAAGTAAACCTGTACATAATTCATTTACATAACAGTGAATACATATGTATACATAACAGTGAATACAATATCAAGTAAACCTGTACATATACATAACAATGTTATACATAAGCATGTTACACAGATATTACATAACAATCAGTAAATATTCATTAACCATTGACAAATTTAGAACCTATACATTACCTGTAATGCCAACGGGAATCCACCAATCTGGTATCCACCGCTGTTTCTCTCCTTTCCAGCATGACAAGATTGAAATGATCTCCTAGTTATGGTGTAAGCAAAACGACCCCATGGAAAGTTGTTGAACAACTCCATGTCACTTAGGAGATTTATAGTGTGCTGCGATATCAAAGTCTTTCCATTCTTTGATGCTAAAACACCTTCAATGAACAAAATGAGTGCCATTTTGTACTTGTTGGGAGACTCCTTCGGCTCATCCTTGAAGATTTGCTCCAATTCATCGTTTGTGCATCTGTCAATCCCAATGACATCTCTCATGTTGACATCCTCCATTTCTTCTATATCTGGGCCAGAATCCGGAGAATTTGGGAGTCCGGTAATCTCACAAAACTCAATGACACTAAACCTCAAAAGAACACTGTTAATTGCAAACCACATTGAGAAATGTCTCCTTGTCTTTAACTCCCTCATTAACATAAAGTGAATGAGCTGGTTGGACATTTTGATTTTAGTGCTCATCTCCAACAGAGGCCCAAAAATTGACCCCTTAAGTCTGTTTTTGTCAGCTGTAGATAGCTCATCCAAAATCATAGGAATCAGAGGAAGCTTCATATAGCTGTTGATTCTGCCATTTATTGATTTCTTAGTTTCTGTCCATCTGTACGTAAACTGCATAAACATAAAATGGAAAATGCATTTATCTTTATGATCAACAAATGTAAACTATGTGGTGCAAATTTCAATTTACTTACCTTAATCTGTGGGTTATCAGAATTTATTAGTCTATTGACATCTTGCGTACAAGAACCACCCATCTCTCTCCGCTGAAATGTACATAAGGTAAAATACTTCATTATCAACTAGCCTTAACTAGTACTATATACAATATTGTACATAAATAAGAAAATAATTGATATGAATATACAAATGTAATCAGAAACTATTAAAAGTATAAATAATATAACATAATAGTAATCAAAGATTAATTTATGTTTTTATGTGCTTGACTATACTGTTACATAATTCTTGTGAATAATATAGCAATTTGATTTCAAATATTCACCTTTTTTATGCGACGAGCCTGTGCTTCATCTCTTTGTTCCTTTGTTTGGTTTTTGACAGCCATTTGTTTCGTGGTTACCATTTTGTTCTTCAAACAAATAGTAAATAGAAAAAATTCTCAGTCAATTTCTAGCTAAATACTACATTACATAATTTCTGTATATGCTAAATGTCCCACATAATATTATGCACATAATAGCTACATAAACATTGCAATAACATAAACAAAGCATTGTACATGACCTACAGTGCATACATAATACAAACTCAAACATAAATCTGTCAACCATAACTTGAGACAATCAAAAACTTGGAACATCGACTAATACACTCAGTTCATAAGAAATTAAAGTACATATTGATCAAACATAAACTGATTCATTCTATAACTATATACATATTCCTCATACATAAACTTATTACTCATGTGATAAAATAAGATACATAAATGTCTAAATCATACTGTAATTATATACATAAACTACGATACAGAATTTATATGATACAAAAAACAGGGGATACATAATGTAATATATAACATTTTCCATCATCTGTTATGTACATAAATCTGATCCATACTATAATTACATACATAAAATCGTATACATACATAATTCATCCAATATTTGAAGTTACAAACCATACAATTACATAATATAAGACCATCGACCACAAAAATAACACAGTGTTTTGGGAAAGTATCAGTACATAAAACACATGAAAACATAATTTATGTACATAATCTTTCATCACTGTTAATTGAAATACATAAATTCCACAGAAATGGCTAATTTCAAAATTAAGTTCCATAACAGCCAAAAACAGATCTGTTCTTCTTTGTGTCGTCGGAATCAAAAACCTAATCGAATATAAATCACAAAATCATGCTTCATAACACATGCAAGGCTGAGAGAATGAAAGTCCATGTAGTTACAGTTCAACAATGGCGGTTTTGAGTATGGATTTTAGGGAAAACGTTCATCACCTGTTTTCGATTTGAACGAAAATCGAAGGTAAAAGAAATGGTATATTGTTGAGAGAATTTGGAATACTTACAAGGATTGATTGTCGTTAAACAAAGAATAGATCAGCGAAAAATGTTGAAGAAGGTCGAAGTTGAAGATTTGAAGATGGAGGTTGCAGTTGCAGAATCGCACGATACTATGGAGGTGTAGAATGACGCTTCCTTTTTGGATGAAATGATTAGGAAAGAAGACGAACCGCCAGATATCGTATCAAACAATTGCCTTTTTTTAAATTTGATAATCTTTAATTTCTAGGCAGTTAATATGCTACTTTACTGATTTGCCCTTAACTAGCTACCTTATTAACAATGCTTTACCATTTCTTTTACCTTTATTTTCTGAAAGAAAAATAGAGGGGCCTATTTTGTATCATGGATACAAAAAGGGCCCTTCTACACCAACTTTCTCATCTTTTTTTAACTAATCTTTTTAAAAAAAAATAATCCAAAAAGTTAGTATATCACGTTTGAGACTTCTCCGGTACGTTTTATCAAATTAAAAAAATATTTAAATCTAACAAAATTTACTAATTCCATAATTTACGTTGGCTGATCATGGAACCTAAACTTATCATATACGTTTTACTTCTCCTCCACAATTTATCTCTCGTGCTATATATGTAGATAATACCTCATCTTTTTTCTGACAATTTTTGTCTTCCAATATTTATCATATTTCTTCATCTTTTTCAAGGTTGTGATATTTGAAGATCGGATTTTTCAAAGCTGCTTCTTCTAAATTTTCAGGTTATCCCCTGCATTTTCAATCATCACACTCATTCTGCTATTGTTTATTCATTCCTTAATTTGTTTTCAATAACTATTATTTCAACAACTTTGATTTTTATTATTTCCGGTTTATAAAAGTCTCTCCCATTCAGCCTTTCTTCTCACTTTCCTACTCGCAAACAGATCTTCCGAGATCCGCATGTGAAGATCCATCAATATTTAAATATACCCGCACAAGGTGCGGGATATGAACTATTAATGTATTAAAGAATAAGGTTTGTTCTCATGATTACACGATAAGGCATGCTCTCATAAGATCTATACTATATATATATATATATATGTATAACAAACTGCGTACCAAAAATTATCGTTTAAATGTCGGGTGACAACGCAAAAAACGGAGAAAAAAACACGCGTCTTATAAGACATGAATTATACATATTAGGTCTGAGCGTACAAGTAAATATTTTGTGTAATATACCAAAAATTGAGATTCAACGTTATATATCAGGTTAAGATATGAATCAAATCTTTCACAAAATAATTATTCTAGATAATTATCTTATCTTAAAATAAGATATGATCTTGATCTAAATAATAAAATAAGACTGATCTTCTAATAAGATTAGATCTTTTAAGACTTGGATCTGTAGCATCTCTAAGAGATATGATTTACAAATCTATTTTTAAGCTTCACTATTTAGAGGACTTCAATGATCTGCAAAATAAATAAAATAACAAGGGCTGCAAAATAAAATTTAAAAGCCCAAAAATGCTCATAATTAAAGATATTTTTATGGAACGGAAAATAGTATAACAAGGGCAAAAAATCATCTCTTTAATTCGTCCCTCCATATATCCATGCATGGATGGCCCGTTGGTGAAAGTTTTGATGCATGACTGGCATGTTCTAACGTTGCATGAGTATGGAAGTTCCGATGTATGTGCACAACTGATCTTCTCCTCGTGTATGCTCCTTCTCCTTCGTGTATGTAGGAGGTTATGTAAGTTTTCATGATCCTCTAGATCCAGTATAAGATCGATCCATCCTCTCTTACTTCCACACATATATTTGCATGGGAAAGCTGGTTTCCATGCATGTGTGGATTCTTCAATAAATGGTATTCACCTCTTCATTAGGGATGACCATCATTTCCTCCTCAAGGACGATCAACAACTTCTTTCAAGAAGTGGTCTTCATCTCCCTTTTGAGAACGGTCCAAGAATTGATCTTCATCTCTCTCTTCGGAATGGTCCGAGAAGTGGTCTTCCTCTCCCTTCTAGAAATGTTCCGAAAATGGTCTTCATCTCCCTTAAAAGGGTGATTCCGGTTAGGAGGGGACTTATAGTGAGGAGTGAGGAAAACTGATAGTCGTACGATTAAAATACATCAAATGACTGGGGTTATTTAGAAAATAAAAAACCTAGCGCTAGTTCTACAAGAATCGCATCGCCGAATCATCCACACCTTCTACCATCTCTTTCAAAGCGAAATTGAATCAACCCATTGATCGTGTAACCTTCTTCCCTATCTTTGGTTCTTTCAAAGTGAATCGAACTTGATTGTTGAATTGTTCGGTCTTGCCTTCTTCCTTCTCTCCAGTTTTGTGCTTCGAATATCTAACTTATATCGTCTCTTTTGAATTTTGTTTTGAAATCATCCCTTCAACGTCTTCTTCGATGTCTACTTTAAGCACTGTTAAATTGAACTCAAACAAAACCTGAAGTTTGTGCTTCCATCATCTCGTTGGAGCATGTATGAGTTTGGATCGTTACTTTTAACACAGTTTTTATTGACCGATTTGATACATTGAAATTCAACACAATTGATATAATAAATGAACATAATTGATATTACATATTTGAGGAAGGAGAAGAATAATTCTTTTGAGAAAAGAAAGTAAATAAAAATGTTTAAAGAAGTTGAACATAATTGAATAAAATGACCTTTATATGAAGAAAATATGAATCTCAACTTATCTAAAAAAATAAACTTCTATAAGATGATTTTTCAACAACCTTACATGAATTTGAGAAGGTTGTATACTAAATTTTTGTAAGAAAAAATGAACATGACTTGTGTTGAAAATGAATTGATTGAGCCTTATTTTTTTAAACTAATTTCCGGATTCATTCACATTAGGTACTACTATATCTTTGACATTAGGTACACCTATATCTTCTCCGTTGGTTGCTACATCATCAATGTTGGATAATACATCTTTCCTTTTTATTTTTTTTATGTAATAAATGATCATGCTATAATGGGCAAAGACAATGTTATATTACCAAAAAAAATTACATTGAAAGCTTGAAACATATAAAAATTTATCATTATTTGAATAGAAAATGAACATTATGTGATGCGGGGATAAGTCGTAGTTCCCGATCTAGATTGAAAGTCCTGAATTGGAACAAAAATAGGGTTATTCTATGGAGAAAAAAGTCGGTCGATTTATCTCAAGAACAAGTCGATTTTTTGACAAACTCAAAACACGGATTAGTGAATGATATAGAAAGAAAAGAAGATGAATATGGAATGATAAATGAAAGATATAGGAAGATATGAATCAAGAGAGTTCCGAAAAAGAACCTTGACTAATGATGTGTCAAAATCCTGAAACGAGAAGATTATCTTAATCCGCACTTCTTTAACCTTACACAAGTCTTCTAATTAAGACAAGCACAAGGATGGACTAATATTGACTAGGAGCACCAACCTTTAATAAGATTAACACACCCAAGCACAATCTAGCAAGGACTTCATAAACAATTCAATCAAAAGTTCTCTTTATTGATTGAATGATTAATGAATAAAGCACAAACTCCATAAGTGAAGTTGCGAGTCTCATAATTCTGTGAAAATATATCAAATCTAATCTCGTAAACAATCACCCCCCACTAAAGCTATTTATAAGGGAGACTAATCTTACTAAAACTAGGAAAATATATTTAAAGATAATCTTGCAAAGATATATTTATAATATAAAATATGAAATCTAAAAAGATAGAAACTAATAATCCTTTAAGATATTGTAAGAGCTTTAAGGAATTAAAACAAGATAGATTCGCCAAAAGATAGAAGATCATGACCGGATCTTTCGTAGAATTCGTTCCAATCGACAACAGAAAATCGATCGATATTTCCTATAGGAAAATCGGTCGATTTATTTGAAAATTGGTCGATTTTCTTCCTCTGGAACTCTTCCTTGATTTTATCCTTATTCCTTGCTTGGTGTATCTTCTTGGTCGAGTCTTGAATCTTCTATAACAGTCAATAATGTTACCATGGAGCTCCGGAGAGTGAGGAGAGTTTTCTTGAGTGTACAAGTCATAAGTATGTTCGTAACTTCATCTTGAATTGCCTTCGCTCTTGACCTTGTGATTGCTCCATCTATTGATTCCGAAGAAGGTGAAGGTGTTGTTGGTTTATCCTTCAATGTCTTAGCCTTTGAATGTGTAACTGGACCTAGTGTTGGAGATGGTCCCACATGAGACTCCCCTTCTTGAGAAGATTCGTCCTCGAATCATCGGCATGCTTATCTCTAAACTCATAAGGGCTTAAGTCACCAATGTTGAAGGTGGGGCTTACACCATAATCAGCTGGAAGTTCCAAGACATAAGCATTGTCACCAACTTTCCTCTTTACTTTAAAAGGTCCGTCTCCTCTTGGAGATAACTTAGACTTCCGCTTGTCCAGAAATCGCTTCTTTTGTAGATGCAACCACACTAGATCTCCGGGTTTGAATAGCATCTCCTTGCGATTCCGGTTTGCTTGAGAAGCAACGAATATTCCTTTTTGCTCCAGTCGTGTACGTCTCTGCTCATGCAACTTCCTTATGAACTTCACCTGTTTTCCTGCAACAAAATCTACTCGCTCCTCTAGAGGTAACGGGATAAGATCAAAGGGAGTCAAAGGATTCACTTCATAAACACACTCAAACGGATTTAGGTTAGTAGATGAATGCAAGGTTCGATTATAAGAAAATTCAACTTGTGGTAATACATATTCCCAAGAATTCAAATTATCCTTCAAAACAACTCGTAATATAGTAGTTAAAGTTCGATTAGTTACCTCCATTAACCCATCCGTTTGAGGATGACTAGAAGTTATAAACAACAACTTTGTACCTAGCTTTCCCCAAAGCGTCTTCCAAAAGAAACTAAGGAACTTAACATCTCTATCGCTCACAATAGTTCTTGGCACTCCATGCAATCTAACAACTTCCTTGAAAAACAAGTTAGCTAAATTATATGCATCATCAGTTTTATGGCAAGCAATAAAATGAGTCATTTTAGAAAAGTGATCAACAACCACAAATATAGAGTCTCTCCCCTTCTTAGTCCGTGGAATCCTACAACAAATCATACTAATGTGAAGCCAAGGTGATGTAGGAATAGGTAAAGGAGTATACAAACCGTGTGGTTTCAGTCTTGACGTCACTTTTAGACACACAAAACACCTCTTAATCAAATGTTCAACATCTTTAAGCATGTGGGGCCAATAAAAGTGAGCATGAAGCATATGATAAGTCTTATCTCTTCCAAAGTGTCCCATTAATCCTCCCATATGAGCCTCCTTGACTAATATTAATAATCTCAGAGAACATCTAGGAATACAAACTTTATCCTCATGGAACAAAAACCTTCAAAAACATAATACTTATCCCTCGACTGGGGCAAAAATCGGTCAGAAAATCGGCTGATTTTCCTGACACTGGGTCAATTTTTGCATCCAGTGTAGATGTCGTCAAAGTCTTCATCATCCTTGTATAGATCTTTGATATAATGAAATCCTAAGACCTTGAAATTCATTGTTGTGATCAAAGTATACCTCCTAGAAAGGGCATCCACTACGACATTATCCTTCCTTTTCTTATATTTGATAATATAAGGAAATGTATCAATGAACTTCATCCAACGTCCATGTCTCATGTCCAACTTATCTTGACTTCGAAAATGCTTCAAAGACTCATGATCAGTTCTAAGGATGAATTCATTAGGCCAAAGATAGTGTTGTCATGCTTTATAAACTCTAAATAAAGCATATAGTTCCTTATCGTAAGTAGAGTAATTTATACATGAACCTTTTAATTTCTCACTAAAGTAGGCTAGAGGTTTACCTTCTTGCATAAGTACTCCTCGTCTCCTCCTATACCAATACCTGAAGCGTCGTATTCTACTTCAAATAGTTTGGTAAATCCGGAAGTGCAAGAAGAGGTGCATTTGATAATTGCCTCTTTAGTTCCGAGAATGCTTTCTCTTGCGCTTCTCCCCACTCGAACGGTACTTGCTTCTTCGTGAGCTGCGAGAGAGGGGTTGCGATGGTGCTGAAATCCTTCACAAAGCGCCTATAAAATGTAGCCAAACCATGGAAGGATCGCACATGTCTGACAATGGTGGGTGTAGGCATTCTTGATAGCCTTGATCTTCTCTTTGTCCACCCCAAGACCTCTTGTGCTGACCATAAATCCAAGAAAAATCACTTGATTAGTACTTAACTCGCATTTCTTAATATTGACATATAAAAATTCAGATCTAAGAGTTGCAAGTACTTCCCTTAAGTGTTCTTCATGCTCCTCAATGAATTTGCTATAAATGAGGATGTCATCAAAGTAAACAACCACAAACTTTCAAATAAAATGGTGTAAGACATGATTCATTAATCTCATAAAAGTACTAGGAGTGTTAGTTAAATCGAAAGGCATTACCAAACACTCATAAAGTCCGAATTTGGTATCGAATGTTGTCTTCCATTCATCTCCCTCCCTCGTTTGGATTTGGTGATATCCACTCTTAAGATTGATCTTTGAAAACAAAATGGCACCGCTCAACTCATCTAACATATCATCCAATCAAGAAATAGAATGTTTTTACTTGATAGTGATGTTGTTGATTGCTCAACAAATCCACACACATCCTCTAAATGTTGTCCTCTCTAAAAAATTAATTAAAAAATAATAAATACATTTTGGGCACATATACAATCAAAATTATTAGGGTTAGATTAGGATTAAAAATGTATCAACTTCTCAATGTTTATCCAAACCCGAGTTCCCGGCCAATATCTGTGGGTCGGAGGCTAATCACCCAATCCGGTCCGGGTCAGCTCGATTTCCTGCTACAAAACCGGATTTTGTGAGCCCTATGCAGGGGACCCCACTTGTCTTTCCTCTCACGATACCTCTAGTGGACCCCACTCTTTCATTTCGTGATCTTATATACTCCGCCGCTCCCAAATCACTCTTTCCTCTCTACATCTTCCCACATGCCATTGGAGAAGAATATCAAACCCCATCATGAAATCCTATCAGATCGCAACCAATTACGGCTTCCCGATTCTCCGGCATGGCGTTTTACTCTTCCTCCTTTTCATCCACATCCTTCCATCACCGGCGTGTTGGGATTTTAGATGTGTAAAAGCGGAATTTCAGGAAACAATTTCCTAAACATCTAAACAAGGATCGCATGCATAATAAATTAGATAAGGAAAAAAGGAATACCTTTTGATGCGTGTTCAATAACTCCTTCACGGATATGTAGAGTCCCAAGTGTTACTCCTCTAGTTGGTCCACCCGAGATTGAACAAGAATCGCCTTAACCTTCGATTGCTAGTACAAAGGATGAAGCTTTTTTGAGAGAGGGATCGAAAGGGAAGAAGTATCGTGATAAACGGCTGATCGTTTTTTTTATACGTCAAATCCTCTAATCGATCGAATATATATATTTAGGGTTGGGCTTTTTAACTATTAAAAAGCCCGACCTTAAAAATATAAGATATATGTTCAGTAATTAATAAATAAATAATCCCTTATCTATTATTAATTACCAACTCCAAAATATATTTTGTACTCCTACAAAATATATCCTTTTCCACCATATACTCCTATATGGTAATTCTCTCATTAATTGATTCAGTTCTCCTACTCGTTATGGTGTGACCTCGTAGGACCCAATAATACTAGCAACACATTTTATCATATAAATGTACCGATCATGGTTAGCTTCTAGCAAAACGCCATGACCCCTAATATTATCGGATTATATATATCCCTATATTTAATGTCCTATCTCATCATCAGTAATTGCACCTTGGATAAAGGACACAATTCCTTCAGTCTCCCACTTGTACTTTCATACAAGTGTGCAATGTTAAAATTCCCTTATCGCTTAATGTCCTTATCTGACTATGTGATGGAAACCATCTTTGCCATCAGATATGTTTCTTGAACTCTTGAGATCAAACTGTCAGTACAGATCAAATCTGAGCATGGCCATGCGTTTACACAGTTCTCACTCTTCAAGTGGCCGGGGACACCAATCCTTCCCAACATATCAAAGTATGCTGGTATAGGAGGATTAATCCAATCTTGCAATGACTATAACTCCCACTCAAATTTTGACCACCCTGATTACTGCCTTTATAACTGCCTGTTACGGTCAGCGCTTAACAGTATCTAAGATATGTCATCCTTCAAATGAAAGTTATATCAAGCTCATGTTAAGGAACTCACTGATAATGATAATCGCTATAACTCCTCAATAAGTCATGAGAGCCATAGGATCGGTCTATCCGATGAGTATCACCATACTCACCTATGTAAGCGATTGGACATCTCCATGTCCTATGAACTATGAAACCCACGTTCATCATTCGCTCACAAGATGGTCTACTTTAGAGTCGTTTGTATCCAAGTTAACGACTTAGACCACGGATCCTTTCAATTTAATAATTTCAGTTCACTTAATGTGGTTTCATTCACCGGAACTTTTCCAGTAAGCACATTTGATAATTAATAAATTGTTTGGATACTTTATTTAATATTCAAGTAATAATCAAATAAGAATATGAAAACTCATATATAAAACAATCATAAACTCCATGACAAAAACAAACGTTTTCTCAATCCAAACACATAAGTTCAAAAGAATTCTCTAACGTGTTTGAGCCCTTTGGCCCGAGTATGACTATCATGCTTAGGCCTATTCATGGGTTTAGTCAGTGGGTCTGCAATGTTATCATCTGTGTGCACCTTGCACACCCTTACATCACCCCGATCAACATAGTGTCTGATCATGTGATACTTCCGCAGAACATGTCTGGATTTGGAGCTTGAGCTAGGTTCCTTCGCTTGAGCAATCGCGCCATTGTTATCACAATAGACGTCAACTGCCCTCGTCACGCTAGGGACAACGCCGAGCTCAGCTATAAACTGCCTAATCCAGATCGCTTCCTTAGCCGCTTCTCCCGCAGCAATGTACTCTGCCTCTGTGGTTGAGTCCGCAACCGTGTCCTGCTTTTGGCTTTTCCAACTTACCGCTCCTCCATTCAAAATGAAGACGTATCCAGACTGTGACTCAAAGCCATCTCTGTCAGTCTGAAAACTAGCATCGGTATAGCCCTTGATGACTAACTCATCATCACCTCCATATACTAGTAGATCATCTTTAGTCCTTCGCAAGTACTTTAGGATGTTCTTCGCAACTTGCCAGTGAATGTCACCGGGGTTCGACTGGTACCTGCTACACATACTCAAAGCATATGCAACATCTGGTCGAGTACAGGTCATTGCATACATGATGGATCCTACAGCAGAGGCATAGGGAACCTTGCTCATCCTCTCAATCTCACCAGGTGTCTTAGGACACTGGGTCTTGCTGAGATGGATCCCATGTTGCATAGGCAGATATCCTTTCTTGGAATCTGTCATCTTGAATCTCTGTAGAACCTTATCTATATAAGTTCCTTGACTGAGACCAATAAGCCTTCTAGATCTATCTCTATAGATCTTGATGCCTAGTATGTACTCGGCCTCCCCTAGATCTTTCATTGAGAAATGCTTCTTAAGCCACCCCTTTACTGTTTCCAGCATCGGAATGTCATTCCCAATGAGTAGTATGTCATCCACATACAAGACTAGGAAAGTCACCTTGCTCCCACTCAACTTTTTGTAAACGCATGGTTCTTCTTCACATCTGATGAAATCAAACTGTTTGATCACTTCATCAAATCGAAGATTCCAACTCCTGGATGCTTGCTTCAGTCCATAAATGGACTTCTTAAGCTTGCAAACCTTCCTAGGATATTTCGGATCCTCAAAACCCTCAGGTTGCATCATATATACATCCTCTTCTAAATAGCCATTTAGAAATGCGGTCTTGACATCCATTTGCCATATCTCATAATCATAGAAGGCGGCAATCGCTAGGATTATCCTAATGGACCGGATCATGACGACCGGGGCAAATGTCTCCTCATAGTCAATACCATGAATTTGTTTAAATCCCTTAGCAACCAACCTTGCTTTATAAACAGAGATATTTCCATCCTTGTCTGTCTTTACTTTAAAGACCCATTTGCAACCAATAGGTGTTACCCCATTAGGCAAATCAATCAAGTCCCATACTTGATTTTCAGACATGGATTCCATTTCGGATCTCATGGCTTCAAGCCATTTTTCGGAGTTTTGATCCGTCACAGCTTGCTTGTAGGAAGCGGGCTCGTTATGCTCCATTAGGAGCACTTCGATCTCGGCATGCAACACATAGTCATCCAAATGTCTAGGTTGTTGCCTTACCCTATTTGATCTCCAATTTGGGCCAACAATAGGAGAGATTTCAGCTGTATGATTTCCTACATCATTATGCAGTTCCTCATTTGTAGAGTTCTCCACATCAATATGTGGTTCCTCTTCAGCCTGATCTACTGTAGGAATTGATTCTTGAACTGGATTAACTTGCCTCATAAGAGGTTCATTAAAATAGTCAAGTTCCTCAGTGGCATCTTGTATGTCCTCGTGTTGTTGCGTTTCTTGCTCACAATTAATCTCATTAATTTGAACTTTTCTCCCACTTGGCTTATTGGAAAAGAATTCCTTTTCCAAAAAGACACTATCCCGAGCAACAAACACTTTGTTCTCTATGGGATGGTAGAAATCATACCCCTTTGTTTGCTTGGGATATCCTACGAAGTAACATTTGTCTGATTTCGGTGCTAGTTTATCAGATTGTAAACGTTTTACATAAGCTTCGCACCCCCAGACCCTCAGAAATGACAAGTGAGGAACCTTTCCTGTCCATATCTCATATGGTGTCTTGTCAACTGAACGTGACGGAGTCCTGTTTAGAACGAACGCAGCTGTTTGGAGAGCATATCCCCAAAAGGATAATGGAAGATCCGCAAAACTCATCATTGAACGGACACTGTCTAACAAAGTCCTGTTCCTCCTCTCAGACACACCATTTAGTTGTGGAGTGCCCGGGGGAGTGAGTTGTGTCACAATTCCACAATTTCTCAAATGATGATCGAATTCATGGCTCAGATATTCGCCTCCTCGATCTGATCGAAGCACTTTTATCTTCTTGCCTGTTTGTCTTTCCACTTCATTCTGGAATTCCTTGAACTTTTCAAAGGATTCTGATTTCTGTTTCATTAAGTAGATATACCCGTATCTACTAAAATCATCAGTAAATGTAATGAAGTAGCGATAGCCAGACCTAGCCTCTTTACTCATAGGTCCACATACATCCGTATGTATGAGGGCTAGAAGTTCAGAAGTCCGTTCACTCTTACCAGTGAAGGGTGACCTTGTCATCTTTCCCATTAGGCACGACTCGCATGTTTCAAATGATTCTAAATCAAATGGTTTAAGTAATCCAACTGTTTGGAGTTCCTTAATGCGCTTTATGCCTACGTGACCCAATCGACAATGCCATAGGTTTGCTTCGTTTGTTTCATTCGACTTTTGCCTTTTTGTATTAATGTTATATATCTCAGTTTTGAGGTCTAATATGTATAGTCCATTACTACTCATATTCGCACGACCATAATAAATACCATTCCTATAAATCTCCATCATCATGTGACCAGTAATGGTAAATGTATAACCTTCACGGTTTAAAACTGAAATTGAAGTTAAGTTCTTAGTAATGCATGGAACAAAATAACAATTATTAAGTTCTATCTCTAAGCCAGAAGGTAAAGTCAAGCAATAATCTCCAATGGAAACAGCAGCAACTCTTGCTCCATTACCAACTCGTAGATCTGCCTCTCCCTTCCGCAACGTCCTTCTATTTCTTAGTGCTTGTACATTCGAAGTAATGTGAGAAACACATCCGGTATCCAATACCCATGAAATAGAATTAGTTGACAAAATTTCAACAACATGAATACCCAAAGTGGAGACATTCCCCTGCTTCTTATCCTCCATGTACGTCACATGGTTCTCATCAGATGAGTTCAATGTGAGTTTAGGGATTGGATGTTCCAAGATATCCTCTTGGTTCTCCGACCTGAGAACAATTCTCTGATTTCTCTCCCAATTAAGGAAGTTGTGTTCGTTCATTTTCTTTTTATCGAGTATGGAGCGTAAAGAAGATATGAGGTTTTTGTTTGACATGGTGGACTACAAAAACACAGAATAATAAAATGCAGATAAGTTATGATTGATTTTGCAAAAGCTATAAACTGTTATAACAATTATAAACAATTGAAGTTTTTGCACATTTCTACTCATATTATCAATTCCCTTAGTGAGCAAAAATGATTCCAAGATCCTATCATATATGAACCTTAGCGTACTTTGGCACTGCCCTAAGTCTCATATAATCAAGGTAAGTAAACTCCTTTACTAATTATAACTCCTTATAATTCTTGGTTGATGGGAACACATCTCATGTGAACTCACCCTTATGTCTCAAAATCCAAAACTTTATCTTTTGGTCTTTTGTTGAGTTAACCATATCAAAGCAGCATGCCCCTTAGTATGAGCATACCCGCAATATATCTAGGTCAAAGTAAGGACACCCCGCTTTGACGGAACCTATCCTACAAATTCCTAGATAGGGATCGGTTATGATATGGGAAGACAATTCTCAATATTCTTTTAAGGGACGTTTTTAAGCATGCGAGGTTGTTATTTAAAAGTGAACTCATAGCAAAAATAACAAACAAGCATACAAGTGGGAATTTAAGGCATTCAAAAAACGCATTAAATTAATGGTTCCTAGTATGGCCCCTCAAAAAGAATCTTCATTCTTGGACCTCCATGGATCTCCATCCTTCGGGCTCCTTAGGACTCTAGTCTTCTTGTATAATGAATTTAAAAAAAATTAACTCTTGCAGAAATTGAAAATTACAAAAATACATAACGATACGCAGATCGTGTACAATAAAAACATAACGATGCGCAGATCGTATTTAACTATCCTAAGATTGGGGCCATACTAGTAACCGCCTGCACGAGCATATCACTATACACATACATACAAGCATGACATATGTGATATTTAAAAAAAAAAATATATAGCCACTTTATCACATAAAAAAAAATATATAGAATTGGAAACTCCTTTCCGGTATTGTTTTAATCAATCATATTGTGTATGGTATTAATATCA
Organism: Fagopyrum esculentum; assembly: GCA_033239045.1. Classification (NCBI taxonomy): domain Eukaryota; kingdom Viridiplantae; phylum Streptophyta; class Magnoliopsida; order Caryophyllales; family Polygonaceae; genus Fagopyrum; species Fagopyrum esculentum. The sequence goes on along the minus strand of BSUD01000004.1, from coordinate 36,261,834 downwards.
TATATTAATCATTAAAATGCTAAAGGTGTAAATTTTCTAAATTCGGAACCTTTCCAAAATTAGTATCTTTCTATTTATGGTAACTTTCTAAAATTAGTAACTAGCTAATATTAGAACGTTTCTAATGTTAGATCATTGCTAAGATTAGACATATTTATTATTTTAGTAACTTGTCAAAATTTAGAACATTTCTAAATTAAGACCTCATACATAAATAAGCAATTTTCCATAAAAGGTGGGCATCTTTTATTTTAAGATAAAATTTAATTAAGTAAGATATCATATATCCTAATATAATTAAATTATAATCTCCAAATAAGATAAATCATATTTATCCTAAAAAAAAAATTATTTCAAAAAGGAAAATAAATCATATTTATCTAGATAGAATATCTCATATAATATCTTTTAATTTTAAGATATAATTTAACTAAGTTAAAATATCTCATATCTTAACAAATTTAAATTTATTTGTTTCCATCTTGATAAATCATATTTATCTAGATATAATATCTCATATAATATCTTTTAGGAAGCAAATCTTTTTTTTTTTATTTTTTTATTTTAGGGTATAATTTAACTAAGTTAAAATATCTCATATCTTAACAAATTAAATTTATTTATTTTCAACTTGATAAATCATATTTATCTAGATATCATATCATATATAATATCTTTTGTTTATTTTATTTTATTTTAGGATATAATGTAACTAAGTTAAAATATCTCATATCTTAACAAATTAAATTTATTTATTTCCAACTTGATAAATCATATTTATCTAGATAGAATATCTCATATAATATCTTTTAGGAAATAAATATTATTATTTAGATCATTAACTAATCATATTTGATAATTAATAAAATTAATAATATAAAAACCCAAAAAAAATAAAAATATTGAAAAAGAAAAAACCCTAATGCCGTACGTGACTTTAACTTTTGGCATGTAAGTGTAACAAAGTGTAACTTGCTTAATCTTATTAAGCATTTGTTTAATCATCATTAGCAATATTAACTAATCACCATGAGTAACGTACGTAAGCTATTGCCGTAATATTCATGAAACAATTTCATTAATTAACTAATCAAATTAGTTTTGCTTAATCATCATTAAGCAATCAATTTCGCACCTTTATCTAATCATACAAATTAATCCATACAAACAATCTTTTTCATAATCGAAATAAAACAATCAATACATGCATCAAACATGGCCTTTTTAATTTGATCTAATCAATTTATGCAAGAGGCTCTGATACCACTGTTGGGATTTTAGATGTGTAAAAGCGGAATTTCAGGAAACAATTTCCTAAACATCTAAACAAGGATCGCATGCATAATAAATTAGATAAGGAAAAAAGGAATACCTTTTGATGCGTGTTCAATAACTCCTTCACGGATATGTAGAGTCCCAAGTGTTACTCCTCTAGTTGGTCCACCCGAGATTGAACAAGAATCGCCTTAACCTTCGATTGCTAGTACAAAGGATGAAGCTTTTTTGAGAGAGGGATCGAAAGGGAAGAAGTATCGTGATAAACGGCTGATCGTTTTTTTTATACGTCAAATCCTCTAATCGATCGAATATATATATTTAGGGTTGGGCTTTTTAACTATTAAAAAGCCCGACCTTAAAAATATAAGATATATGTTCAGTAATTAATAAATAAATAATCCCTTATCTATTATTAATTACCAACTCCAAAATATATTTTGTACTCCTACAAAATATATCCTTTTCCACCATATACTCCTATATGGTAATTCTCTCATTAATTGATTCAGTTCTCCTACTCGTTATGGTGTGACCTCGTAGGACCCAATAATACTAGCAACACATTTTATCATATAAATGTACCGATCATGGTTAGCTTCTAGCAAAACGCCATGACCCCTAATAATACTAGCAACACATCCTCTAAATGTTGTCCTCTCTAAAAAATTAATTAAAAAATAATAAATACATTTTGGGCACATATACAATCAAAATTATTAGGGTTAGATTAGGATTAAAAATGTATCAACTTCTCAATGTTTATCCAAACCCGAGTTCCCGGCCAATATCTGTGGGTCGGAGGCTAATCACCCAATCCGGTCCGGGTCAGCTCGATTTCCTGCTACAAAACCGGATTTTGTGAGCCCTATGCAGGGGACCCCACTTGTCTTTCCTCTCACGATACCTCTAGTGGACCCCACTCTTTCATTTCGTGATCTTATATACTCCGCCGCTCCCAAATCACTCTTTCCTCTCTACATCTTCCCACATGCCATTGGAGAAGAATATCAAACCCCATCATGAAATCCTATCAGATCGCAACCAATTACGGCTTCCCGATTCTCCGGCATGGCGTTTTACTCTTCCTCCTTTTCATCCACATCCTTCCATCACCGGCGGCCTCCCAATCGCCGCCATCTCCACCGGGGTTCAGCGACACCGACCCTAACGACTTCACCGGAGCCTTCAGTCCTTCCATGGGAGTCATCGTAATCGTCCTGATTTCCGCTCTCTTCTTCATGGGATTCTTCTCAATCTATATCCGTCACTGCTCCGACAACGAATCAGCCGTCTCCAACCGCGGTATCTCCGCCGCTCAAACCGGCCGATCTCGCCGCGGAGCTCGGCGTGGCCTCGATCCTTCGATCATCGAGACTTTTCCAACCTTCGATTACTCATCCGTGAAAACCCTAAAGATCGGAAAAGGAGCGCTTGAATGCGCTGTGTGTCTAAACGAATTCGAAGACGATGAAACGCTGCGTTTAATCCCCAAATGCGACCACGTTTTCCATCCTGAATGTATCGATGCCTGGCTTGCTGCACACACCACTTGCCCTGTCTGTCGAGCTAACCTATCTCCACAGCCAGCCGAATCGGTTCACGCGCCCGAGTTGAGCCAGATCAGTGAGGCCCATCATCAGGTCCCTGAAGACGAATATCAAATATCAACGGCGGATCCAAATGAATCTGTGATTGATATTCCGACTGGGCAGCCGGTGGAGCCAAGTGAATCGATGGAGCAGCCGCTCAACTCCTCTTCGAACCGCAACCGTATTCGTCGCACTATCTCTGATCGGCCGAGATGGTTCGGGAAATTCTCCCGGTCGAACTCAACGGGACACGTGGCGGTAAAGCAGTGGGAGAATATGGAGCGGTTCACTCTCCGGCTTCCCGAGGAAGTGAGAAGACAGATTATGAGCGGGAAGTTGAGCCGAACAACGAGCTGTGTTGTGTTACCGAGAGACGGAAGTTCACGGCGAGGAAACCGTGGTGAAGGGAGTAACAGGGGGAAGTTCTTCGGCAGTGGGCGTTTTGATCGGAGCGGGGCTGGAAACCGGTCGGATCGGTGGGTTTTCAATTTGCGACCGCCGTTCTTTTCACGGGCAGCGTCGGTGAGGTCGCCGAAGGGTGGTTCGGTACATTCAACGAAGGCGGCGGATAGCGTGCACACGGCTTCTACGGTGTGTGAACCTAAATTGCCGCCGGTTTAAACGTTTTGATTGATTTTTTTTTGTTATTTTGTTTTGTACTGAGTGGAAAAAAGCAATTAAGGTCCAGAATGTGTATAAATCATATGACATTATAATCAGTTAATCACTATTCGTTACTACTAATACTAATTTAGTAGTGTGTAGAATATGTATTTTTATAGCGGTTGTTAATTGTTATGATTGGAAGCTTTGGGGGATGCCAAGTTGGATTGGTATTGTTAAATATTTGATCTACTTCTGGAAACCAATTAGTCAAATCACTTTTCTATGTATTCTTTATATTTGTGAGCCATATTTGAATGGAATACATTCGAATTCAAGAGTCTACCATTTATTCTATTCTATTTTGTTTTGATGACTTTATTATTTATGTATTCGGTGGAGGTTCATTTGCGAGGGTGAAGATTAAGGCTGTCCGGTTCGGATTGGACCAGACCGGAACATTACGGTCCAAGATCAGACCGAACAATAATATCTTGGATCGGACCGGACAGTAATTTTCGGTCAGGTCGAAAGTGTGCGGCCATAGATGAAGATACAAATGTACCAACTTAAATGGATTCTATTCATCTATCAATCTATGTGAGATACAACGATCTTAACTCTAAAAATATGAATATATTTTTACATTTAAAGCGTGAATATTACAATAAAAGCAAAAGTGAAAATTTGGCAACAAGTGACATGCATGTAAGTAGCATGATTTTCACAACACCACCCATTTTATATATGCTACTATTAGTAACGCCTTTACCACTTTATTATCTTCAAGGACATCTGATACCATGTAACCATGCAAGACACTCAAACTATAAAATTATATGCATTACACAATTATTATTTTAAAAAATAATGAGATTAAACAACGACGGCTAAACTAGTTTGAATAAAATTAGGGTTGGCCACGTATTTTTGGTGGGAAAGGAGATGATGTAAGCAGTCACCAACTTCCTACCTTCCTAGGCTAACCATCCATGTTTGACTATTGGATTGTTAAATACAATAGGTCTAAATTATTAGGGTTGTAAATCGGTTTCGGTTTAAAACCGGATAGAAAATTAACGATTTGTACTTTTTGTGATTATCTTGCTAAAAAATAAAAATTGGGACGTTTTATAACATTTTGTTTATGTCCGGTTCATATATATAAAAATTTTAGAGACGTTTTAGTTTTTAAAAAGTAAAAAATAAAGAGAAAAATGAGTAAAGTCAAAAAAGTAAACGTAGATTACCTTGACTGTCATGGAAGCTTCTCTTGGGAGAGGGCCTTTTTATGGCTTGAAAGAATAATTTTGCTTACTCTCTTGAGAGCATGATGAGATGGTTCATTGTTTTAAATGGTCCTGTCCAATTCGGTTCCATTTTATTTTTGTACGATTCGATTTCGATTTAATGTTGTTCGGTCCCTGATAAGTCCGGTTTTTCGTTGATTAAAATGGTTCATTTTTTAATTTTATGAAAATTCTCGCGGTTCTAGAACAGTGAGCACTCAGGAATTATTAGTGAGTCTTGAGAGAAGGCCTTTGAAAGAATAATGCAATCTCGGTCATGGTCATTTAGGTGAGGCTGCGTGGGCCCGGTGGGTTACCCTCACACCTAACCTTAGGCTGCTGCTTCCATTATCGTTATTTTGGTCAAACATTACTTCCATTGACCAACTTAGTGAGTCCAATTTCCTACTTTTGACTATATACTAAACCATTACTTTACACTCACAATTTTATGATATGTATCTATATATAGAGAAAAAAAAACCCTTTTAATTAGACATACGTAATATATTAAAATAGTAAGTATATATTCATAAATATAATGTATATTGCAATATTTAACTATACTATAAACAATAAACAGAGATATTTATAAAAATATAATCATCCAATCTTGTATTCTAGACGGGTTAGTTCCATATTGTAATAAGTACATTATATTCCAATACTATACTGGGCAATTTCTATAACTAGACCTTTTTAAAAACTATAATAATAACTAGACTTTTTAATATTTTAATTAAGTAAAAATATCTCAATCTTTTGTATTTATTCTCAAACTCTAACACTCTTTCCTCAAAGGATATATTTACTAAACACAAAAGTAGAAAAAGTATAGTAAACTAAATTGTTTCTCCTTACTTATTCTTTTTTTTATTAAATAAAGTTTGGGTATTTTAATTATATCTTGAAAAGACATTAAGTAAATCATGATTTATAGTGATTGATATCAAATTTTATCTATAAATAACCTAACTTTTGATAATACGTGAAAGATGGATAAGGTGTGAAATTTCCATTGTTATTTTAATGCTCCATTACAAGTAATTGCGTAAAATTGAAAAGATTGCACCTTGACATATGACAATTCAAGACCCTTAATTCGGTGTCCAATTATAAAATAACTATGGCCGGTTCAAGTTTGATTGGACGTATACTAGACCTTCAAATCCGTCCGACTTTGTTTTTAATAACTAGTTTAGTATTTGTGTATTGCACTTTGTAACATATAATTATATGTATAAATAAATAAAAAAATTTTTGGATAAAAGAAAGCGGTCCGATATACTAGACGACACGCCGTCTAATAGATCGAAAGGCCGAACAAGTCGGTAGAAGCACTAACCGTCATGAGAGAACCCAAACAAGCAAAAAGAAAAAACACAACACAAGAACACTTTGATCACAACGAGCACAACTAGCCGATGGAGGGGCACCAAGGGAAGAGCCAAACAACAACAAAGGAGAAAAAGTTTGCGGAATTAGTAGAAAAAATAATACTATAATCATTGATCCAATACATCATATACTTTTTTTTATATAATGGAAAGCAGTTCGATCCCATAAACGGTGCGCCGACTATTGGATCAAAAGGCCGAAAATGATCAGCAGACGGACTCACCGTCATGAGGGACAACAACAAAGGAGAAAAAGAAAACACAGAAATACATCATAAAAACCCGAAAGCAGAGACGTCTCTAGGGGAAAGCAGAATGATCCAGTCAGCCGGAAGCGACGAGCATGAACGTTCATCTTCGAAGGAAGTACACAGGTAGAAAGTCTGGGGAACAGTTGTGGACACCTCAGATTTGGACTGCAACAGAGCCGTCAGAAGTCGATCACGCATCCACGCCCCTTCTCGACAAACACTCGAACCACCATCAAAACAGGATCAAAACACAGAAGACGAAGCTGCAACACACGGATATCATGATATAAAAATGTGTACAACTTTGATGGTTTAAAGAGGAGCGATTTGCAAGGAAAACGTTGTTCAAAAAGAGCTTGTTAACAATATTGTATCTTTGTTTAAGAAAATAGAATGAATATTTTGTAAAACCGTTTTTTAATTTCAAACCATCTTATTAAAGTAGGAGAATTGATTATTTTAGCGTTTTGAATTATTTTAAAGATCATGAGAACCTTGATTTTGCCTCTCTTTTTTTCAAATGGAAGGTTATCACTTTTAGAATTATTTGGTAACATTAATTTTGTTTCGGTTGATATTGTACTTTTGTATTTCTTGTATCGGAGAAGGAGAAGTGATTAAACTAAAATTATTTACTTTTCCGGTTCAAAAGAACAAGCGAAAGCGTTCAAGTAGATGTGGTGGTTGGTGTAATATCCAGAAATTTTATTTCCGTTTAGTTCCGAGTCAAACCGGATATCGATCCATTGACCTTTTCTCATTGTACCTAGTGTTGCACACTATCAAAAATTCTATCATTTTATGTAACTTTAATTCTGATAAATTTCCCATCAAACCCTATTATATTTATATACATCTATACATGTGACAAGGCCCAAAACCCTTCTTTCATTTCCTAAATCACCAGCCCAATAAGAGGAGGAGAGCTACCTTCTGGATTCCTTACTTCTCCACGTCACAGCCGTTACTTCCTCTCCCAGCTGGCCCTCTCTCTCCTATCTTAAAGATCCCCACATTTACAGGAACCGTTCTTCCAAAAACATAACCCCGTATCTCGCTCTCTCCTATCTCGTAAATCTCCTTCCTCTACCGCTTCGGAGCTTTCCTACACACCATCACGAACCCGGACGCTCACGCAGGCACCCGCTGCAACTAACAACGAACGCAGACGCACCGGAAGCGACTTCTGCTGTGTACACCATCATCGCCGCAAGGGTGACGAAGTCACTGTCCATCCTGAGCCGCAACAGACGTTAGTGACGACATCGTTGTCAACACGTCGTCTTTGGCGTCGAGGTAAGCCTTGGTCCCTCCCCTCGTTGAACTCAGTGTAGCGCCGCTAGGGTAGCTCGGAGTATCCTCACCGACTCGCTACTCACCATGTATAGGCCTTCTTCACTGCTTGTAGGCGTTCGTCTCATCGTCACCTTGTTGCTCGACTTTGGAGCGGACTGCTGTACCAATCGACCCACACGTACCCAACGGTACTCTCCCCTTGCTGTAGTCAGGTACGAAATAAATCCAGACAATGTATACCTTACATATTAGGGAGATGGTGCTCTGTTGTCTGCATATATTACGTGATGCCCTAATGATCAAACCTATGACTAGTTGTGGGCTTAGTTGTATACTCATAGTGTTGATGTTGGTAAGGGCAAACCCAAGCCTTGTGGGTAAAGGTCTATTCAGGGTTCTGGGGGTCAGTGAGATTCCAAAAAGAGACCTTCTGCACCTTATTTAATTCTCAAAATTTTGTTGGAAATGGAAGACTTTGAGACTAATTTTCGAGGTATTAGGATTGTTTGCCACCGTTCAAATTTTGATATGTTATAGATTTATATAGGTAGTATATGGTACTAAAATTTGGGATGGATCCAACGGTCGGATTTAGACTTATAAGTTCCAAAGTAGGGCCAATGGGCGGATTTCATAACAATGCAGTTTTGGCTAAGTATAGGACATTCCGGCTTTTGGAAGCAGCTTTGCAGTATTGTGTAGGAACTGTTAGTAGGTGTTTTAGAGAGATCTTTGCTCCTATGAGTAGCATACATATTATAGAAGACCAAGATAATTTTGATGGAATTTTTATATTTTTATTTGAGCCTCATATCGTAGTCCAAAGTGGAATCCTAGTGACTTTTCTCAAAAGTCAAGAAGGTAGAAATCTTCCAAGTTTTATCCAAACATTTCTTGTGCGAGTTAGAGGGTGGTTTTGTATTCCAAAGGTTAGTTTGGAACTTCGTTATGGATTTCTTCTAGAGTTTTGGGACCCAGGGTAAAATGGTCAGTTTACCTTATGAGAGTATTTTAGTGTTTCTCTTGATGAAATTGTGTATCTTAAAAGTTATAGACTTCTAAGAAAGTGGGATACATTATTGATCCACTTGCCTCTTATGACAGACGTTTGAGTTCCTACGGTTGCAGACCGAGTTGAGATTTAGAGAGTTGAGAGTTGATTCAGGTAAGTCCTTGCGACTTACTTAGCTGGTTTCTAGATGTTAGTCGAATGATGATAGTGGTGTGTGTTGATTGTTTAATAATTATAACATGTATAGGACAACCTTTATTATTTTATGGTCCAAGTGTATGTATAACGGGCGGTGACATCACTACCAAGCTCTAACAGGAGACTGGGAGGCTCTCTATACCCAGACCATACAGGTACAAGGTGAGGTGCATCGGATTCATTCCTGATGGTTACACGGGAGCGGAGGCGAGGTTTGAGAATCCCTCGTGTCACAAAATAAGTATCATTAGTAAGAGTGAAGACCTAAATAAAGATAATAAAATTGGATTTCTCTGAAAGCCTGATATGTGTTAAGTTTTGCTATTGGGTGTGTGTGTGTGTTATTCTCATTTATCTAACGTTTAGATAGCTAGCTAATGGTTGATTTATGTTGTTGTTTAGATTTACTACAAGTTAAAGCAGCAACTGAGTGATCCGGAAGTAGTGGTCAGCCAGGCCTCCGTACTCCCTAGAATGAGATTGGGTTTTATATTGATGTTTCCTTTATTGTATGATGACAGTAGACTTTTATTTCTTAAGTATTGTTGGCTGTTAGACGTTTATGTTACATTCATGTCATTTAAACCATCACTTTATGAATTTCGGTTTTCTTTATTTGTGTCTTGTTGTAAGATCCTAGTAAAGTTATTGTCAAACTGAGGTCGGGACCCATTGTGAAGTCCTAACCAGTAGCGTCCCGAGTTTTGAGAATTCAGGGTGTTATAGTTGGCGGGATTTTCCGACGAAGTTAGTGGCGGGTTTTGCCAACATAGAAATTGTTTTTTCCCTAGTATCCAAGTTGTAAAAAGGAAAACTTTGATCGATTGACTAGGTGAAGAACTTGTACAAGAACAAGGAGTGATATTAGTTTTCATTGATCTGATTACGATCGAATTTGTTCTTAAAATTAATTATTGTCTCCGACAATAAAAATTTAAGAAAAAATTCAATCGGCCTTAAAAGGATTAATGAGAGTACCAACTCTTATCATTGTTCATTTGTTTGTATCATTATTACTAAGATAAAAACTCTCGGAAAGCACAAGAGAAAAGTATGGTTAAAACAGACAAAGAGAGTTACCATATTGGTTGTAAAGCAGAAAACTGAATACATTAATCTGATCGAGAAACAAAATGTCAAAGGCATTTCAAACCCCATAGATTTGGTAGTGATTCGAATTTTGTATCCTTGTTGATAATTTATTCCTCCCGAGTTAACAGTTACTCCATCAACTTGAAACTAAGCTTTGATAGCAGATGGAGTATGATTTACTTGTCTAGGATTTGGAGCCTCTAATTTGAGTTTTTCAGCAACATCAATAGAGAATTCAAGTCCACAAATTAGATCTAGAAAATGAAAATCCAAACTTAAATCCGCATTAAGGCGGTCCGATTTGATTGGCTTTCAGGCCTTGATTTTTTGCTTTTTAGCATGAGAGAGTAGAGGACCCTCCAAACCGGTTACTGAGACGTCAATAAATGTCATAGAGAATTCCAGAAAAGATGGTAATGGAAAAGCCAACAAGACCATGAATCTGATCGGAGTAGCAACAAGACACATACCACAACTCAAGCATGAATCGTAAACAAGAAAGACCAAGAAAGGGATCCACCCTTTGAAAGCCTTTGAGAATTATCCATCCAACGAAGGGAGGGAAAGCCACACCGAAAATCCACCAGCCCAGAGATGCAAGGACAAAAGGTGTCAAAGAAAGCAAACAACAAACCTTGCAACGCCGAAAGAGGTGCTTAGCCTGAGAGAGATTGGCAAGGCAAACTCTCCATAAAACAAGGACTTCAACGGAAGAATCGCAATGCCAGGTTGGCTTCACGTTCGACCACATCCACCCAACCAGAAACCCCAAGGGATAGGGAGCGAAAAACGCCAGTTCTGGCAAGTGGAGCTTAAGGAAGCCGGAAGAATTGAAAGAAATTGGGAGAGATGTGAGTAGCGCGTCGTATAAGACTCGAGGGATATAGTCCGAGTTTGAGGAGCCATTGTTAGAGGCAGAGGCGGCTGCTGCGGTTGCGGCGCTAGGGTTTTCCATTGATAGCTCATCCTTACGAGAATAGGGCTTTTGGAACCTCTGTTTTGTGAACAATGGAGAGGATTTTGGGGTTTTGATACATCATATACTTATGACATCATCTAAGAGTATTATCAATTCAAGAGCGTCCACTATATTTGTGTGATAGAAAGTTAAGTTAGTATTTGACAATAAAATGTAATAAAAATTTATACAATTAAAAAATATTCATAAAAAGTATTACAAAATAAAAATAAAATGGTGCACATGTATTAGAATACCCATTTAGTTATCCATCTATGGGCTAGTTTACAAGGAACAGTCGACTGACCCTCACCCTATAAATAGGGAGGTCACGCCTCTTATTCTCATCTTGAAATAAATACATTTTTTTAACACATTATATTTTCTTTGCGGTGTCTACCGTCGTCTAGACCTGTGGAGAACAATTCGTTTGTACTTGTTTGAGTGTGCTCTACTTACCACGGTAGAGCAAGGTGCTTCAACTGACCATATGCAATCCTCCAAGAGCTATAGAGTTCTTTTCGAATGCCTATTGTGTTTGGTTGTAGCGAAAGGGTTCTACATAACTTTGTTGGTTGTGTATTTGAGTGATCCTTCCAATCGTGTCCTTTTGTACTTTCAAGTTGTTGCTTAGAGTTCGACCTTGATCTATCCAACTACCAATCCATTCCCACCATCAGCTCATCTTCTTTCCATATCTTTTTCTTTTAGGGTCTTTATTATCGAGTCTTTAGGTGTCGAAAGACCGGGTCAAACTACACGAGTAAATACCCCGTATCAGATCAGGTATATTATTTATTCATATCGGATTAATATCTGAGTTGTGGGTCGTTGACCTATTGGTATTTGAGTTTAAACTATCCCACATCGATTATCAAGTAAGGTATGTGAATCACTAATATATGGGTATGTAGAGAACTTGTATAAATAAAAGGTTTATAGAATTAAAAAATCATACATTTTTTTTGGAATTTTGGCTAAAATCAAATTTGATATTTATTCATATCGGATTGATATATGTTATGTGGGTCGTTGTTTACCTACGGTATGTGGTAAATAAGACTCACATTTGAAAACTTTTATTAATAGAAGGTTTGTAAATTAAACAAATCATACATTTAATTGGTATTTTGGCTAATATCAAGTATAATAATTATTCATACCAGATTAACCTTCTAAATTATCCCACATCGATTATCAAGTAAGATTGACATGTTGCAAACTTGTATAAATATTTATTGATATCGGATTAATATCTGATATGTGGGTAATATCAAGTTTAATATTTATTCATATCGGATTAATATTTGATATGTGGATCGTTGATTTGCTGTTATGTGGATCTAAATTATGCCACATCGATTTAAGTAAGACTAAATTTTGAGAACTTATATAACTAAAAGGTTTGTCAGATTAAACAAATCATACATTTCTTGACTTTTTGGCTAAGATTAAGTATAAAATACTTAGTCATATCGAATTAGACCTTTTTGTATGTGGGTCTAAATTATCCTACATTGATTATTAAATATAAAATACTTATTCATATCAAATTTAACCTTTTTGTACGTAGGTCTAAAATTAATTCATATTTAAAATTGATCAATAATTTTGTAGTTTTATTAAGTAGATCAGGTTCATAGTCTACAATAATAAATATAAATAAATTTGTTAGTGTAGTAATCAAATTAAATTATTAACTGGTTTTTATATAATATCAAAAAATAATTGTACTTTCATATATGTTTACAGAAAAAAATAGAGTTTGTTAGGATCTCAAGTTTGAATGTTAAGATATTTATTAAATTAAATGTTAGTGTGATGTGGATTAAAGATGACACGTGTAAAATTGATAATGCGGCTTCACAAAAATGCGTCTAATATTATATTAGGGGTGTTTATTATCGGACATCCGTCCCGATTTCAATATTTTTATTATGCCATTCCGAATTCAATATTCTAATATTTGTTCCAAAATTGTAGAATTAGAACGGATATCCCAATTATATAAATTTGTAAAGCTGAGAGAAATCATGAGTCCAATTAGCCCAAAGTTTGATCTATCAAGGCCTTAAAAAATCCAATTAAACACTCCCAAGTCACAACCCACCATCTTTTAGTAAAAAGATGAGGCAACCACAAATTTCGAACTTGAGAGCATATGGCCAAATGAAAGGCCGAATATAACTGAGTTGTTCAACTTTGTTGAACACATGCTTCGTTCCTATCTATTACTATGTATACTCCGGTTACCCGAAGCTTGAAGAACCGTATAGGTGAATATAAAAGATATAAATACTCTAGAAGAGGGGGTTGAATAGAGTATGAGAACTTTTCGTAAAAACCTATCTCAAGGCTTTGAAACTGATTTGAAGCCTTGACGTCGATTTGTGCTCTTTGTGACACAATTGGTTTTCAAGGGCTTTGAAAGTGATTTCAAGGCCTTGACTCTAAAAACCTACATAACAACGTTAGTCACAATTAAGCAAGACATGTGCAGAAAGAAAAGATTGACACGGTGATATGTTTACAAAGTTCAGCTCTAACAACCCACATCTCCGTCCTATGATTTCTTTACCCGTAGGATCTAACTATCTATTATTTGCTTCAAAGAGTCCTAGATACAACCTAGAAGAAATCCTCTTCTTCTCTCACTATAGCCAATGCTACGATCTAGTTTCAACTCTTAACCTAGCAATATTAGCCTAGTTACTTTGCAGCGTAACACACACTCGAGTATAACACTCTCTAGATATACCAATGAAGCTCTCGTGTTTCTCTCTCTAGGGATGTAAGCTTTTGTAAACTAAGAGGAAGAAAAACTTTTGGAATGAATGAAGATGATTTTGATCGCTTGAAGACTTAGATGTTTCCGTGTAAGCTTGTTGTCATTCTCTTCAATCGCCATCTTCATTTATAGTCTTTGATGGAGAACTTCTAGCCGTTGTAAAGAGGACCGTTGTGAGCTCTTTATTTCTCCATTGAAAACGGTGTTAGGTTGAGATGAAGTAGCCGTTGTAAGATCTTCTATCTTCTTCATCTCCTTGACGCACGTTGAGAGTCTTCTTGTTCGAGATCTTCTCTTGAAAGAGCTGTTGAAGATCTTGTCGTTGAAGCCCTAGTTTCAAACTCCGAGATCTTTCAAGTTGTTGAGGATCTTTGGTTGAATATATTTCTCTTTGAGATCTGTTGGAGATCTTCCTTGGACGCGAGATCTTTGTGATATCCGTTGGAGGAGATCTTCCAATCTTGCGTCGGTTAAGATCTTTACAATATCTTTTTGTTGGGTTGATATCTTCTTTGTTGAGCTGGCCAAGATCTTCTCTTGATATCTTGTTTTGAAGATCTTCTCTTGATCCTTGGTAGATTTGGTTTGTTGAGATTTTGAATCTTGATTTGAAAAGCTTCCAGCCGATGTTTCCCTTGTATCGCTTTTCAAGGCTTCAACTTTTATCCCTTGAAATGTTATCCAAGGCCTCCGTGTTAAAACCTTGAATTGCTTTTCAATCTCTGCGCTTGTCCCTTGTAACGTGTTTCAAGGCCTCCGTTCGTCCTTTGAAAAGCTTTGCAAGGCCTGCACACATTTAACAAACACAAAACCAAACCTATGCAATCTAGAAATATAATCGATATTTGTTAGTTTATAAATTGCTCATTATGTTAAGTCTTCCATCATCACATATAAAAATATATAACCAAGGTGGAGTTATCAAGGCTAAATTACACCATTTCATATATGATCCGGTGATCCGGTAAATTTTCTCGGATACAACCAATTTATAATCCGATAAATCTCTAAATAAATGCATAAGGGTTTCTTCATTGTTATTACAAACTGGGCATGTGCCATTACCAACAATGTGACATATGACTCTTTCTGCGTTGGTCATCAATATACCATGTGTTATTATCGACATAAATGTTCTCATCCTCTTCGGAACTTCCAGCTTCTAAATAACGTCATAGACTTGTTGGTCAAGAAGATCAATAGAGTAATCCAAATGGATCCCTCTAAAAGTAGAAGACACAGGAGTACGTATGAGCCGTTGGGAGCAACATTTTAGGACAATCATTCTGTCATATTGAGCTCCACGTTCAACACACAGTTAGCCGGCTTCATCAATGTTTTTGTCCCATGATCCAATGTTCTTTGACATTTCTAGTCCAAGAGAAACCCTCCGGAGCAATAGTAATGTCGTCGATTAGGGGTTAATCATGGCACCAAATGTCCGTCCAAAACCGAGTATCCATACCATCATAAGCGAATCAACTATTAAATTGTCTTTTTATATCCGGCGGGTCTAATACATGGAGGGGATGCACGTAAAGTGAACCTTACAAACAAGCCTTCGGGATTCCATCCTAAAACCAATTGACAATAGGAGGAGTAACGCTATGACCTATATGTTAGGTTCGGATATTATCATATTGTCGATGTGAGACATTTCCACAAAACTTAACACCAACAACACCCATTTTTCAAAATGTTCTCATTTTCTCATGTGATGCCCCTCGGGATAATGGAGCCAGGTTTATGCACTAAACAATCTAGCAGATCCTTACATCCATAAATGATGTACTTTGCAAAAAAGAGTGAAGCCGAAGTTTTATCATTTTCATGCAACAATCACAAGGAGAGTTTTCCCAATGCCACAATATTGGCCTCTCTAGCCATCCAAATACCCAATCCTCCCACGTCAAGTAGCTTGCAAACATTCTTTCACACCACAAGGCGTATGCGTTGTGTTCCCTCAAAATCGTTCCAAAGAAACCTATAGAAAAACTTGTCTAGTTCGGAGCAAACCTACCTTGTCCGGAAATTTGATAACTCTCATGGTATAGGACATGATGGTTCTGAGTACCGACTTAACTAGGGTTAAATGTCCATCAAAGCTAAGAGCCCTTCCTTTCCACAATGAAAGCTTCTACATGGTTTATTCGATGATGGGAGAGATATCCGTCCTACAAATACGAGATTACAATCTAGGAATTCACATGTGTGTTTTGAATTTTGTAGATATGGTTAGCCCAACAACGTGTTGGATGCTCTATCGAAATGATCCAATGACATTAGGAGAAACAAAAAGTTTAGATTTAGATAAACTTACTTTTTCACCCTGATAAGATTAAATGGTGTGATCGAAGCCTCCGCAAAGAGAACAATATTGTTGGTGAGGAAATCATGAGAGACCCCATAGCATCCGCGTTTTATTACCTTTGGTTTCCACTAGCCTTCATTCACAAGAGCTTGGATAGCATGACTCAATCTTTCTAAACAAAGAACGAACATGTAAGGTGATAGAGGGTCACCTTACCTTACACCTCTTGAGTGGGAAAAGACGTTGAACATTTCACCGTTCAAACGAGTCTCATTGTTGAGGAGTGAATCCAACTGCTGATCCATTTCTTCCACTCACCCGGGAGGCCCAACTGATTGCAGGTATAATCAACAAAGGCTCACTTGAGCCTATCATAGGCTTTCTCAAGATCAACCTTAAAAGCTAAGCATTTCCTTCTAACTTTTCTTCTTGGTCATAAGTGTATCATTTATAGTACGAGCACAACCTTGTCCCCGATCATTTTGTTTGGGATGAAACTACTTTGGAAGGGGCTAACAACCCTTTTCATGATAGGTTGTAACCGATTCACCATGAGTTTCATAATTAACTGGTAGATCACGTTACCAAGTCTGATGGATTTGAACTTAGACATATGATCCGGGCATTGGAATTCGGAGATGAGGGAGAGAAGTGTTTCATTTAAATAGACGGGCATTGTAGCCGACTTGAATGAGGTTCTAACCCAATGGAGAAGAAATGAGTGAATAGTCTCCCAGCACTACTGGTAAAAGATGGCATGAAAGTCGTCACTGTTGGGTGCTTTAAGTGGCCCTATTTTATGCAACGTTCCCTTGATTTCTCTATCAGAGAAGGGTTGGCCTAAGGCCTCAACTTCATACGCAATGAGGATGGAGAATGTGCAAGAGAAAGTGATAAACCTTGTTTGATTGATCATCATCTCAAAGAAAAGCGTACGGTAATAGTTTAGGGCATATTGCTTCAAAAGGTTCTGGTCCAAAATCCAACTCACTTCATCAGTTTTGATACTTTCCTCCATGTAATGTCTACGTCGAATAATAGTACTTGTGTTGGAGACACTGGCATTTCTATCTCCCTCAACAATCCATTTCTCTCTTGATTTCTGAAGCTAGAGTATTTTTGTGAGATTTGGATAAATTCCCTTGAGGGTTTCCATATGATTGTGTATTATTTATAGGAAAATACAAATACAAATAATCACAAAGAGAGCCCTATTATTTACATAATCTATCATACTCCCGCAGTCGAAACTGGAGGAGGCTGAATAGTGAGACTAGAACGAAAATCTAAAAATAGTTGGTGTGAAATTCCCTTCGTGAAGATGTCGGAATATTGGAAAGCCAAAGGAATATGAAGCACCTTAATGTGACCAAGGGCGACTTTGTCGTGAACAAAGTGAATGTCGAGCTCAATATGCTTGGTCCGTTGATGTTGAACATGATTGTTGGTGAGATATGTGGCAGAGAAGTTATCAGTGTACACAACTGATGCTCAGGAGAGCGGACAATGAAGCTCCAAAAGAAGATTGTGTAACCATGCCCTCAGAGACTACATTAGCAACACCTCGGTATTCGGCCTCATTACTAGAACGAGATACAACTGATTGCCGTTTGATAGACCATGAAATAAGTGTGTCATTGAATAAGACACAATAACTTAAAGTAGAACGATGAGTATCCGGGAAACCTCCCCAATCGGCATTTGTATAAGCAATTAAGTCAGATTTAGGCGAGGGAGAGATAGTAATACCAAGAGTCGACGTTCAAGCGATGTAGCATATGATGCGCTTCAAAGCAACAAAATGGGATTATCTGAGATCATGCATGAAAAGACACAGTTGTACCGCAAAACTAATGTCCGGTTGTGTAAAAGCGAGATATTGCAGTGCCCCAGCTAGACTCTTGTAAAGTGTAGGGTTACTGACTACAAGACTGGAGAAAGCACTGAGCTTGACTGACGTCTCTGCAGGTGTGACAATTGGCTTGCAGTTAGTCATCTTTGTTCGTTCAACAATCTCACGAGAATATTTATCCTAGGATAAGAATAAAGTCCGACGAACTAATTTGGCCAAGAAGTAGGATAGAGTACCTAAATCCTTAAGGGCAAATTCCTTGCTCAAAAGACGATATGATGAGTGTGTAAGGAATCAGAAGATGCAGTAAGCACAATATCATCAACATAGAGAAGGAGATAGACAACGTCCGTCCCACGACGGTAAATAAAAGAGACGAATCACTCTTACTGCCGATGAATCCAATGCGATACAAATAGCCTGCAAAGCGCTAAAACCAAGCCCGAGGAGCCTATTTAAGACCATAAATTGATTTCTACAAGAGGCATACATGTTTAGGCGAGAGGAATCACGAAAACCATGAGGTTAAAACATGTATACCGTCTCGTTCAGATGCTCATGAAGAAAGACATTCTGAACATCAAGTTGATGGATGAACCAAGAGCGGGAAACAACGACGCTAAGGACAGTCCAGATCGTTTCCGGTTTGACGACAAGACTGAATATCTCATCACAGTCATTGCCAACTTGTTGAGAACATTCATTAGAAACTAAGTGATCCTTCTATCGCTTGAGAGAACCGTGGGACCTGTACTTATGGCAAAAAATCCATATATGGCGCACAATATTAGCCTGAGGAGGACAAGGGATCAGAACCCAAGTCTTATTCCGCATAAGGGTTCAATATTCATCGAGCATGAGTCCAATGTGGGTCTTGGAGGGATAAAATAAGGGTTTTTGGAATGAAAGATATCGACGGGTGGGCTAGAGTAGTCCGTACAAATAAGTCAAAAATAGGTTTCAATTTAAAAATGCCGGATTGGCTCCTAGTAGTGGGTCGGATAGGATTTGTAGCTGGCTGGGCTAAGGGTATCATGGTAGTGGACTCAACATGCAAAGGAGGAGAGCGTTAGGCCATGGAAGGAAGGCCTAGGTTTAAAGGAGAACAAGCTAGAGCGCCAAGCTGGTAAGGAGGCCGAGTAATGGTATTTTGGGCCGGTTGGAGTGAAGCAGGGGGTGAGGTTATGATTCCAGCTGTGGAATTGGGACCAAAGGAGGTGTAGCTACAAGGAGCATAGGTAGTCACATCTGAGCCATATGTTAGGGAGAGATCTTATCAGTGGAGGTGAACGAGTTGTACAGATCTGGGGAGCCGTTCGATCGGGAGGCGAAAGGAAATACGGACTCATCAAGAATGACATGACGAGAAAGAATGATTTTTTGTGTAGCTATCTCGAGACATTTGTACCCTCGATGGTGAATAGGATACCCAAGAAAGACGCACGGAGTAGTATGATGATGAAGTTTGTGAGCAATAGTTGCACTTTGATTGGATATCAAAGGCAACCGAAGACTCGAAGATGACATAGAGAGGGTGTTGTATTGAACAACACTTGAGAGGGTGACCAATTTTGGACAGTGGTGGAAGGAATAATGTTTAAGAGGTAGCAAGAAGTCTCCAAAGCATGGGACCAATAGAAGATGGGTATAAATGCATGGAAGAGAAGATAACCCATCATGTTGTTGATCGTTCGAATCACGTTCGACTTTGTCATTTTGGGAAGAAGTATGAGGACACGAAAATCTAAAATTGATGTCATTGGTAGCAAAAAAATTGTTAAAGTTTGTGTTGTTAAACTCACGTCCCATGTCGCATTGGAAAATTTTGATACCAATATGAAATTGCGTTATAACTAGATTATGAAATTGCACACATAATTCAAAAACTTGAGACTTCTACTTAATCGGGTAAATCAATAAAAAGTGAGAAAAGTCATCCAGAAAGAGCAAGTAATATTTGAAACCTTCCCGACTTGGAATTGCAGAGGTCCAAAGATCAATGTGTAGAAATCAAACGGTGCAAAAGTTCTAGTAGAAGAGCGATCAAAAGGTAAACGATGATGTTTTCCTAATTGATAAGCATGACAAAGAGGAACAACTTTCGCCTTATGACATTTAAATAATGAAGAATTTCTAAGAAAATAAAAAAACATACGCGCCGGGATGACCAAGATGGGCGTGCCAAATGGAGGAAGACTCAACGGACAATCCGTGATGGTGACGGGTTGTTGAACGTGTCACCGGATAATGCTCCCCAGAACTATTACACCTCAATCAAATGTCCCCGTATCCAGATCCTTCACAAAGAAACCAAAAGGGTCAAATTCTATGGAAGCACGATTATCAATAGTAAAACGGCGAACGGATACTAGGTTTTTGATTATTTGTGGGACAACAAGAATATTGGATAGGCGCAGGGGCCGGTTTGTGGTGGTGAGGACTACTTCACCAAGACCTGTAGATGGAATACGCATGCCATTCTCAACAATTATCGAATTTAATGAACCATTATACGAAAAAGACAAGAGTGTACCTGGATCATTCGTCAAATGAGAGGTCGCGCCCGTGCCCATATACCATAAATTGTCTGCGGGATTAAAAGACATTGTCACAAACGCATGATCAAGAGAGGTAGGATGGAGAGCTGAGTCTGTTCCAGAGTGGTAATGGGCATGTGGAGAGGCGTGTTGCGGTCCAGGCTCAAGAACAGACGGTTGGACAGATGGGTAAGAGCAAACTATTGTGCGTTGTGGGCCGGATTAGTTATGGGCCTGTAACCATGGAGCACCATGTTGAAAAGGAGGCCCAAAATGTGTCCTGGTTGATGGGCAATCATCCAAAAGGAGGGTGGAAAGCAAATCTAACATATCCTAGATATTGGGCTTGACGGGAGGTTGACTTGCGACCACGTCCATGAGATTTATTGGATTGATCCGCAGGATATGAAGAGTTGGAGTCAGCAATAGTGGCTTTGGGATTCCTAGCGCCGACAACAGGATTGTTCACGGTTGCAGCGAGAGCGGAGGATGACGCATCGGAGGCAACCTGAGCTGCTAGACGGGTCTCCTCGAACAATAGTTAGGATCGAGCCCTCATGAAAATTGGGAGTGGATCCGTTTGTTGAATAAAAATGGCGACAACATTGTACTCAACAAGTAAACTTGAGATGAGTTGAAGGACAAGACGGCTAGCGGATACCGGTGAAACAAATTCTCTGAGTTGATCCGACAACGACTTAAGTTTTTGACAGTAAGCAGCAATTGACAGAAATCCAAATAGCTTACAATTGGAAAACTCATGTTCGAGGTAGACGGCGCATGTATTCCTATTGTCTTTAAAAATATCCTTAACTCGATTCCATGCTTGAAGAGCAGTGTCATCGAGATATAAAATTTGAAGAAGGACGTCATGGAACACGGTATAGTATATCCATTGAAGTACAATAACATTGATTTGTTGCCATAAAAAATCATCGATGTCTTGTAGTTTGAAAACTTCTTCATCGATATGATCGAGAACATTATGGGTTTTTGTGGTAACACGAAAAAGAGTGATCCAAGATGCATATGAAGTGTCATGGTCAAGAACGAGAGCGATGTTGTTCTTGATATTCGAGATGCCAAGTGCATAATGAAATCTTTGCTTTCGATTGTCAACCATGAGGATTGCTGGAACGAAGGAAAGAGAATCGGAGTGCACAAGAGGTGCTGGGGCGGCGGGATTGATGGCCCGAAGGGGAAAACAACAAACTCGTCAGTAACGAATGAAGAAGACTAGGGTTAGCCGGTGGAGAGAAGAGCAAAAAGTGGTTAGAGGAACGATAAGTCTAATACCATGTGAGATTTGGAGAAATTTCCCTTGAGGGTTTCCATAGGATTGTGTATTATTTATAGGAAAATACAAATAATTACAAAGAGAGCCCTATTATTTACATACTATATCCATTTTCGCTTAGGTGAGCATAAGATTTAGCTCCTCTTGCAACTTTGAGTGTAGGTCTAAAAGTTTTTTATTCAATCTGTCTTCACTCTCTACTTGAACGAACAATAATATGTTAAGCAACTCCTTCTTTCCGATCTCAATCTTACCGAAACATTCAACATTCCATCTCAAAAGAGGTGATATTTGAGCTTGTCAAGATACTACTGAGATTATTTCTTTCTTGAGTATCTGAGGCTTCCCAAATCACAATTTGAAAGTCCGGGTGCGTAAGCCATGTTGCTTAAAAGCGGAATGACCTACAAGTCTCATAGATTCTTCTATTAGACCGGAAGCGGAGAAGTATGGGGTTATGGTCTGAGGACATGGGAGGAAGGTGTCAAACACTTTGAGTAGTTTGAGAGCACTTTTGAGTAGTTTGAGTAACACTTTTGCTCGTTTACAATTTTTTTAAATTCATATCTCTAAAAATAAAAATAAAAAACTTAAAAAATTAAGAAAAAAAATAATTCACTACATAAATTTTAGTTGTCATGAATAGTTTCGGTACCGCTTTTAGGGGGTTATCAACTCAACGGACATCATTATAAGCTTTCATCCATACTTTAAAGGGCTCGTCTCATCCATTGACACTTGAATCGTGACAGTGTCCCCATGCAATTGATAAAGGCGACAATGGTGCATTATCGTGTAACCATACCTAAAAAAATTTCAATAATAATCTATTTTCGCTCTTCGAGTGCATAATTATTATTTTTTTTTTTTCCTGTTTCATTCCCCATTTGGTCTCCGAAGTGGAAGCCTTTTCGAGCCGAAACGAGTCGATCAACTATGCGTTTGGGCCCCGAACTCAAAACTAAGTTCCGTGTTCGGTCCCAAAACCAAAACTCAGTTATGCGATTGGGCCCCAAAACCGAAGTCATTTATCGATATGATTTTCAATTCAATTTCGCATATATGGGGTCAAAATCAAAGTCAAATTGAAAATCATTCCGGTTTCGGACCGATACATAAAGTTTTGTTATATGATTTTTATTCGACTTTCATTCTGGAGCCCAAATGCGAAATTAAACAGATTCGGCTTCCACTTCATGCCCCAAATATGAAGTTGTTCTCATCCCTAATTTCACACGCAAATATCGGAATTAAAGCTACGTCTCAATAAAATATATAGTTGAGTCTAATATCCCGTTTATTAATGTACCCTACTTTTTTTCCTCATTTGTCAGATGTACTGTGTAATTAATGAGACTACCTCATTATATAGTTTTTTGAAAAAATTTGGTTTACTAGGCTTTTTCTAGTTTTGTGTTTAGTTAATGTACCCTTGAGAGAAGAGTGTGTAGAGTTTGAGAATAAATACAAAAAGTTGAGAATAAATACAAAAAGTTGGGGTATATTTACTTAATTGAAACATTAAAAAGCCTAGTTAGTAGTCTAGTTTCTCAAAAAGGCCTAGTTATCAAAATTGCCCTAGTTTTTTTTGAGTGATTTTATTCGGTCAGTCAAAAAAATACAAACGAGTCAAGGGAATCGAATTTCGAGTTGGAGGCGCAGGAGCAGAGCAGATATGAGGCGCGTGCGTACGAAGACTACGGGGCGCAGGCGCAACGCGAGCCCGCTCCCCAGGCGCATCACGCCTGCGCCCAAAGCAAGGGTTTTAAACCCTCGCCCGCCTAGCACACCCAACCAGCCGCAACATTTTTTTTCGGGAATTTCTTCGCTTCGCTTCTCTGCTTCTTCCTCTTCGCTTCTCTGATTCTTCTTGCTCGAACATTGCAGGTTGTCTTCGTCGTTTTCAATCGGACGCTCGATGATCGAATCTTCATCGTCTTGCTCAGCCTGGTAACAATCTGATTTCTGCATTGTTTCCATGGTGGATGTTTGGTTCTGGTATGAATTTTTATTCTGATTTCGAATCTTCCTCGTCTTGCTCAGCCTCGAAAGATAAATTTATTCGCTTCTGGTATGGACTTTTATTCTCAACTTCCTTTTACAGCTTCGTTTCCATGATTTCTGATTTCTGTATTGTTGTTGATGTATATTAGTTCAAACACTAATTCAAAACAATTCATGTTAAAAATAAACTATTAGGTGGATGTTTGGTTGCAATTCAGATCTCCACTGTGCTTTAGATTATTTCATATCCAATATTTCTCATTCAATCTAGCCAATTTCGGGATCAAAACTCGGCAAGATGGAAACAGGAGGAGATCAATTTAAGCGGTTTCGGAACTAAGGCTTGAATTAGGGGTAATGATGAAATATGAATGGTGATTTAGGGGTTGATTTGTATCATTATAGCAAGGATGTGTGGAGCCCCAACACTAATTCAAGAAAATTCATGTTAATTTGTCTTATTTTTTAATAAATTTTTGGCAACCTACAAGCTACACTTCACAAAAAAAGTCATCCAAATGGTCATTTTATTTGCACTATTTTTAAATTTGGTCATTAATGTTAACATTAGACTATTAAAGGCTTCATATCATGTTAATTTGTCTTCTTTTTATATAAAGCCTTTTGCACTTTGGCATGATAAATGATAATCAGATTTGTTTACTAAGTTGATTTCGAGCTTCCGATCGTTATATCATTTACACCGCTTGCCAGTTGCATTCTGGTATTTGAGATATTCCGACGAGATATTCCGGCAAAAATCATAACAAGACATGGATCGAGACTTGAATAGGGGAAATCCACAACGATCGGATGCAAACACTAGCCGGAAACGTCGATTAACACCACTCGATGTGGGTTTTCTCGTTTTTTTCCCATTATGTAATAGATCCTTAGTAAATTAGAAATCGGTTAGATTAAGAAGAATTGGAATTGGAAGTTGCGGAATTTAGCGTTAAATAGATTAGATTTTTTGTGTGTTTTTTGGAATTGGAACCGTCATTGTTGACGTTGTTGAAAGAATTTGACCAAATAGACTCTTATCTATTTCCATTAGGTTTGTGTACCCTTCAATTTCAATTTCATTAAACATATTTTATTATTTTTTATTATTTAGTTCTCTTGCATGGATATTGAGTTATATTGCTGGATATTTTCGTAAGTATGAATTTTGAGTTCTATTTTATGGATAATTTGGATGGTATATATATTGAGTTTTATTTTATGGATATTATGGGGGCGTTTGGGAAGCATCTTATGAAAGCTTATAAAAACTTCAGCTAGCATTGTATATATTTAATAGACGTTTATGAGCGGCAGCTAATGGTAGTTGAAGAAGCTTATGAAAGGTTATAGAAGCTTATGAAATGGTGATTTCCATCAGCTCCTCGTGACAAGCTTTTCATGACAAGCTTATTGGAGCTTAAGGAGCTAGCTGATGGAAATTTAAAATTCTGAAAATACTCTTTGATTATTTCGTGGGCTTCGAATATAATTTCATTCCACCTACTAACGTACTAGACAATTGCCATTTTAATAGGGATGTTAAATTATTAATTAGAGTATTTATAGCCTTAAATTTAGGTTTTAATTTTTAAATTAATCTCCACATTTAAACTCTCTTAAACGCACTATCTAATTTTGTTAAATCACACCTATGCTTTGTCTCAATTTTTAAATTAATTTCTAGAAAATTGAAGTGGTAAATTTTTTTAAATCATGAGTACAATAGGTTAAAGACAAAAATCAAATACAATATTTCTATCAAATGTTTTTTTAAAATTTACTCTATTTCTACAACATTTTAATTAATTTCCGTGGACAAAATTTTTTTAAAGTATAAACTAATGATACCATCAAAAAAATATATTTAAATAGTTATATCCAAAAATTACCTAAAAGCTTGACTAAATAAGTTGTTTGATTGTTTTATATATATATATATATATATATATATATATATATATATATATATGATAAATGAGATTTAGATGATAAAAAATTATAAATATATTTTTAGCTTAAAAATACTGATAAAATATTATTATATAGTTTTTTTTATCTTTATAAAAATTTGAACATGGTGATAATAAATATTAATTTTCTTATTTTCTCAGTCTTAAAATATGTTGAATTGAAAAACTTTTATCGAAATAATCGTAATTGTAAGAATATCAAGCGTAATAAAATATATTTGAAACCTCAATAAAATAAAAGATATTAAAATAAGAAGTTCATTTGGATCGCTATACTTCTTTTCATCGAACAAAAGATTAACGTTTTTACCATCGGATTCAACTTCAATCTCTTCAAAAAATGTCGACATATTTCACGAGGTTTTTTTGGATTGATATATGAATTGTGATTTGGATTTTCACGTAAAATATATAGCGTCGCAACGGGCTACGTTAAACTCGACGTTGTCCCGATTAAGTATCGGGCGCATCGGAAAGCTGACAACGGGGCGCAGACAGAAGCTGCATCTGGGGCGCATTCTGGATGCGCCCCAGAGGCACAGTTTGGATGCACCCCAGAGGCCCAATGCGCCCGGGAAACACATCCAAAATGCGCTCGTGTTGCCTCCCGCGTCTGATCGAATAGCAACCCCGTTTTTTTTTTTGTTTAAAAATAACTTTGGCCTGTTTTGTTTATTAAAAAAAAAGCCCAAGACAGAGAAAAGAAAATCAGATTAGGGTTATATGGGAACTCCTATCGTTTTCTCCTGCCGCTTTGCCGCTGTTGTTCCTTCTTTACTTCTTCTTGCTATTCTTCTTCACCTCTATCCGCTTCTTCCATTGTTCTTGTTGTGCAAGCTATTTTCTCCACTTCGCCGTTTCGTCTGTTTCTTCCACCCAATCCTAATCGCCGGTGACAACTTCAACGGGCCACTGCCCCAAACTCCATCTTATACAGCATATATTAATCAACTGAGAGCAATAGACAGAGCAAGAAGCTTATAAACTCTTCTGCACCTGAGTTTTGGAGCTCTCCGGTTGAATTCTGTATCTCCGGCGTGCATCACCTTCATCGGAGTAACTCTTCATCTACATAATTTTGTCTTCTTCTTTGTCTCAAAATTTCAGTCTTCAAACTCATTGGTCTTTTCCTAACAGCTCCTTGACGTATAAACTTATCGAGCAACCAAACGCCGACGTGCACGCCGTTGGCGGACCAAATGGTGTGGTCGATTAAGAATAATAACTTCAATTTATCAGTATCAGGTCCACTCTCTATACCTTGCTACCTTTACTTCATAGAATAATATGAAAACTAAACTTTTATCTTTACGTAACAGGAATATCAAAAATCTTCCACCGATGGCCTAGTATCCCGTCAAAGTAGGAGATTCAACTGTTGCAGCAACTGGATTGTTCAAAATTTAAAGGTAAAATCATCTCACTACTTTTGCTTAATTCATCTACGAAAAAGCTAAATACAGTGTTTGATTTACGACACAAAATTCCAGCGCAATCCGGTAGTGCCTAGTGTGAGCAAGCGGATTCCGAAAGCGCTCAAACGAGTTCTGCATTTTTTACTGGTTTGTTCATGGTTCTTCTTACTAAGAAAACTAGGAACCTGAATTAGTAGTATGCTGCATTGGTGTTAGCATGATAAGTTGCTGGTTGATGAAATGACAGTGCACTTGCTTGCTTTGTTGTCTTAGTATGCTGCACTAGATAAGAGACCGAGTGTTTAACATATTAAAGCTTCCTCCAGTAACCTGAATTAGTAGTTCTTGTAGGATTAGCTTGTAAGTACTGCAAAGTAGTTATGTAGATGTTTCCAGTTGCCATTTTGACCTAGAATCTCATCATTCAAGACACACGCTGGTGGTGCCTTTTGCTTCTTTCTGTCCAGAGTGTTTGACATAGTAAAGCTTTGTTGCTTCCTTTTGTCCAGAGCTGACCGAGTGTTTGACATAAATAAGCAAGCCAAATGTTTTGTCATTGTATTGTATTTCATTTGCTATCTTCTCCATTAAATCAATTTCAACATTATTTGATTAGGGACTAATGTCGAGTGGTGTGAAGAGTGTTATTGTAAACCAGTTGATGATGTAGATGGTAATTGGTGGTAGTACTAGAAGACTCTTGATCAACAAATATTATATTATTGTTATTTGTGTCTGGTTTAAACGAATGGAGTTTACTATAAACGACTCATCTTGCCTCAATTGCTGAACTTTGAAGATCTTTGTTCTAACTAGTACAACTGTCTTTTTCATGTTCATAAATTATGTCATGTATTGCATCAGTATTTCTGAAAGTTTCCATATTGTTTGTTTTGAGGCGTGTCATAGCAACAACATCATTTCGTTTCTTATCACTGACGGTTATCATCTCTACTTTGCTGATGAACTGCCACTACTTATTGTTGCTATCAGTTTGTTGTTGCTTTCTGATTTTCTACACCATCACCTGATTTTCTGCCACTGCTTATTGTTGCTATCCGTTTGTTGTTGCTATCCATTTGTTGTTGCTTCCTCTGATTTTCTGCACCATAGGAGTGAGCATTTCCCGGTTCGGTTCGGTTTTTGGACCGGACCGGACTGAAACCAAACAGGTCCGGTCTCGGTCCAAATAGTTTGGTCCAAAATCGGTCCGGTCCGGACCTATTTTTAAAAAAAATTGACAAAACGCAAAGTTGGGATTTTGGAAAAGTCAGCCCTTACGAGTTATGCAGCTTACGCTCCCAAATCCCTAGACAATCTCTTAGTTTACCAAAATCCCTAATAGTGGCGACGGGCGGCCGGCGGTGACTGGCGTGCGGCGAGCGGCGGAGATTAAACTCTCAAACCCTAATCGGCGATTCTCTAATTTGTCCCTGTTTTGTTCTTCCGTCGATCAACTGCAGCTTTTGGTATGGTTAGTCTATAATTTGTCCCTGTTTAGGTCTAAGGTTTAAATCTAGGGTTTAGTTTATCCCCTCAACGCTTGCACTGCGGAAAAACTGCCATATCTGTTGATGACAGTAAGAATTTGCTGGCGGGTGAGTTACGCAACTGGATTTTCAACATGGGTTTGCATAGTATTTGGATTTCTATGGAATTGACTTCTCATTACAGAAGATGAACTGCACTTGTCCACTGTTGAGTGTTCTTGCTATTTATGCAAATTATGTATGAGCATTTCTCCCTATTTTTGTACTAGGAAAACCAATATACAGATTTATGTTGTAGTTCTTACTTTAATCTTATCTAATAATCTCTCCTGACATTAGTCAAGAGGTGCATTATGGATGTCTAAATGAACCTACTTCCTTCTTCCCATGTTTGAGAGACCACTTCCTGTGGCTTCCAGGCTTGAGAACTAATCATATATACACTAAAATTTTGTCTTGTAAGGAATCTTAAACACCATCCCTCCTCATCATAGTTTTTCGGTTCCTAAACATAAATCACTCATGAAATGGCGTGTTGTCTCTATCCTAGTTACTCAGATCCCAAACGACCCTTAACATAGAATGTCATCTCTGTGATTTGTTTGAAATTGCAATTGTCGTTGCCATTACATGCTTTCTGTCAACATTTTTTAGATTTTAATATAATCTGTTGCACTCACCATTTGGTTTACTAGGAGTAACTTCAGTATTGATGTCAAAGATATAAGTATGAGTCTATATTATAGATGAGATATGGAGTATGGGTATATGCTATCTTAAGATATCATATATGGGGTACTAGTGATACTTCTTTTGTTATTATTAAATGTCAACTAATACCAAAGAATAGATATCATTAAATGTTTGCTATTGGTGTAATAGAGTAAGCTTGAGATATGACCGAGGTGAGCCTAAAATGTTGTTTTGTCATATGCAGTATATTTTGTTGGATCTAGCTAGGTTGTTCTATCTCTGTATGTGTATATTGTTGTAGTTATTGTTGTAGTTCCTGCATTTTGTCCTTTTTAAGAAGGATTACTTACAAGTTATGGAGATTACTTGGTATTGGATGTGCTATAGCATATATTGTTGTAGTTTTTGCATTTTGTCCTTTTTAAGAAAGAACCAATTAATGAGCATCTATGTTGCAGTGGTGCTGCTGCATTTGTATTAATATCTTAATATATTTGGTATTTAATGATGTTTTTGTTTGGCATTTCAAATGTCTAATTCCCGATCCATGAAAAGGAATTAAGGTATAAGGTGCTATAGTGAAGGAGTTTAGTGAAGGAGTTAGCCGAGTTAAGCAACATATTGCCGGCATTAGGGGCAATATTGCCTCATGTACCTAGTCTTTGGATGCAGACAAGTAAAGATGCAAAAATGCAATTCTACAAGTAAAAAAGAAGAAGGTGGTTGGAAGACAAGAAGATGAAAGTCTTAGAAGAGAAGTTAATGTGATAGACATTGATTGAGATAATGATGATGAATGTCCCAAAAAGCTAACTTGGAAAAATGGATAGATTTGTTTCAAGAATCAAGTTCAATGACATTAGCTTGAGCGAGAGCAAAAGGAAAAGGCAACAAAGCATCAACGACGCTCTCTTCAAAGAACAAAACCTTAAATGAGTCAATACATTACTAGGTGGGTGTATGAGACCGGCATACCCTTTCATGTGGTGGATAATGATGCATTTAGAAGATTTGTTGAGGTGATTGGACAGTTTGGTCCGTGGTACCAACCTCCAACTCAATATCAACTCAGAGAACCAAATATGAAGAGTGAAGTAGAAAGAGTGAAAACCTCGCTCAAAGTTCAAGAGGAAGCATGAGAAAATGATGGGTGTGCTTATCATGACGGATACTTGGAGTGATAGAAAGAGAAGTATAATGAACTTGTGTGTGAACACCGGTGGTTCAATTACTTTTGGAGTGGCGTAAGCATGTCTTTGAATGTGTTTACACCTTTAGTAAGAGTGCTCCGACTTGTAGATGGAGATTTGAAACCGACCATGAGATTTGTGCATGGTGAGATGCAAAAGGCGAAAAAAGAGATACAAGCGGAGTTTAAGTATAAGAAGTATAAGCTTATGCTTGAGATAGTGGATGCAAAGGGAAAGGGCCGTGTTGATACTCCAATTCACTTAATGACCTACTTGGTAAATCTGTTTTACGTATACAATTCCGGTTTGGAATGGTCCATTGAAGATTGGGAGCGTCTAATGGATGGGGCTTTTAAGTGCATTGAACGGTTTTATCCCGATGTTGATATACAAGATCAAGTGATAAATATGGAGCTTTCTATGTACAAGAATAGAGAAGGTGCATTTGGAAGAGTTTTGGCATCAAGAGGGTATTCGAAGAATGATGAACGTTATGATCCGAATATCATTATTTCTCTTTCATTTAACTTTATACAAAAGTTAACTAAGAGTTTTCATATATATTTTTTGAATATATAGTTGTTTTGGTGGAGGTCATATGGCAATCAAACTCCAAATCTCTTAAATGTTGCAACTAGGATACTTTTCTTGACAACGAGTTCATCCGGATGTGAAAGAAATTGGAGCGTCTTTGAAGGGATAATTAATTAACTCTCGTTTGAATAGTTATTTAGTTATTATAGTCTGTATAAGAACTTATTGGATTGGATTATTGATTTTAACTATGTAGATTCATACAAAAAAGAGGAATAGACTAGATGTGACACCTATTTTATTTCTAGTTGATTATTAGTTAATTAATGCTGTTTAAAGCAATAAGCGGAAAAATAAAAAAACGTAGAATTTTAAAACTTTATCTTACAACCATATTAACAACATATATACATACTAACATACGTCATAAAACTTTGTTTAACAAAACACAACTGTTTAAAACCACACAAAACATCGTAGGCGTCAACATCCCTTAACAACCCACCTAATATGATCTCAAAATCAGGTTTTGGGTCCGATATCCTTGCCTTGATTAGGCCGAGTCTTAATAGCTGAAAAATGTGGATATAACAACAATGAGCTACAAGCTCAATAAGGATATAGAAATCACACTCCCCAAATATATACAAATATCTAATATCCCGTTCTCAAATAACACTCTATACCCTTTATCACATTCAAAAGTCCATACATAAATATCCACATTCACATTTAATTTCTCAACCATTCATATCACCTTTCACATAGACATTCAAGCATGTTACCACACACACATAAGAATAATCATAACATAACATATAACATGCTAGACTCGATCACATCGATGCATAGGTGATAGTTAACTAACTAGTCTCAACTGATCGTACGATATATTTTCTCATGTGTTTTCGTATTTCTTTTCTTTCTTTCTTTTTTCTTTAGGTTGGCCAACCCGATAGCGTTGTAACCCCTTGTAGATTAGGTAGCGACATTGGTTAGCTTGTCCTGAGACCCCCTGTAGATCAGGTAGCGACCTCGTCCCCCGGAAACCCATGCGGGACCTAGTTAGGCTAATTAATCAATTATCATCCTATATTATCACTTTCATATCACTTTTCCTTTTCATGTTTTCATCTCATCAAAACCATACTTCTCATGCATACATTACATTTCATATAAATATCATCACATTCTCACATTTGCATGCTTCACATTCATATATAATATAACATCATTTTAAGCGTACAATTCATTCACATAATCCACAATGCACGCAAGAAAGCATAATATCACACCATATCACAACACATTCATTTATTTCCGCATGCATGCATAAAACTAAACTCATATTAAATACATAATATATATTAAGTAGACCTGTACAAATCCGGGCTCGGGCTGGGTTCGGGCCGGGCCATACCTAAAAACTCTACCCGTAAGGTGCGGGCCGGGCCAGCCCGGTCCGGCTTGTCCGGGCGACAAACGCTACCCATGTCCACCCATGTAAAAAGCGGGCGGGCTACCGGGCCGGCCCGGATGGCCCGTATGTACTTGTTTGTGCGTTTTTTCCTAGAAGTTATCAGTCAAAACAAGTATTATAATAAATTTAATACCACTTTCAATCCAATTATACTTGCATAGTGCACTACCAACAAGTTCAATAACAATCGACGCACAAAAATGAACAAACTCAAATACCTAAAAAGTAAAAAGTATCATTCAGTCAAGTTAGTCCTACAATCTTGTGTTACACACGAATATAACTCGTCAAAATACTCCAAATAAACAAATGAACAATCAGAATATGTAACACTCAAAGCAATATAAATTATACACACACATATATATATATATATATATATATATATATATATATATATATATATATATAAAATATTATATGTATAAAACTATATACGGGCCGGGCTGGGTTAGCCCGCGGGCGAAACTGCTTACCCGTACCCGTCCCATCAAAATGCGGGTCGGGCTGGGTCAAGCCCGAACGGGCCAAACTTGCTGCCCATACCCATGTTTTTTCCCGGGCGGACGGGCGGGCTGGACGGGCCGGCCCGGTTTTGTACAGGTCTAATATTAAGCAAGTGTCATTCATATACACTTACCTCACAAATAAGAAAAATCTCGCAAACCAACTATTGAGTCTGTTTTCCACTCGGACTATCCTCCTTTCTCGTACCTATATATGTATCAAACAAGCCTCATAAGAACTTCAACCAAACATGCCCAAAAGTTCCTACTAATTTCACAATTTATCAAACAAAATCCGGATAAGGAACTTCAAAATCGTTTTAATATAACCCATGTAACTTTTGATCCCACCGTTGGATCGATCCCAAATTTTAACATCATCTAGAAGCAGGTTAGGTTTATAACATATCCAAAATTCAGCAAGATCGGATCATGGGAAGATATTTAAAATTACACCGTATGTTAACATCGTATATCGAAAACTCCGCAAAACAACTTTCTTGCGCGGGCCATAACTTTTTACTCCGACGTCGAAATGAAAATCTAAAACTATGGTTGTGTTTCTTACCTCGATAGGTATCTCCTGTTAAAATTTGGTGAGGTTTGGATGAACTTTGATCCCCAAATGCCTCTTCTCCTTCAGCCTATCTCGATGTTTATCTTCCTTCTTTGTTCTCGTTTTCTGTAGCTTTTCCAACGATGCTCCAGCGAGCTTCCGGCCTTTCTGTGGTGGTGTACTGGTGGTGAATGATGGTGGGAGTGGTGGCTACAAGGTGGTGGTGTTGGTGTTTGTTTTAACTTGGTTTCTCAACTCTTAGAGCTCTCTCAAACTCAACCTAAAGACACACAAGTCTTTTGTGTGGTATATGTGTATGTTGTTTGCTTATCACTCCAGGAAACCATAATGAAGAAGGATGAATCAGCCTGAAATTTTAATCCCCTCTTACATGTATAAGCTCGCAGAATTTAAGCTTATCTTGCACAAAATTTACACATTTCACCCTCTTATTTTCATCTTTACACTTTTTACCCAATGTTCCTTATAATAATTTACACCGACATACCAAAGTCAATATATTTTTACGGAACTTTCGAGAATCCTTCATAACATAAAATAACATTTCTCCATCGCATGACTTTCGGGAATTTATCCATTTCCATTTATTTTATTTTCTCTAGGATTTATTTCCGTAAACCCGTTTAATTCCTTAAAATTCCTGATTATGCCTACTCAATATTTGACCGTTACACTAGCTATTGTCCGAATGAACAACCTAGCTCTTGTTGAATAAGAAAATGAAAAACCAAAAAGACAAAGTTGATGTGCTTCTAGCAAATGAGGTTTCACAAGCACAAGCTTTGATAGTTGATGGAGTCGATGACGGTGAAGAAGAGGTACTTCCCGGTTCCGGCCTTACATAGCGTACGGTGAGTGAGACAATGAGAGCGGATGAAGAATTGAAACCAATAAGAAGTGGTCGCCTTGGAGGAGTTGTAGAGGAAGTGAGAGAGCTTGATGAGGATGATTTTGTATCTGATGGCATGGAGGATGAAGATGGTGATGATGATGAAGAGTTTGACTTTGAGTCGGACAAGGAGACCCAAGTTCAAGAGCATGAACATGAAGAGATGGAAGAGTAGATTATTTGCTCAAGTTGACAAGTTGTGTTTGGTTATCAAGAATCCTCTTTTGCCGTTTTAGTTTATTTTGAACGTTTTTATGTGTTTTAAAAGTTGAGTAAAACAACGTTAAACTCAACGTTTTATCTATTTCATTTGCATGACACTTTCAGTAGATTATATGCTTAAGATGTTGAAGATTATGAAAATGAATATTTATTTGCATTATATGAATATTTTGCACAAATTTAGGATGAATTATGGGTAATATACATGAAAATAAGGAAAAAACGTCTTGTCCGTCTATACGCTAGACGGTAGCTCTCCGTCTTACGTATTTTGGAACATTGCTCCTGAAGGGCCTGACTCGAAACTCTTTGCAGGTGTTCCCTTCTTAGGCTTAGGGATAGTCTCAACAGGGACAATATACATCTAGACATATTCTTCATACATTTTTCATGTTTATTGAAGGGAAATTCCTGTTGGTACCCCTGTGGTATGGGGTATTCCGGATTATGCCAATGACTTTTTTCAAGTTCGGTTGGTACCCCTCACTTTTCACATAATTCCGAAATTTGCCCAACCGTTAATAAACTCGTTTACATTAACGTTTTCTATTAAAAATTTAAGAGAAAGGAAATTGAAAAGATATTAAAAAGCAAAAAGAAGTTGAAAAGAAATTAAAAAAAACAAAAGAAAATTGAAAAGAAATATAAAAAATGAAATGTATCAAATATATTTCTTACATATGAAATTGTAAATTTTTAATACAATTTATAAATTTCTTATAATTCTGGAATTTCTTTTTGTTATTATTTCTTTTCAATTTTATTTCCCTTTATCTTTTAATAGAAAACTTTAATGTTAATGAATTTTGAAATGTTTATTTATTTATTTTTTTGTATCAAAAAATTACATTTTTAGAAGTTATAAATATATTTGATAGGTTTCATTTTTTTTTGTTTCTTTTCAACTTCCTTTTGCTTTTTAATATCTTTTCAATTTCCTTTCTCTTAAATTTTTAATAGAAAACATTAATGTAAACGAGTTTATTAACGATTGGGTAAATTCCGGAATTATGTGAAAACTGAGTGTGAATGTAAATCTAACAAATCTATACTTCTTAGTCGTAGAACCGACTAAAGACACGCAAACATAAGCACACAAGCAATTTGATGACGCAGTTCGGTAGTATATAAAATACTCCTACTCTGCGAGACCTCAAGAGGGGAGATCCGATCCCAGGTTTCACTAGGTTTCCAAGAACACAGATTACAAACACTGGACAAGAGATATACTAGCACCTTTCTATAGATCTAGCAAAGAAAACAACAAAGACAGAACTCAGGAGATACAAAGAAGCAATAGTGAAGAAAAGCCCCCTCAAAGGCACCTTGACGAAGATCTGAGTTCGATCTTCATCTACACTGCAAGCCAACGAAGCAGATGCGAGAGATAACAGATCTCTCTCCTTCTTCTTCGGATCCTTCTCACTTCAGAGCGAGATTTGGACGATCCGACCTTCTTCTTCCCTTTTCCTCTCTTTTTCGCTCTCTCTTTTCTCTCTGTGAAGAACACTCAAGCTCTCAGATCTAGGGTTAGGAAAGCGGCATCTAAAGCTTAAGTACCAAAGCTCATCAAAATCAAACGCTTCGTTTTACATAAAAAACCCTTAAGCAAGCAGGTGAGCCGAATCAATCGGCCGGTCTACAACTCGCAAGCAGGTTCTTTCAAACGTGGGTCAAGGAGATGGGCCAGCTATATTTGGGCCGGCAAGCCCAAGTCTCCAATTTAGCCGGACAAGTAAACCAATACACACAATACACATTACAACATTTGTATCTCCTAATATCATATAATAGCCTACACATATATAAGAACATTGTCACCATATCTATCACCAAGCT
Source organism: Fagopyrum esculentum (assembly GCA_033239045.1). Classification (NCBI taxonomy): domain Eukaryota; kingdom Viridiplantae; phylum Streptophyta; class Magnoliopsida; order Caryophyllales; family Polygonaceae; genus Fagopyrum; species Fagopyrum esculentum. Next base: position 36,225,271 of record BSUD01000004.1, on the reverse strand, counting down.
ACATCACTTAATCTAAGTGGCAACATTGGATCAAGATAGGCATCAATGTCAAATACATAGCAAGCTTATCATATGAGTCTTATAACTCTCTACTTAGACTATAGTATAAGGTGCTAGTGTAATCTCTAAGTCCTAATGCTAATAATGTTACAAGAATCAATTAACATAACAAATGCCCTCCTGATTCTTGTATCATGTCAATCTGGTTCTGTTCCCCAATAGTGTGCCCGAGACCATCCTTCCTGTCCGTCATCAGTCTATGACCTGCACAAACACTCAAGGAGCATCAAAGATCTGTAGAAAATTTCTACAGAAGACAAACTTATCAGCAGTTACAATTTTAGTCCCAAAATCAGCAGGATTCAAATCACCCTTAATTTTCTTAACTAAGAAGTGCTTCTTTTTAACCCTATTTCGAATGAAATGATTTCTAACATCAATATGTTTAGATCTTTCATGATAAACAGGATCTTTACACAAATACAAAGCACTTTGACTGTCCATATGAATCACAGGAATGCATGGCTTATGAGATATTTCACTAACTAAACCCTTAAGCCAGATAGCTTCTTTAGAAGCTTCATCAGCAGCAATATATTCAGCTTCAGTAGAAGATAAAGCAACCACAGATTGTTGTTGAGATTTCCATGAAACACAATTACCAGTCCAAGTGTAAAAATATGCAGTAGTAGATTTTCTATTATCCTTATTACTAGTATAATCAGAATCTACATAACCAAACACTTCACCAATATTATCATGCTCAGAAAACATCAAACACAAGTCTTTAGTTCCACTGATGTATCTAAGAATATATTTCATAGCAGTCCAATGTAATTCACCAGGATTAGACATGTATCTACTCAACACACTTATGCCAAAAGCAAGATCAGGTCTAGTGCATAACATAGCATACATGATAGAACCAACAACCACATCATAGGGAATTTTAGCCATTTTTTCAATTTCAGCTTGATTACTAGGACAGTGTTGCTTAGTTAAGTCTAGGTGCCCTCCTAAGGGTATAGAAGTGGATTTAGCATTTTTCATGTTGAATTTTTCTAAAACCTTTTCAATGTAGTCGACTTGAGATAACCACATCTTTTTATGCTTTCTATCCCTTATAATTTTAACACCTAATATTTTCTGTGCAGGACCCATATCTTTCATGTCAAAGTTTAATTTTAAATCTCTTTTTGCACCAGCTATTAACACAGCAGATTTACTAATAAGCAGAATGTCATCAACATATAATAGCACAAACAAGGGATTCATGGAAGATATGCCTTTAAAATACAAACAGTAATCATAATTGCTTCTTAAAAACCCTAAGTTTTTCATGCATTCATCAAACTTAAGATTCCACTGTCTAGGTGACTGTTTTAAGCCATAGATAGATTTTTTAAGCAAGCAAACATGATCAGGTTTAGATTTATCTACAAAACCCTCAGGTTGTTTCATATAGATAGTTTCATCCAAGGTACCATGTAAAAAGGCAGTTTTTACATCCATTTGTTCTATATTCCAATCATGCACAGTAGCAAAAGCAAGCAACAGTCTCAATGTTTTATATTTGACAACAGGAGCAAATATATCAGTGTAATCAATTCTCTCTCTTTGGGTAAACCCCTTAGCAACTAACCTAGCCTTGTATCTAGGTGGTTCACTCAGTTTAGTGGCTTCTTTTAGTTTATAAATCCATTTACAAGGCACAATTTTTGCATTTTCAGGTTTAGCTATTAACACCCAAGTTTTGTTAACAATCATGGAATCTATTTCATCTTGCATTGCTAGTTTCCAATTTTTAGATTGTTCACAATTCATAGCTTGCCTATATGTGTCCGGAGTATATGGATTATCAACAACATCACTAGTCAAGAAAGCATACTCAACCATATTAAAGTCATTTGTAATCAGAACATATTCAGAATCATTATATCTCCTATTAGGTATTCTAACCCTAGGATTTCTATCTCTAGTTAACTGATAGTTATCTACATCATTGTCATTCAAATAATCATTTTGATCATGCATAGAATCACCAATATCATGCAGTGAATTATTATTATTATTATTATTATTATCAGGCAATGCAATATCAGACTGAGATGAAGAAGCAGTAGAGATACCTCCTATATTTTCTACCCCCCTTGATTCTGACCTATCGTTCTCACTGCCTACAGCAGTGTTTTCATCAACATTTTCACTATTGTTAGGAGAATTATCAACATCATAGTTCTCTTCACTAGTACTAGGTGTTTGATAATATCCTATGTCAAATTCTTCATCTATGAATTGATCTTCCCTATTATGGTCATTTGTGTAGAAATGAAAACTTCTAGTTAACTCAGTATCATTTTCAGTGCTACTGTTATTATCCATAGTGTTATTATTCCTAATTTTAAAATAGAATTCTCTTTCATTAAAGGTCACATTTCTAGATGTTATTACTTTATAGCCATGTGGTTGTATGAGTAACAATTTATAGCCTTTAACACCTTCAGGATAGCCTAGCATTACACACTTTTGTGCTCTTGGGTGCAACTTCCCTTGTGTTATATGGGAATATGCAGTACACCCAAAGGGCCTTAAGTGGGTAATATTAGGCTTCCTTCCAGTCCACAATTCATATGGTGTCCTAAAATCTATTACAGATGAGGGAGACCTATTAATGAGGTAAGCTGCTGTAGTAACAGCTTCACCCCATAGACTATGTTTCATACCAGCACTTATTAACATACATTTAGCCTTTTCTAAGAGGGTTCTATTCATCCTTTCAGCTGTACCATTTTGTTGAGGAGTGTAAGGGACTGTTAGATGTCTTTTAATGCCATTTGTTTTACAAAATTCATTAAAACTAGCATTACAGAATTCTAGACCATTATCAGTTTTAAGGCATTTAACTTTTAAATCTGTTTCATTTTCAACTGCAATTTTCCAGTTTTTAAAACTTTCAAAAGCTTCATCTTTAGTTCTCAACAAATATATCCAAACTTTTCTAGAATAATGGTCAATGAAAGAAATAAAATATTTCTTTCCACCTATAGTTTCTATATGAGCAGGACCCCATAAGTCTGAATGTATATATTCTAGAGGTTTACTAGCTTTGTATAAAGATTTATTGAAACTATTTTTATTTGCTTTACCAAATATACAGTTTTCACAAAATCTAAGGTTTGTCAGTTTATTGGTTAAAATACCTTGTTTATGTAACTGATTTAATTCATTATTTCCTATATGACCTAATCTGCTATGCCATAATGTAGTTTGTTCTAGGTTGTTTTTATTAATATCAGTAGTGGAGAGATTTAATTCAGGTGATTGTTCTACAAAGTACAAACCACCCTTTTTAAAACTCCTAATAAGAGTAAGACCATTCTTGACAACTTCTCTTATACCATTACTAGTATTTATAGTACACCCTAAATCATCAAACATGGACTCAGACAGCAGGTTTCTCCTAAGGCCAGGAACCCATCTAACATTTTGAATAACCCTAATCTTTCCATCATACATGCACATAGGTATATTTCCTATCCCTTTTATTTTTAAAGCAGTATTATCACCTAACATGACATCACCAACATTAAAATTTTCTAAAGAACAAAATAGAGTTCTATCAGGACAAGCATGCATGGTACATCCAGAATCTAATATCCACTCATCAGATTTGCATTTAAAAGGAATAGTACACATCAACAGTTCACTAGAGTACTGAGCATGGAGGTTTTCAAATAAAGAAACATTATTTTCAGTGTTTACTTTATTAGATTCATCTTTCTTTTTCTTTCTACAGTCATTAATAAAGTGACCAAGTTTTTGACAGTAAAAACATTTTTTATTTTTCTTGTCATTTTCACTACTAGGGCTCTTATCATAGGAATCATCTTTCTTATCCTTTTTATTTGACTTATAGTTCTTTTTAAACTTTCCTTTAGTAACTAAAACCTCAGACTTAACTTCAGATTTCTTATCACTAGGTTTAGTCTTAAAAATTTTCATGGATTCATTCTTATCAACAATGGATTCAATTATTTTTGTTTTAGTTAAAGTTTCAGTACTGTACTGTATTACATCTCTAAAGGTGTCAAATTGTGAAGGCAAAGATCCTAATAGGATAACAGCTAGGTGAGTATCTTTAATAGTGTCATCACATCTTTCTAAATCCATTTCCATTTTTAGAAATCTATCTAGGTTATCATTCAAGGTCACAATCACATCCATCTTAAACGTAAACAACCTATGTAAAGTAGATATCCTAGAGGGCAAAGATTTTTTTATTATACTGCTTATCTAAGGTATCCCATAAAATTTTAGCAGATGAGATACTTACAAACTGACGAGCCACGTCGTCAGTCAATCTTATCATTATTTCAGCATGAGCCTGTTCATCCATTTCCATTTTCCTGCCTGCAGATGTTTCTGCCAAGTAGTCACCAGTTATGGCCCTCAAGCATTTTTCCTTGGTCAGTATTGCTTTCATTTTGACCTGCCACATGATGAAGTCAGAGACTCCATCATATGGCTTGAGTCTGATGCTAGCTTCTGTCATTTTTTATCTCCTGTAGACAAGAAACAAAAAGGTTAGAAAACAGTCGAGAAAAGTGAATACAGATAGGAGGTCAGATAAGAGAGTAAAGATAAACATAGTAGTTAAAAAACCAGTCAAGATGATCACTATTAGAACTAATCAGATTAAGTCCAACCACACAAGGCAGAACAATAAGCGGAAGCAAGAACAGAAAGCAAGATATACGAAGATATCAAGAAAAGCAAGTAAAAAAAACCCCAAAAATTAGGGTTTCTAACAGATTCGAAAGACAAACTCACAGGAAGCTCTGATACCAATTTGTGAATGTAAATCTAACAAATCTATACTCCTTAGTCGTAGAACCGACTAAAGACACGCAAACATAAGCACACAAGCAATTTGATGACGCAGTTCGGTAGTATATAAAATACTCCTACTTTGCGAGACCTCAAGAGGGGAGATCCGATCCCAGGTTTCACTAGGTTTCCAAGAACACAGATTACAAACACTGGACAAGAGATATACTAGCACCTTTCTATAGATCTAGCAAAGAAAACAACAAAGACAGAACTCAGGAGATACAAAGAAGCAATAGTGAAGAAAAGCCCCCTCAAAGGCACCTTGACGAAGATCTGAGTTCGATCTTCATCTACACTGCAAGCCAACGAAGCAGATGCGAGAGATAACAGATCTCTCTCCTTCTTCTTCGGATCCTTCTCACTTCAGAGCGAGATTTGGACGATCCGACCTTCTTCTTCCCTTTTCCTCTCTTTTTCGCTCTCTCTTTTCTCTCTGTGAAGAACACTCAAGCTCTCAGATCTAGGGTTAGGAAAGCGGCATCTGAAGCTTAAGTACCAAAGCTCATCAAAATCAAACGCTTCGTTTTACATAAAAAACCCTTAAGCAAGCAGGTGAGCCGAATCAATCGGCCGGTCTACAACTCGCAAGCAGGTTCTTTCAAACGTGGGTCAAGGAGATGGGCCAGCTATATTTGGGCCGGCAAGCCCAAGTCTCCAATTTAGCCGGACAAGTAAACCAATACACACAATACACATTACAACATTTGTATCTCCTAATATCATATAATAGCCTACACATATATAAGAACATTGTCACCATATCTATCACCAAGCTACATCACTTAATCTAAGTGGCAACATTGGATCAAGATAGGCATCAATGTCAAATACATAGCAAGCTTATCATATGAGTCTTATAACTCTCTACTTAGACTATAGTATAAGGTGCTAGTGTAATCTCTAAGTCCTAATGCTAATAATGTTACAAGAATCAATTAACATAACACTGAGGGGTACCAACCGAACTTGGAAAAAGTCATTGGCAAAATCCGGAATACCCCATACCACAAGGGTACCAACAGGAATTTCCCTTTATTGAACTTGACTGTTGTCATATTCTTCAAGCACTTTCTTTTTATTGAACTTGAGTGTTATCATATTCTTCATATATTTTTTGTCTACTGAACTTGAGTGCCGTCATAACTGTACTAGTTAAGCTGATCTCATTTTCTGATTTGTTTCTTAAACTCATTCTCTTATCTGTTTCTTCACATAAGCTCTATTCAATTGAGATATTTGATTTTAAATTTCCAGAGACTAGATGTTTGTTGCAGATCAGGAGGTGAGCCTTTTGGTTGCTGTTAATAGTTTCAATTCATTTTAATTTAAGAGATTAAAGGGAAAGAGAAATTTATTGTTATCTCTATAATGCATATGTATATGTTTTTTTTGATTATTGTTTATATTTTCATTCTCTGATCTGTTTCTTCTGATTGTGTACATGTGTTTAATTGCAAGATGGCATAACATATTTTCCCTCAAAGCTTTCTTAATTGGTTGTTCATTGTTTTCTGTTCAATACTACTCACTTCATTTCAGTTTAATCAACTTGATTAATTATAGGAATCAAATCTCGCCGCTGTTTGAGAAGTATGAATCCGGATGAAGATTCTCCATCCCGCAGAAGACGATTTAATAAAAAAAGGAAAACTCCAACCGAGATACGTTTATCAGTTTATGTACAGTCGGAATCGTAGTTTGAATAATTTGGATTTTATAACAAGTATATAGCCATTGTCTAATCCCGTTCAACCATTACACATAAATATATAGTTTATTTACATAATATACATCATGCACCTAAACATAAAATATAAGTGTTCTTATGAAATTTTGAAATAGTTTTTTTTTTTAAAATTTCAAATTAGTATTTATATATATATTTTTTGGAAAATATAAAAAGTTTTTAAATTTTATAAATTTTTGAAATAATTTTTTTTAATATCAAGTTAGATTTGTTTTATATCTTTTTTTTTAATATAAAAAATTTCTAAAGTTTTTATTTTGATCTGTTTGGAAAAAAACATAATTATAGTTCTTTGTATAAGTTTTTTCATATTTTAAATTATCAATTAAGAAACTTAAATTTTTAAAAAAAATTATAAGTTTCTAAAGTTTTGTTTATGATTTATTTCATTAATTATTCATATATTAATTCGTTCTTTTCACATTAGTTGTATAGAGCTTATGTCTAGAGAAGATGTAGTGCGATACAATCGACGGCCTCGACCAGTCGTCGTCGTATGCATGAGCAAATCACGCCTATTGTTATCTTTTTTCCAAGCTAGTGACTTCGTCTCATACAGTCCAACCTCTAGTTCAGGGTGAGATTGAGCCTCCAGTATTGGCCACTAATCCTAATCCCGAGCATGCACTTTAGGATGTGACCGAGTTTGATGACGATGAGCACCTAGAACACATATTTGTGACATCTACAACACTTGCTCCTGCCGCTCATGCTTCCCTTGCTTCTACTGCTCCTACTGCTCATGTTTTCACTACTTTTGCTGCTCTTACTGCTCATGCTTCCCTAGTGATAAGCCTCTAGTATCAACCACTCTTTCATCTGGTCATTCTCACAGTCCACCAACCGATCCGTCTTCATCTAGTCCAGTGGGTGATGATCTTCCCGATGATAGTCATGTCACTTTCGTGCTCCACCCGTTCCCGATCTTTACCATCTTATCACAGTCATAGGGTTGCTCGTATATGGATGCTTGAGGTACCGGTTTTCCAAATATAAAAAGTTGTTGATAATATTTTATGGTTAGTTTGACTTTAACTAATATAACCTTTTTGACATACAAAGGTGGAGACGAAAACGTTGAAGGTGAATAGGTGAAATCTCAGTCTTTCGTGGTTATGGAGCTGCCCACGAGACACCAAAGATCATGACTCTTGATTGGGTTGGCACGTCATAGTCGTCTTACCGATTTGGAGGATTTCAGCTTCAATGGTGTCGGTCACGCTCTTGTCCAGACATTCGTTGAGCGATGACACCTAGAAACCAACAATTTTCGTCTATGATTGGGAGAGATGACTATTACGCTCCATGACCTATGTGTTATTATGTGTTTGCCTATTGATGGTAAGATTCTATGTATGTCCGGCACCGTTCGATCGAGGAGAGATTGACTTCAGACGACATTTGGTTTTGACGGAGATGAGATGTTGCGTTATAAAGCCTCCATTTCCATTGATATTGTGAAGACGGCAATAGAGAAGATGCTTCTTAGTCCACGTCCTACGGCTGCCTCTTTAGCATCCGCCTACCTCCTCCTACTTATTAGGTCAGCCTTGGTTGTAGACAAGATGACTAACTGAATTGCATATTGATTAATTGACTTGGTCCGAGACCATCAGCGGACAGACACATATGCACGTGGCCGTGGGACCCTCGCCTAGCTCTATCGGAGTTTGGACATCGCTTTCAGGAAGAGAGTTGTCGGGATGGTAGAATGCATTTCCTTATTGCAGGTTTGTTTGATTTAGATAATGTTATATCACATTTAATTTTTAAAGTAATGTTAATGGTTTACTTTGTCACATGTATCAATTCTGAATTTTTCGAGATGCCGATTCGAAGGACGTACGTAGACACGATCATCGGCTATGGTTGGATCAGATGAGGCTTGAGGACGTACACTGAAGCCTTACGGAAACCGTTGTCTTCGACAATATGGGTTCGTATAGGATATACCTATGTCGCCACTGTAGCCTACTACGGAGTCTCTGTCTTCACACGAATGTGGGTACAAACGACATTTTTATCCTCTAGATGATACATGGGTGAGTAGACATCTTGAGAGAATTCGTGTATCTTTTGAAGGGTTACACGAGCTTCGTTCCCGTGGATGGTCTCAGATGATTACATGTGGCTTGTTGCATGTGGACCCCGTGACTGATGCCGGGTGATTGCATGACGTGATTTATTGCATGTGGACCATATGAACGTAGTTTGTCTGGTTGTTTATCAGACGGGACTCTGGTTGGGATTAGTTAGGTAATGAACGGAAAAGGTCTCATAAGCACTATTATAACTTTTTTCCTTACAGGTTTTTTGATTTTTTTAAAAGGTTTTCTTACAAGTTTTTTTGTAACTTACTGTTCGCGCGTGGTTGAAATTGAAAAATCGTGAAATAAAATATATCACACAGTATTTCTTCAAAAATTTTCTTTGCAGACTAAATAAAAAAATCAATCTTGTAGTAAAAGTTCACTACTAATATAAATTTATTTTATTTTAAGTATCTAAAAATAATAAAATTAAAAAAAAAATGCATAGGCATTTACTATGCATGCCAAGAAAACAAAAATCAGACAACAATAACCTGAAATAGGACATCGTAGCTATAACCGATTAGTAAAAAAAACTCAACTCATCAATTTTTTTTAAAATAAAAAAGTCCTAAAAAAAATTTCTCAAAGTTCTTGACGTTATATAAAATAGATGACGTCAATTTTGGGTAAATCTCAATCCGAATGATCAATGTTTGAATTAATGCTTCAATAAGAGTCGAAGCCTACATACGTGAGCAACATTTCTCACCCGTGTCAGGCCAGCACGAATAAGCTAAGGAAAGAAGACTCCTCATGTTTCTTCTCAACGTGAATAGGCAAAGAAAACTGATTAAAATAATTCAAGAAATAGTAAGTTTACATGAAAGAATCTTCTCTACACTCTACACTATTAGATCTCTCAACTTAGCAGACATGTCCGCGTCATGCTCTGCATATTTTTTTTATGCAAATCCATTAGATTGTTCGTTTTTGGTGTTAGTTCTTCCTTAAGGAAATCATTATGCTTCCCCATGAGCTCGTTCTCCTGCATTAAGTCAATCCAAATTAAAGCATTATGGATTCAAATAGGATCTATTAAGAAAGAGTATTAATTTAGTTCGCTTCACTAAGCCAAGCATTAAGAAAGAGTAATAAACGGGAATATGTCCAATTTGAATCTTTGTAACTTGATAGAATCATCTTGTAAACAAAAATTAGATAGAAGCAAATTTCAAGGTGGGAGCAATAGTACACCTATCTTCTATGGCAAAGACTCAGGTATCTATCTAAAAGCTCCATCATCTTTTCTGACTCCTCTTTCCTGTATTACTAAGGATATGGCCCAATACATTGTATGATCCATGATCCAACTATGTAGTATATATATCCTATCAGATGCAATAGTAAATGATAAGAAGACAAATTACAAATCTCTCTCTTGATATTCTGTTATGGTATCAGAGGCTAAGAGGACCAACGTCCACTAAAGAAAAATGTCAGAACACAATACCCCTCCTCCCCAAAATGATAATCCCTCCCCAACCCCAACTCCGTACACACCTCCACTACCACCATCACCTGTATCTCTTCTTCCTCCACCACAAACGACACCTCTTCCTGGCTTCTCCAACTTCATTACCATCAAACTATCACCCAACAACTTTCTTCTCTGGAAAACGCAGGTTATGCCTGTTCTTCGTGCTTATAACCTATTTGGCCATGTTGATGGCATAGCTCCATGTCCAGACTCACTTTCCACTGCTCCAACACAGGCTTACCTAGATTGCTTTCCAAGGACCATCTAGTCTTAGCCATTCTCACCTCCTCCCTCACTGAAGAAGTGCTTACCCATGTCATTGATTGCAGCATTGCTCGAGAGGTATGAGAAACGCTCCAGGATCTATACATTGCTCACTCAAGCGCTCATGTGCTCCAAACTCGTCCGCAACTTGTCTCGGTCAAGAAAGGGATAGACTCCATCACCATCTTCTTCAACAAGGTAAAATAAGAGGGTGAAATGTGTAAATTTTGTGCAGACAAAAACTTGCTCTCTGTTCGCCAATTTTGTGCAGACAATAACGTGTTTTTTGAATTTCACACTAATTGTTTCTTTGTGAAGGATCGACGTACCCTAGCGCCTCTTCTTCAAGGAATCACTGAAAACGGTCAAGAAAGGGATAGCGCTCATGTGCCTTCCATTAACAAAAACTTGCTCTCTGTTCGCCAATTTTGTGCAGACAATAACGTGTTTTTTGAATTTCACACTAATTGTTTCTTTGTGAAGGATCGACGTACCCTAGCGCCTCTTCTTCAAGGAATCACTGAAAACGGTCTGTATGTCCTTCATGTCCCTGCATTCAAGAACGAGCCTCAAGCAAACATCACCGTCATCAATAACTTTCACCTTTTGCACCATCGATTTGGTCACCTATCATCCAGAGTCACTCAACAATTGCTTCGCTCCATTCGCATACCATGCCCTAATTTCTATGCTTCCCCTTTTCGTTGTGTGTCGTGTTCCAAGGCCAAAAGCCCACGCTCTTCCACACTATCCTTCACCATCAAAAGAGGCCCAACCTTTCAGCTTGTTGTTTATGGACTTATGGGGCCCGGCCCACACCATTTCTTCAAGGGAAAATCGGTTTTATCATTCGATTTTAGATGATTGTTCAAACTACTTGTGTATTTTTCCATCGTCTAGCAAGGCTAATACCACCTCTTATGTTCAATCCTTTATCCATTTTGTTGAAAATTATTTTGTTTCCAAAGTAAAATCTATTCAAACCGATGGTGGCACCGAGTTTAAACCTTTCATCCCTTTCTTTGCTATAAAGATGGGATTAATCATCGTCTCACATGTCCATATTCTCACTCACAAAATGGTAGCAATGAAAACCGTCATCGCCACATTGTCGATACCGGTCTTGCTCTTCTAGCTCACTCCTCACTACCCTTCTCATTTTGGGACTATGCTTTTGAAACCACCGTCTATCTTATTAACCGTCTACTCACCCTTACTCTAAATAATTCTTCTCCATATCACATCCTTCATCAAAAACCTCCCGACCTCAAATTTCTTCGAGCCTTTGGTTCGCTTTGTTTTCCCAATCTTCGCCCTTATAACCACCACAAATAAAATTTTCGATCCATACCTTGTGTGTTCTTGGGCTATGCTCCAAGTTATCGTGGATACATTTGCCTTGATTATGTGTCTCAACGCATCTACATATCTCGGGATGTTATATTCCACGAATCACAATTTCCCTTTTAAAAATCACCCACACAAAAATCAGCCCCACCTCTGCAGCCCACACCATCTATCTATGGCCCAACCCACTTCTTCAATCTCTTCCTCCCAGCCCTCATCACCCCTACCAAATCAAACTCCTATGGGTAATGGGCCCCCTACTACACACCAGCCGGATCCTACACCAAGCCCATCTAATCTTTCACCATCTATTCTTGCAGACTTGAATCTCAACCCATCTCTCACATATGAATCACGTTCTTCTGCCGCCTCACCTACATCCCCTCCCTCTCCATCTGATCCTCCTCCTCGCTCCATCACAGCCCGAGCTCAACATCATATTTTCAAACCTTTAATACGAGCTGATGGTACAATACCCATGACCTCCACCTTCTTCCTCCCTCACCACCACAGTTCCTGAAGAGCCCACATCCTTCACCCAAGCCTCTTTGTTTCTTGAGTGACGTGAAGCTATGACCAAAGAATTTAACGCTATACTCTCAACCCATACCTTTTCTTTAGTTCCTCCACCTTCTAATTATACTCCTCTTGGTGTCAAATTGGTCTGCAAGACCAAACGAAACTCTGATGGCTCCATTGAACGTCGGAAGGCCTGCCTCATAGCCAAAGGGTACAACTAGGTCCTTGGGGTAGACTTTACTGAGACATTTATCCCAATCATCAAGCCTTCAACCATTTGACTTGTGTTAACCTATGCCGCCATGTCCAACTGGTCCGTCAAACAGATTGACATACAAAACGCTTTTCTACATGGTGACTTGAATGAAGAGGTGTATATCATCCAGCCCCTAGGGTTCGTTCATCCAACTTCCAAATCACGTTTGTAAGCTATACAAATACCTTTATGGTTTGTGTCAAGCCCCTCGTGCTTGGTTTTCTAAACTCAGTGATACCTTGATCCATCTTGGTTTTACACCATCCAAAGCTGATACATCGTTGTTTGTATACAATACTAAAACTGTTTTTGTGCTCATTTATGTTGACGAAATTCTTGTCATTGCCTCCTCCAATGTCCTTGCTCAACAATTCATCAATTCCATTTCCAAACACTTCCCAATCAAGAATTTATGTGACCTTCATTACTTTTTTGGAATTGAGGTGACTTGAAACTCTTTTGGTTTCCATTTATCTCAATCCAAATATATTCAAAATCTTTTCCAGTCCACCAGTATGCATCTGTCCAAACCCGTCTCTACACCTATGTCCATTAACTGTGACCTATCATTCTCTTCTTCTCCTATCTTTCAAGATACTACTCTGTATAAGAGTGTTGCCGGTAGCCTACAATACTTATCATTCACTCGACCGGACATATCGTTTGTTGTCAACAAGATATGTCAATTGATGCATCAACCTCGCCATATTCATTGGCAAGCCATCAAAAGAATTCTCAAATACTTAAATTCCTCCAGTCATCTCTCCCTTGATCTTTCTTCCACAAATTCTCCCATTCTTGTTGGATTTTGTGATGCAGACTGGGCAGGTGACCACATTGATCGAAGATCGACAAAAGCCTATTGTATATACTTTGGTTCATCTCTGGTGTCCTGGTCCTCCAAGAAGCAACTACAGTCTCACGCTCGTCCACCAAAGCAGAGTATCGGGCCTTAGGACAGACTACGTGCGAATTGATCTGGATTCAGAATCTTCTTGCAGAATTGGGCATCTTCCTTCGTCATCCCCCTGTTTTATGGTGTGACAACCTTGAAGCTACATACCTTGCTGCAAATCCAGTGTTTCATCATCGCACTAAACATATCGCCCTTGACTACCATTTTGTTCGGGAGAAGATTACAGCGAAGACCCTTCAAGTGGCTTTCATCACTTCAAAAGACCAGATTGCGGATGCTCTTACTAAGACTCTCACCTCTGCACGTTTCACTTATTTACGATCTATGCTCTATTTGTCTAGTGCTTAGCTCGAGGGGGCATACTAAGGATATGGCCCAATACATTTTATGGCCCATGATCCAACTATGTAGTATATATATCCTATCTGATGCAATAGTAAATGATAAGAAGACAAATTACAAATCTCTCTCTTGATATTCTGTTATGTATCCAGCCACCATTTCTGGATTTACCTAATATTACTTCACTAATCCTAATCTGACAGTCCATACTACATGCCCACTTTTAACCAACTACAATAGTGTGACACATTAGGTATGCTAATTACTTTAGCTAAATCAACTCTACTACTAATTGTACAAAAAATTATTGTAAAATTAATAAATGAAATCATTAGTGTTCACAACATCAAAACAAAAGGAACTAAGACACAAATACATTTGACATTAAGAACTAATTTGAATTCAATAAACAAAACATAATTCATACACTAATTGGAAATCAGTAGAGCATATAAACATATCATTCAGCAACCAAAACATATTTGAAATTAAACAAACCAAACAACTAAAAAAAATTGAATTCAATATATTACTTATTGACCCAAACCATCATCAAATTCACCAAAAATAGTAGAAAGGAAACCAAATTGAAAGAGAGTATGAGATCTCCCTGACACCAATTAGCACAAACTTAGGTCAACCTCTTTCAAACGCAAGCTTGTTGTAAAATCACAAACTGCATATAGAATTCAAGTTTGGGTGGTATGATGAACAAAAACCATGAACCTCCATTTAAATGAGCTAACTATTTGCTCTTGAACCGAGTCCACGCTGAAAATGATAGCCGGGTAAGATTCCATCGAAGCAAACTACAAGCAGTAAAAAAGCGAGAGAATGGTTAATTCGAGTTGCATGCTACAACAAAGAACCATGCAACAATGACAACAACAATATGAGTAATATCTGATTTTTAAACAAGTAGTACAAAACAAGAATTTATGGTTTGGTAAAAGATTTCATAGATCAAAATTACCAAACAAAAGAATTGGGAAAAGAGATTGAACTGAAATCAAGAGCAATAGGCACCCAACTTAGGAATTCTCCAACAAATCAAACTAGGAAAGTAGTTCAGGCTTCTAAGTCTTTTGTTAATACGTTACTTGTCTGCAATGATCTTCCAAAAACTCGGAGAAAACAATCGCCTTATTGTCGTTGAATTTGGCTATGAATGAATGTTTGATGATGTCAATTTCCATTTCACACAAGAATATCATCAACATATTCTGGCACGACAACCAAATAAACCCAAGTCAAACAGATTAAAATACTAACAAAATCTTAATTAATCTTGGTTAAGATGTGTGGAATATTATCCCACATCGACAATATGATAATAACCGAACCTAGCATATAAGAAATAGGGTTACTCCTCCTATTGCCAATTAATTTTTAGGATGAAACCCGAATGCTTGTGTGTAAGGTTCACTTTACGTGCTTCCCCTCCACGTATTAGACCCGCCGAATTATAAAAAATAATTTAATAATTATCAGCTCCTGATATTGTCATGTCACCTTTCGAGAACATATTTCCCTTTCAAACTTCCTCCATTTGACCCTATCAAGCACCTCCTCTTCCACTTCTCTTCCTTTGGTTTCTCCAGCTCCTGATTATGATTCTATACCATTTTTTCCCTTCTATACCCTCCCCTTCTCCTACTCCACTTCATCCACCTACTAGTCCCTTTACCACCCCTAATCCTGTGCCATTCACTTCCCCATCCCACTCTACAAATATTCCCTAAATTATTACTCCTTCACCCTTAATTATTCCTTCTCCTCCACCTCATTCTCGCTATACTAGAACTATCACTCGTCCTACTTATCTCCATGATTATACTTGCAACTCCTTGACAACTCTTTCACCTTTTGATATTTCCTCTCATACAACAGACTTTGTCACTGCTTTTTGCAATATGGTTCATTCTTTTGAACCCTCTACCTATCTTCATGCTAAGGAATCTCCTTCCTGGGTAGACGCTATATCTTTAGAGCTTAAGGCTATTGAGCTCAATCATACATGGGATGTGGTTCCTCTCCCTCCAGGCAAGACTCCCATTGGTTCTAAGTGGGTCTATAAGCTCAAATATAAGCCTGATGGTACCATTGAATGCCATAAGGCTAGGCTTGTTGCCAAGGGTTAAAATCAAGTCAAAGATAAGGACTATAAACATACTTTCTCTCCTGTGGCTAAGTTTGCTACTATAAGGGTTGTTCTGGCATTGGTTGCTGCTCGTGAATGGCCTCTCCACCAACTCGACATAAATAATGCCTTTCTTCATGGCTTCCTTGATGAAGAGGTATACATGCTACCTCCCGAAGGTTATGTTACTCCTCCTGGTCATATTTGTCACCTAAGGAAACCCCTGTATGGGCTCAAGCAAGCTAGTAGGCAATGGAACATTGAGCGTACTAAGCTTCTTCTTTAACTCTAGTTTGTTTAATCTCGTCAAGACTATTCTTTTTTTGTCAACCACTCTTCTTCTGGCATTATAGTGGTGTTGGTCTACGTTGATGACGTCCTTATCACTGTGATTTACCTTTTGAAGTTGCATCTCTCAAATAAGCCTTGGACAAGGCATTTACTATCAAGGACTTAGGTTTGGCTCGATTTTTCCTTGGAATGGAGATCTCTCAGGATTCCACTAGTATTCTTATCAACCAACGCAAGTATATCCATGTCATTCATGTTGATTCTGACATGGGTTCATGTACCCCTACCAAGTTTCCCATGCAGCGCAACCTTCATCTCTCTTTGGATGTAGGTTATGTGTATCCTGATCCTGAGTCATACAAAAGGCTTATTGGTTATCTATTGTACCTTTCTCTCACACGTCCTGATATTGTCTTCACCGTTCAACAACTCAGCCAGTTCTTAGCTTCCTCTCGTGTTCCTCATTGGCAAGCAGCAACTTATCTTCTACGCTATTTTAAAGGCTCTATTGATCTTGCTCTTGCTTATCCTAAGCAGTCTGCTCTCTCTCTTACTGCATATAGTGATGTAGATTGGGGCTCTTGTCCGTTTTCTTGTCGATCCATAACTGGGTATTGTTTATTTATTGGCCAATCAATTGTTTCCTGGAATACTAAGAAGCACACTATTGTTAGTAAATCTTTTGCAGAAAGTGCATATAGGGCTATATCTATGACCACCAATGGGATCATTTAGCTTGATGACCTTCTCACACATTTACATGTTTTGCTTCCTCGCCCTTTTGCTCTCCATTGTGATAACAAGGCAGCTCAACATCTTGCTGCTAATCCCGTCTTCCATGAGCAATCTAAACACCTCAGAATTGACTGCCATTTTGTACGAGATGAAGTGCAGAAAGGATTCATTTAGACAATGCATGTTCCTTCTGGCCTCCAGCTTCCTGATATCTTCAAAGCCTTGGGAGAGCATCAACACTCTTTTTTCACTCACAAGCTTGGCCTATTCTTATCAAGTCCAACTTGAGAGGGAGGGGGTGTAGGTTATATAAATATAACATGAAATAAAGGGGTCATATATATATATAAAGGAGAAGTTGTAACAGACTCAGCAAACCTGGACGTTTATAGTTTGTATAAATAGAGTTGCTACTTCCTACATGAATATATGAGAGTTTTCAGTCCATCTTATGTACGTTCACAATCTTTCACTGAGAATTGCCTTTTCAAACATAATGAACATGGTAAACAAACAAAAGATTGGAGTAACTTACACAAGGAAATTTTCAAAGCAAGTGTCATTGTTGTATCCACCACTTTACAAAAATCGGAATATTAGTGAACAATCTCCGAGCGAGCTTCAAACTGGCGTTGGGCAAGTGGTGGAGAGTGGTGAATCATCAGCGGCGTACAAAAATAGACAGAAAATAAAAACGATTGAAACCGAAATCAAATGAAAACGAAACAATAAAGAGCTAATTAGCAGAAACCTGGTTGATCTAGGGTTTGGAGACTGAAGTAATTGAAGGTTTCCGTTTGAGCGATGTTCAAAATCTATGAACTCAGACAAGAAACTTGAGGGGAGAAGAATCAAGCGTGAGTTACGTTATTAAACCTCTGGGACACTCAGTTCTTCAATTGGGACAAAAGATCAATCGAAGCATGACCATGGAGAATCGAGACTGAGAGAGGGAGAAGAAAGAAACTCGTTGAAAGAAAAGATGGAGTTGCGAGCGGTGCTACGTGGAGAAAGGGATGTGTATCATCAAGCGGTGGATGGAGGAGTGCGTGAAACGAAAGAGAATATGTGTACACATTAGACATTAAAAGTCAAAAGGGTATTTTTGGAAATCCGCTATTCGTTTTAGAAAGTCCACGAAAACCCGAAACCCGAACCCGAAACCCGAACCCGAAACCCGAACCGAACTACTCTTACAAAATTATTGCAATTGTTTTAACTACATTTTTTACACCTATAATTACAATACCAAGAGCCGTTGAAGCAACAATATAGTTTTCTCAACGTCTAGAGTGACACGATGTCAAGATATTTTGTGAAAGTTTAAAGATTTATTTTCAGATTAATAATCAAATTAAATTAATAATTAATTGAGTTTTATGTTGATTATTTTCTTTTGAAGTTTAAAGATTATTTTATAGATCAATAATTAAATGGGAGAATTTGACATACTAGGCTTTTTTGAATTTTTGTTTAAGAAAGTGTACCCCAAATTTTTTACCACTTTCATTTAATAGTAGGTAAAAATTATTAACCCTTCTATTTAGAAAGAAAGGAATAAATGATGTTTATTATTTGTTATATAAGTATAAGTTTTAATTTTTAATTACTGAATTTATTTTTTTTATTTATTATTTTTCTTGTTTTTATTTATTATTTCTTTTCTGGACTAAATTTCTCATACCGGAATTTTCCATACCAGAATTTCACATACCGGAATTTTTATACCAGAAACTTCATACCATAAATTTCATACCATAAATTTCACACCAGAAATTTCATACCAGAAATTATTATACGAAAAGTTCGTACCAGAAATTTCATACCATAATTTTTCATACCATAATTTTTCATACCATAATTTAAATACCAGAAATTTCATACCATAAATTTCATACCAGAAGTTTCATACCATAAAATTACATATCATAAAATTACATTTTATCATACCAGATTTTTTACACTAGATTTTCATACCATAAAATTACATACCATAAAACTACATACCATAAAATTACATTTTGTCATACCAGAATTTTGTTACACCGGATTTTCATACCATAAAATTACATACCATAAAACTGCATACCATAAAACTACATACCAGAAATTTTTCATACCAAAAAACTCATAACAAAATTTTTTGGTAAGAATTTTACAAACCAGAAAATTCTGGTATGAGTTTTTTGGTATGAATTTCGTACCAGAAATTCGTACCAGAGATTCTGGTATGAAATTCATACTTAAAAACTCGTACCAGAAAATTCACAAAATTTCAGTCATACCGGGAACCAGCAGATTGTAAAGCACAAGCAAATTCCAACTTACATGCCTATAGCCTACACACATATAGAAACCAGGAAGGAATCCCCCCCTCCCCCCACCCCCCCCACC